>OZ037784.1:17831860-18039360 GCA_964035525.1 Porites cylindrica
CTGATAAACGAGACAAGCGCTGTTTTAATGAAATGATGAATACGTGAATTTCATATATCACATTAAATGATCAGCTCAGTTGGTTACAGCGCTGCACCGGTACCCCAGGGGTCAGAGTTCGAATCCAGACAAGCCTAATTTTTTTCAGGTTTTTTTTTCGCAACTGCATAGGTCGCGTATTTAACTGTGATGATCCTTTCTTCATCAACTTTATGTTAAAACTGTACTTACCTTTTTCAGCAAGTTTGCTGACGCTCCATTAAAAAAAGAAACCAATGTTTAATGAGTGTCTTTTTATCTGTTAAGGACACGGCTAAACTTTACGCCCAATTCTTTAGACCAAAATAACCTAAATCTAAATATTAGTGCAAAATATTAGCCCTTCAAAAACCTCGCCGTCGTGTATTATCAGGTTTCGCCGAATGTTTTTAAGCTTGATAATACACTCCTAATCGTTTTTTAGTACAGTACATGAAAATAAAAAAATAATAATAATAATAAAAAAAAAACACACACACACAATATAAAGGCTGATTTCCAACGTCGCACCTCCCATGTGCAGAAAATGTATTGTTCTCGCTCGTGTGCATTAGACTCGGCATATGTGAAGTTCGACGTCTGAAACGGACCTCATTGTTGCTAATGCTGCTGTTGAATACCAACCTTTCAATAACGGGTGGGTTTTCATCTCTACTCGGAGATCTCGACTTCTGCCCCGAAATGCCTTCCCTTGAGGGCTAAAAGATCAAGACATCAACATAATAATTAGTGATGAAATAGGGAGGTGCATTACTTAGCCGCGGATATTACCTTGGTTTAGTGTTGCCTCAAGCCTCTGTTTCAAAGCGAGGTTAAGTGTGAATCCATTGATATGGAAATGATTATTTATTCTCATGCAAATAAAACTCATTTTTACAACAAAGGCTTTGCACCTAGCCTCGTTTTGAAAGTGAGTGATTTTGGAACTCAGAAATGGCCTATTGGCTCAGAAATAACACGTCACCTTATCAACCAATCAGAATTGTATGGTATTTCCGCGCATGACGCTCGCTTAATGCATTTGGTTCGAGTATTGATTGGCTGATTCTATGCTTTGTGGCACACGACTGGCAAGAATTTTGGGCAATTTCCGGTTGTCTGAAGTCACTAAGACTAAAATCAGAAAATAGTTGCTGACCTGACTGGATAAAAACATGAGCCCAAAGTCGTATGGAGGGGGTGATAATGCACTGTGACCAGCAGGGACATTTCTGGTGGAAGGGAAAGAGAAAAAAGATACTGTAAGATTAATCGTACAAACATGCTTACCTTCTAATACCTGGAAAAAGTAAGCAATAAAAGGAAAATTCACTCAAAGAATTAGTGTCTGAAGTAATTCGTGTCACTTCTGTTTAAATACTTTGTGCTTTCCGCGGTGATTGAAATTTGTTCTTCGACTGTAAATTGCATACGTTCTAGAATGGATGGCTTGATATTTTTTGCTTAAACTACATGTAATAGTTAGTATCTAGCAATAGGTAGACAATCCTTCACTAGAAAGCTTTTCTCTCCTTTGAGACCTAACCATTCAACTTACTGGGTAGACCTTTTAGCGTGTTACGCACCTCTCCCGGACGGATTTCGCTAAAGAGAAAGGGACTGTTAACAAAAATCAAATGGAGGGGTTCATAATGTGGAGAAGGCTCAAGGCAGTAGGTGACTTGACGTTAGGTGCGAGGCCTGCGGGACTGGGGAATCAGGGAATAGAGGAGGATGCTAACTGATGCACATGTCGTGTATGGGGTAAGGTACATGGTACATACAGCTATTTGTAGAAAGGTTGTCGGAAAAACTGTGCACGCGACAATCCCAAAAGGTAATATGGGATATGATCAATACACTGTTCCTGACACTGTAGCGGTCGAACCTACTTTTGTTGCCTTCCTTTAGCACTCGCTAACTTACGTCCATGGCTCCTCTTGCCATTCTTTGAAATTTCTTTGAAAAAACAGTAAATTAAAAACCACCTACAATACCTTTCGGGATTGTCGGGTGCACTTTTTCCGACAACCTTTCTGGAAATAACTGTAAACAACCCAAGTACATTTACACTACATGAATAGCATCTTTAATGGCAAGGGAGTGTAATTGGGGGCGGGGAATAGTGGACAACAGTATAACTGCATGTAGATAATTATGTACCTTTGATATGGAGGCGGCGGGGGAGGGGGTGGTGTTAACCTTGATCTGTCTTTCTTTTTGCCTTTCAGCTTTTTCCAAAAACCACTCTGTAAAGACAAAGATAACAAAGAATTATACATAATTACATACAACTGTCTATAGGCAGAAATATTTAAGACAATTTTCATATAACGTTGTTGTATACATACAGGAGCCCATCAAATGGAGCCTCCATCTCCATTTATTTCTTGAGTCAACCCTTTCCCGAGTAGATTTATAAATAGAACGGCTAGTTTCCCGCGAAAAGTGTCATATTTCCGTGAGTCTCGTATGTCACCGTGAAAAAATAAAATTGGATGAAGTCGAACTCAGAAGCCCGTCTTTCGACCGTTTTCCTTTATTCCTTTACGTCCGTTTTTACAATTTTACAGCCGCTGGGATTTGGGTATCATGAAATAAAAGTTAATGAATTACCCGACTGAGACTGAGCATGAAGCGATGGGACAAAGGCAGCGAACTGAGGATCACGGAAAGGTTAACTTTGGGAGTGTTTTTTTTTGCCGTCATACATCCAACATTTAAGCATGCACCTTGAAAAGAGTCGACGATTAAACGTTCTGTGGACGACTTGAAACTTTTCGATGACCAGCGACGAAAAAGTGCCAGGATCATATGATTTTTGTCATTACCGAGGAGTGGATTTCGCCAGTTAAGCACCGCGTGCAAAAGCGATGACCTAAGTAGCAAGTAACGAGGAATGCTTCAGTTCCGAAATTTCAGAAATTGCAGTCTTCCTTTACAACTGACTTGTATCACCATGAGAGTTGTCTGATAAAACAAGCGCTTGAAAATTTGAACAGAAGACAACAGTTGCTCCACCGTGAAGTTAACTCAACCGTAATTTGCTAACGGAGGAATTTGTGACATCGCGCTCCAGTCCAAAGACCCACTTATCTCAAGAAAAACAAAATGGATTGTATCTGCGCCAAAAGAATTATGACTGAATAACAGGACAATTTTCAGCAGTTAATGTAGAAGTTTAGGCTCAATTCCTTCCTTCGAATTCCCATCTGTAGATCACTTTTTTGCGAGAAAACAATGACTGGGCCCGGCGTCACAAAACATAGCAGGGAATCATCACACTGGCTGACGGACAAAACAACCACAAGGACTACAAGTATTTATTCAGATAAACGCAGTTCGGAAAAAAAAACCTAGAAATTTGACCAAAATTAAGATTAACATAGTCAGAGTGTAAAACTTTCCACAGTATAATCTACCCTCTAGAAAGAAAAAAAGGAAAATCTCTGAGGGATGAAAACGCTTAAGTCACGTTTGACTAGCTCATGATTGTGTTTGGCCTGTCCGGCAGCACCGGATTTCCTGCTGTTTGATTAAGTACAATAGCAGTGTCATTTCGTGGTTGTGATTGGCTCTTCCCACCGTCGGCGCGCGAAGTCTCCCCTGGGAACCGTTCTAATTATAAATCTACTCGGGAAAGGGTTGACTCCAAGGGCTTGTATGGGAGATGGAGGCTCCATTTGATGGGCTCCTGATACATACCATTCGTTTGAGAAGGACAGCCCAAAACTGGAATTCTTTTGGGGGTATCCAACAACTTTATGTAACTTGAAAGTGGGGATGACAGGGGGTGGAGGCCCGGGAGTATAGGGGGGAGTGGTATGGGTGACGGGAAAGGAAAGACGGGGAGGTGAGAGTTTTTAAAAGGCGGAAAGCGGGAGGAATAAACAGAAATTACGCAACAATGCTTAATACTTTGCAATCGAAAAAGGGCTAAGAGAAGGGGCCAAGAAGAAAAAAAGGATGGGAGGTTTTGACCCTCCTGTCCATCCCTGCCCCCACATACACACACACACACCCCTCATGGAAGGTTCCTTGACTGAACAGATGAGAAACATGGACATACCGATTTGGGTGCCGGAGGTGGGGGGAGGGGCGAAGTCGGTGGAAATCTGCTCCTCTCAGCTGGTCCCTGGGCAATGTTCCTGTTTTCTACTAAATTTGTTTGACGACCTAAATTGACGACTAGACTTCCCATCATGGTTGTCGATGATTGTTGGGGGTAGGGTGGGGCAGAGTCCGACCGTTGAAATCTAGTCTGGGAGACCCCTTCTGAGATAGCGTGTCGTGGCGGTGGCGGCCTTTGATGCAGAGGAGGTTGTGGTTGAGTACCATTTTGTGTTGGCATTTTGTCTTGCTCTGGACTGGTACTTTGTGAACTTGTCAGTAAATTGTGAATGCTGTAAATTTCACAATAAACAGGAGTCAGCGACAGTCAAAACCAACAATTAGTAGCACAAATTAACGTACTAATCCAGGTTAAAGACAGTGCTTCCTTTGCACTCGGCTAGTAAAAAGACGTCCTGGACTTTATAAAGAGGTCCGAGAAACTCATTTTTTTTTTAACAATGCCCCCTTATAAGGGAAAGTTGAGGGTTAGGGTTCATCTCACATGGGAAGGCCATGCCCAATGAAATTCAAAGGAAACTGAGTATTATACAGGACTGTCACTTACGAATTTCACGTTCAGTGGGTATATGCAATTAGTAGGCGGGGAATTGAAGAATTATAAAGTACTTTTGGCTCTATTTTGTTTTGTTTTCTATGAAAGTATCTGGGGGATGCGGAGGCGGAAAGGGAGGGGGGGGGGGGGGGCATGTTTATAGTAGCCGGGGAAATTCACGGACCCTGGCCCTTTAAGTGACAGCCCGAAAACTTAATAGTTGTCAAAGATAATGACTAAGCTTCAATTTTGTGATAATTCATGCATATTACCTAATGTTTCAGAAAGGGGTGAGCGTGGCCGAGCGGTTTGGGCGCTGGCCTTGCAATTCGGAGGCCCCGAGTTTAAGTCCCGCCCTGACAGTTAGCTCGTAGTCCCGAGTTCAAATACTCGGCCATGCATGTAAACAGCCAACTGGTTTACCTCCAGGCAGCTGGGATTCTTAACCCTGTTAAGTTTAATTTGAATTATTTATTTCAGGCATTTGCATGGCCCCACTAGCATTAGTGCTATAAGTACTGCCGAGGGAAAATAACGGAATTATCATTATTATTACCAGTGAGAATTGTTTGGGTATCCGTGAGTGTCTTGGAAGATTCATTTCATTAGCCACAAATAAGATCTACTTTTTCCAGCTTTAAATTGATTTTTAGGATTATAGAAAACACTCGGGGATTTGGTTCTCTTCCTGGGATTTGTGAACAGAACTAACGGTCTTGACATTACGTTTTTCATCTTGCCAGTTTTTTTAACTGTCCCTCTAAATAACCTATACTGGTGTAACAATTTCCGAATTCAGGTCATTGGTTTCTTTTGGAAATACTGATAATTATTGAGTTCTCCGGTACTCCTAGCTGACACTGAATGAAGATATCAATTTCAACAGGTTATTTACCAGAAATATCTACCTGGCTAGGCGAACATAATTTCCAGGAAAGACTCCTCTTTTTTGAGTAGTCGCCGAGTATCCTTTAAACCATCCATCTTTGCACTTTTCTGTTACAAAGTAGGTCTCGTTTCGAACCAGTTCCAACTCGTCGTCTTTAGCTGGCTTGTAACCATACAGGGCAACATATCTGTTGGAGGCAATTCACAACCTTTAAGTATGTACGTTTACAAAGATAAAGAGAGTTTAAGGGCCTGTTCATATGGAGGTGGGGAACCCCAGGTAGGTGAGGTAACCCGCGGCGGGTCACTCCACCTATCATGTAAATGTGATCAAATTAAAAATGAGCGATTATATGGACAGGCGGGTTACCCCACCTACCTTGGTCCCCCACCTCCATATAAACAGGCCCTTAGATGTCACTACGGCGACGGCAAAGAAAACGCCAAAAAAGCTGGTAAAACAGCATTTTTGCGTGCATAACCCCTGACGTCACTGAACGACCTCGACGTGAACCGCCTAATTTCACGATAACGTTAACTAGTGGTGGGCCGATGATCGATTATAATCGAAAGTTGATCGAAAAGTTCAAGCGACGCGACAATCGATTATGCTTTTTTCATAATCGATTGTCGCGGAAAAATTAAAAATTTATTGGTGACAAATAAAAGTATCAAAATCAATAAAAATGTACGTTTAATATCTTGGTGTGAGTTGTCTTTTTCGTGGACTTCTAACTTCTAAGTCATAACAGCAGATATAATCTAAGATTGAAGGTGTTTACCTTTGCGTACCCTGCGCGCTGTGTTGTTGTCACTTCAAATACGCCACGCTTATTTGAAAGATGTGGCATGCTAAGCTGCTTTGTATTTCGTAAACAACTGAACCAAAACATAAATTACAAGCTTACTGTTTCGCGTTTGTAGTATCACTACTATCACTAGCGAATGAAAGGTATTAAGAAACAACATCGCAGCGATTTCCAGGGTCCTCTCTCAGACCTGCCTCCCTTACATGTTGCTGACGAGTCTAACATGGCGGCTGAAATGGCCGAGTTGGAGATCTGTCGTTATCCTGGAAACGCCAGGTCAAACGTGCGGGAATATTAAATTTTTGGTTTTTATCAAGTGAAGGAAGGGCCCAAAACAAAGGAAAACTTGAGATATGACGAAGGTAATCTGTAGGCTCTGCAGAAAGAAATACGCCAACAAAGGTTTGTGGTACGTGTGTTTTGTTGATCTCGTGTCAGTCTCACTTGAACTGCTGCAATGTAATCTTGGAATGCTTACTGGTAGATTTTTCCGATTATAATCGACGATCGATCGATTGGAGCAATCCGATTATTTCCGATGATCAATTGTGAAATCTCAACCGATTCCCACCACTAACGTTAACATAACACAACAAATCTCCCTTTCTCTTTGTAAACTTGGATATTTTTGTTCAGAATTCAAGTCCAGGAGAGTTCGCCTGCATTTGCAAACTCAGCTGGCGAGTTGAGCTAATCGCGCTAAAATTTCAAAGAACGCCAAGTCACTTTTTTTAAAAGTGACGTTTTTGCTGCCGTCGCCCTTGTGACATCTTAGGCCTACATGTAGGCCTATATATTCCGCAAAATAGTAAAATAAGTAAAATTTTTATTTTACTTTTACTTGTTTTAAATCGTTAAAAATTTTCAAATAAGAAGTCTGTCAATAGTTTTTTAAATACCATTCTTCTTCGTTTTTAAATTGTGTCTACTATAGCTTTTATAAACGTAAATTTTAATCTTTTTAAATTGACATTGTAATTTTTTTTAAATATTTTAATGATTTTATGTTAACGGAGGGCCACAAGTTTATCAGTTTTAGATCATAACTGTCAAGTGCTACACGTCTACTTCCGTTTGAAGTAGACGGATAGAACGTGTTGGATTATCCAGACTCGTTCAGACGAACTTAACTGAGCCAGACGTCGAACTTTTCATGAACTTTAATCACTGAGTTTGGTTCATCTCATGAAAAGTTCGACATTTCGCCTGGGACTTAAACTCAACCTAATAGGAAAAACAGTGTACGGCTTGTGTCCTAAAGCCCTAAAAGTGAACAGCATCAAATTTTTTCTTTGCAATACAACACGTCATAGAACAGAGTGGTAACAAGAATTAGGGACGTGATCAAACAAGTGGAATTTTGCTGGATATTTGGACAGCTTCTCCCTACTACAGTGTATATCTCTTAGAACATTTTAGTATCAGGGTTGAAAGGTGCCCCAGCCGATTTATGAAGCATGAAGTAATCAGTGCAAACAATAAACCCACATTCTTGGTTGCCGTTCAGACCAGTTGCCTTGAACTCTTTAGCAGGCTAAGGATCCAAAATAATTTTATTACGCTTTTTGATAAGTTCTGTATCAAATGGATCCCGTCAAAGTTCTTCAACAAATTTCATTGAAAACAAGTAAAAAAAAATGCTAAATCTTGTCACGTGAACATACGGTGACACGGTCTACACTGTATTTCACATAAAATCAATTTCTTTGGACTTTGGACTGGTTAAACAAAAAAGGAAGTGAGAAAATGAAGAAAATTAAGTGCTACTTACAATTCTTTTCCCATTTCTGCTGACACTGGTCTTGAACCCGCTGTATTTGTATTGGAGTCAGCAGGTGAAGCTTGTCTGCCTGAAGCCAACTGAGATGGACTAACAAACAAAGGTGATGAACCCCGCCGTCCAGCGGCTGGCTGTGATTGACTTGATGGACTATTGGTATTAGATCTTGGTGGTGGAGTGTTCTTAAAAACAAAAGAAGAATGTGACTGTTATCTAAGTAAAAGCGGGTATCAAAATAGACAGCAGTGCAGGCGTATTTTGGGCGGTCGAAAGCGGCTTGTTTATGTTAGTACTGTTGAAGGCGCCATCTTTGATTTTATGACAGAGGAAGATTGGGGAGAGTTTAGTGTTAACATTAGGGTCGCCCCATTTCCTCTACTCTTTTGGAGTTTCAAAATGGCGCTTCCACGAGCAAAAACATTCACGCGCCCGAAGGAAACGCCTGCACTGCAGGCTAGTATCAATATGACTGCTGTGAAATTGTGACCATGACTTCCATAGCTGTCTTAGTGAATTCTTATACTCGCCATGATCGCTAGGAAAATAGAAATGCATGAACGAGATTAAGGGCCCGTACACTGTACATATGCGGTGAGCCAGCCCAGTAAAGTAGGCCAATGTAGCTAACCCAGCTGGCTCACTTAATATATGCGGAACCTAAGACATTATACGGTTTTCAAGCCACTGCAGTCAGATTGAAGGATTGGTGGGAAGCCGCCAACAAAAAAACGGGTGATTCAGAAAATTAGCAGGAAAAATTTAAAGGCCATTAATTGCATCTGACAGAAAAACCCAGTTAGGTGCATTGCAAAGTGGCATAATGGTACGCGATTTACCAAAATAATTACCTGTTTCATTACACTTTGAATCTCGAAAAGGTGCAAATATCATATGAGCACCTCAGATTAAAGTCCAACATTTTGATTTGGGATTTTCGTAAGGTGCATGACCTTTACCATTAAACTTAGAGGTGTCGGTCCAATGGTAATCACCTCATCCGTGTATCTTCATAAAAATACATGTAATGGTCATGTGTAAGATGAAACCAATAATATAATATCAACACACCACATGTTTAATAGGAGAGTATAGTACAGGTACAGGTAGGTTGAGAACTCTCGTGATATGGCATTCCTAAGAACTGTAAATGTACCTTAATAGGGAGCTTTAGCAACAACAACAGCGACTTTCATGAAAACGTCACCTTAAAAATGAATTCATGCTGCTTCAAATTTTATCGTGCTTATTCCATCTCTTTCAATTCATCAAATGTTGGCAAATACTTCTGGAATTTCATCATAAAAAGACTGTATCAAAGTTCAGGAAAAGAAAAAGGAAGTTGTCTTGTGTTCATGTCCTCCACAAAACATGAAATTGGGCACTTTCATGTCGTAGTCATACATGTACAGTAACAGCAAAGAAATGAACAGAAAAGAGTGTGATGCATGTGCAAAGAAAACCTAAACCTATTGCTTGTTGACGTTCTCGTTGCCGTCGCCATCGTCATCATCAATTGCTTATGCTCCCTAAAAACGGGTTACAAAGCCCAGAGTTACATTGCTTACCTGACTAGATGTACTTTCGGACGACACATATCCTGAAGAAGATGAACGATCAAGAGCATCAGCCAGCCTGTCTGAAGATTTAATATCAAGAGAACGCCTTTGAAGTCCAGCTGACTCGCTCTCTTGATTGCGCTGACCAACAAAATGCATTGTGTGCCTCTTGGGTTCTGCTTTGTTCGTGTCAGATGCAGGGGAATTCCTTTGTGGTTTGGCAGTAGCTTGAGAAGGGCTTTCAGGATGGTCAACACGATCTGCAAGTTTCCTCGCCACTGTGTTAAACTGAAAACAAACAAAAACATGATCATACTTTTAGTTAATCATCTAATAAAGCTTCAAGTACGTTGACTGGGTTGATGCCCTTCACAAAGAAAAAATTACAACAATAAACCCTTCCAGGGTTTCTGAAGCTTATGGAAAGTATTGGGCATTTTTTAGTTCCCTTTTGTAACATCAACTCTTGCTATAAGTTACAATAATCAAGTGTCTTCTCCCAGACAACTACATTACTTACTTCTACAAAGGATACTGGGAAAATACCCAGTTTGCCATTAAGCCTTCCTTCACACCAGTTTTCATCTACTCGACGTAACACATATATTATATCGCCCTATTGAGAGAAAATAAACATGACACCAGAGTACATGTAATAATCATCTTCACTGAGGCATTTCACTTTGATCCTTGCTGGAGGGATTTTCAAGCAGGGTCGCAATTTGTATCCTCTGCCTTTAATCCTTTAAGCCCTAAGAGTGATCAGTATCAAATTTCTCCTTGTAATAATAATATTATCACTGCTTTATAAAACACAGTGGTTTTGGGGAGCAGGGATGGTGCAGTGGTGAGAGCACTCGCCTTCCACCAATGTGGCCCGGGTTCGATTCCCGGACTCGACGTCATATGTGGGTTGAGTTTGTTGTTGGTTCTCTTCTCTGCTCCGAGAGGTTTTTCTCCAGGTACTCCGGTTTTCCCCTCTCCGCAAAAACCAACATTTCTAAATTCCAATTCGATCCGGAATGCTTGAGCGTTTCATACATGAGCCCTGGGCTTGGGATATTGGGCAACCACTCCTCACACTATCGAGCTTAAATAAAATTAATTTAATTTAATTTAATTTTAATTTAATTTAATTTTAATTTAATTAATTTAATTTCATTTTACAGTGGTCATGAGAATTAAAGACATGATCTCTCCCCACTACTTCATGATTTCTCCCCACTACTTCTACTGAAAACATATAGGGATAACAAATGAGAATTTGAATTTTGATGTTAGGGTTTTAATAAAGGGTGAATGGACTAATTTCCTTTGTCCCCTACATTGTAGCTAGTGCTAATTATTCATGAATTAGGGCTAGGAGAAAAAGGAAATTGAGAATAAATGTAGGTTAAAAAATTTTAACCTGAATATAATTTGAATGGTACATGTAGTTCAACTTTATCCTTGGTTTAACTCTTGTTTTCTTTTTTGTTTCAAACTCATTATCATACATGTACATTATCATTCCCCCAAACAAAAGGAAATAAAATTGAACCACAACATACACGTATACACTGATAATACAAGTAACTGTACATGTAGAGTGCACACCTGTTTAAATGAAAGTAAATCTTGTTCCTGTTCATCTTCAAAGTCAAACAATGCTTTGGCGATTGGTCTGTCAAACGTATCGTCTAGGCTCGGCAGTGGATTGATAACCTACAGTGGGATTTTGAAACCAATATTGCAAAAAGTAAAATCTCACGTAATCTCTCTAATCATCTCCCACTAAGGACTGTTGTCACTATGGGTGCATGTAAAGCTGTAATTCATTGATGTACACTTGTATGCCCCACCCAGAGTGATTACAGCTGTACACTACATGTAATTTGATCCTAAGCCCAGATTTCCATCATCATTATCCTTCTAACTGAGATGGAATCCTTCACGCCACAGTCTTATAAACATGACTTGCATGTACAAGTCATTTACATTAACAACATTGAAATAATAAAAGAATAGCATTCTAGAAAATCACAGTTTCCTCTGGCTGAGAGGTGGAGAGGAAAGGAAAGTTGTTTTGAATTTTCCTAACAGACTCAACAAATTAACTTCAAGCTACCTGTAGGTGCACTTTGAATGTAAGGCACCCTAAGTGCACACATATATTGTATACTGTACCTCTACATAATTTGCTGGGAGGAATCCTTGACAGCCATTGCACAATCCTTCATACCAGTTTTCATCTACTTGCTTTAGTAAAGTTATAATTTCTCCTTTATGCAAGGTTAAATCACTTAAATTGGAGAGAAGGAAGAAAAAAAAAAGGAAATCTAAATAATTTACAGATGTTTATACAGTCATCATACAGTCATGTACATATGTAAATAACCTTGTGTAGATGTAGGGGGTGGGGGGGGGGAGGGGGGTGAAATGGACATGAAGCCACAATGCTTTTAATATTATAAGGTCCACAAAAATTAATGCTGTCCCTGCAATTACAGACAATGATTCTACAATGTAGATTTATTGCAGCAATGATGTTTTCATGTACACACTGTAGAAGATGAAGGCCATGGAAAAAATGTGGCAATAAATAAAAATTATTATCAAGTGTCAAAGTTAGAGATTGTCCAGAGCAGGCCTGCTTGGCCTTCACCTGACCACAGGCAAACCAGAGAAATTTGCAAGTTGACCATTCATGTACTAAAACTGCACAAAATGTACATTTGTCTGATTACTTACAGTCAAACCGGGAAAACCGTGAACACCGTAAATATGTCTGGAATCTTATTGTGTTACAAGGAAAAAGCCAATCAGGCATGAGAAACTAAACTGCAAGAATGTTAATTACTGTAAAAACCTGCGACTAAAAACCTGGTTTTTAAGAACCTGTTAGGCTAGGCCCTTTCTATACAAGAACCTGTTTAACCTAAAATTTGAACAGGTTCTTACTTTCTTAAATCTATAATTAATAATAATAATAATAATAATAAAAACATTTCAGTAAACTTGGGCATACATTATACATTAGTGCCATATTATGCCAGCTGCAATTGTAAGAGTTCACTAGAGTTCAAAGAGGTCACAGTTTTGCCCATTTTGACTGCAACAGGGAGCTTCAATGGCAACTTGTCATATTATTGTTTGCGGGGTTGAAAGTGGCTTTTCCTTTGATTACGTATCAGCACTTACCCAACTTCTTTTGGTTCATAGTCATACAAAGCCCTAGCACAAGGTTCAGGTACCTTAAGAAAAATTTAAGAGTGGATTAGTTTCAACACACAAGTTATAATTGGCTTTTGTAACAGTTATTCATGTCATCAACCTTCTCTAAACATTACAATTTTTTTTTTTAGAAATTACATGTAGGTAAGGTAAATACAGGAAGAATAATGAAAGAGCATGTACTATAGTACAACCAGAACTGATTTAGATGTATACACCAGTGATTTTGATACAAATAGTTATGGTGAGTCCTAGGACTCATCTTGTAAAAAATTAGGAGTTCCAGTCCAGAAACAACAGGTCCCAAAATTGAATATGTTTGGGCCTTTATGTAACCAGACAGTTAATTCGAAGACAGACTCCAAAACTCTGTATTACAGTACACTGAAATTAAAATATACAATGTACATGTAGTCCTTCTATTTTAAAAGCACAACAAAGGCGACGTAAAAGAAATAATTATGCATCATTAAATAACAGACATAATAACTGCCAAAGAAATTACACAAATCAGGGCTTCTGATAGGTCGCGGAAAAAAAGTTAAATTTCGCAGAATTTTTGGGACAAAATCGCGGAAAAATCGGCCAGTTTCGCAGGAATTTTGCCGGAGTTTTTGGGGCAAACTTGGCCAGAAAGCAATCGGTAAAAAAACGGCGGATTTTGTGGTTATTTTCAGGGCAAATTTCACTAGAAATTGATTGGATTTGCGCTGATCAGACCAGCATTTCTAATGTTTTTCTAACAGAGGTCATCATTTACTCTTTCAACAACAATACGCTCCAGAAATGAACCAATGGCAAAGCCTTTAAAATCATGGCTAGTGCCCAGTTTTTTGCAACATAATCTACGCCTGGTAGTTTCAGGATGTTGTTTGCACATTTCAGTGATGAAGTTTTGAAATAAGTTTGCAAGTTTACAGCAAGTAAATAGCCCCAGTAGCTGAGCCAAGTTTCAAAAATGCTGTGCAGACATGTATTTGATAAGATTTATACTGAAGTTCGCGGTATTTTGCGTGTTTTTGTGAATTTCGCGGATTTACCTGAATTTTGCGGCTCTGCGACCGCATGAAATATCAGAAGCCCTGACGAATGGGATATTTCTACAATATACACAATCATGTTCAGATTGTTCGATCGATCTTTGCATCCTATGGGATGCATGCCATGAATTATTTTGCGTCTTTGGGGATTTTTATGCATCAGGGATGCAGGATGTAGAGGAAACAAAATCACTGATACAGTATGGAAAAACAACTCTATAGCTAGACACAGTGCATGCTCCAAAGTCTCCCCACAGAGCATTGGCTAGAAAATTGGGATCCTGGCTAACTGAAACAAACATTAGTTATTAGGCAGCGTAGGTTGTAGTTTTCATTACAAATATTCTGTTAATTGGTCATTGTGACCAACTTTTGCAAAAGGCATAGAGTGCATTCTTTCACAGGCTATATTTTGAATAACATCATAGGTAATACATGACAAAAATCACTGTGCAGTGTACATGTGTGTCTTAGACAGTCACCTTAATATTAATCCATTGCTAAACAAACAAATTTTTAGGCATCACCCGATATTAAGCCACTTACGTTTTGTTACTGATCCAGACAGCTTAAATGCATTGGGGAGAGTGAAATTCACTGTTTAGTGCTACCAGTGTTTAGTGCTAGCTATCATTTTATGTTTTAAATGTCTTTTAACTCTCTATTGCCGACTCTCAATCATTCTTTAAGCTTAACGTCATTTGATTATTAAAGGCACTCTATGAGATCAGGAGTAATAATACTCGATCAGATCATAAAAAACCCTTGTACATGCATATCATTTCATATGACTTATTATGCATATGTCTAGCAAAAAGGCCCTCCAGCAGACAAGACTCCAGAAGACCAATATTTACAATGTACCGTACCTTCTGATGAATTAAAAAACATGTATTATGTAATAGTGAGGAACAAAAATCTCAGACTATCAAAAAATGTAAATTTTTGCACAACACTCATTGTGTTGCAACTGGTGATACAACCTGAAGAATATCTTAACCAGCAAATTTGAGATTCTCACTGGAGGTTCAACAGAAAGCAAAGACAACAGTGACTCAGCAGAAGCATGTTGGGTTAAGACATAAACATCTGTACAATGAGATATCGTAATGAGATATTTATTTCACAGTTTTATATCATTAGTGAAAAAATATCTTGATGGCGAAAGGTTTCATGGCTCTTCCAGCAGAATCTGTAACAATTCATCAGTAAAAGAAAACATTTCTCAATCATCCAGACACAAGGAAAATAGAATTACACCCCTCAGAACTTTTCGGTTGAAAAAACATTCTTTGTTTCTCTAATATCACTGTTCCGCATGTTAAAAGTGATGTGGTTTTCATTTGCATACATGCATATTTTGCACGTACTACTAGTTAATTAAAGCTCGGTCATGTGCAATATACACTGCACATGTAAAATAAGAGTGTGAGAGTACTGGAGTGTTGATTTCTACTGTCAAGTAATTAAATCAAATTAGTAAAACTCAACTGTTTCACTCAAAGCAGGTAAAAAAAGTGCAGTTTTCTGGAGCTACAGAAGGACACATAGCATACTTCCCTATTAATAATTATTATCCTTGTTTTAGAGGAGGAGAAATAATTTTCAAAGGAGAAGAATGAATTCCCGCGTACAGAACAAGACAGGAAGGAGTAGAAAAGCTTGCGGCCGACCACGTACATTCTAACGCACAAAGTTTGCACGAGTAATCTCTGAAAAAAAACACTATTACAGCACACATGTCAACACACACAAAAACCAAAGGACATCTGTTTGAGGCGAACATAAATTTTATAGATTTAGAGTTAGAGTCTACCATCAAAGATAATAATCAATATTAAAAAGATGCGTTACGTGACCTGTAACATCCAATATTATAGGTCAATGCCCCAATGAATACCAAAACAACATTACTCTGGAATACAATGCAAGTGCCTTTTTTTCAAAAAAAAAACTTATCAACTTTTTAAAAAGAACTTTATACATTTCAGAAAGAAATTAAAAAAGTCATGCTTAAAACGATCAAGATGTTTAGGGGTAAAACTTAACCAACATTTGCAAAATTCATGTGAATACTTGCTACCATTTCCGCTACAACTGATAACGTATGATTTGTTGTTTTAGCACCACGGAAAGCCTCCGAGTTTTTCTGACAATGGGAAATTTTATGACTTACGCCGGCACGCATTACTAGAAAAACAAAGCCAGTGAAACATTCGAACGTTGTAAACTACAATTAGCAATTTAAACATTGCTTAAAGTCCTTTTTAACTTATAAAAATTAACCTTTCTTTAAAGTTCGTAAAAAACGATCAAACTATTAAGAAGGAAATATATTCTTATCACAGGGCGCTTTAATACATCGAAGGGAGGAAATCAGTTTGTACTTCCGGGGCACATACACAAAAAAATATTTCTCTCTAAAAATGTCGCAGGCGTTGAAAGTAAATTGGCAAATGTTTGACCCAGGAATTCGAAGATAATTTCGCAAAAAAGCGGGTCTTCTGTGGCATGACCTTGATTCTAGTGGAACAGACCAAAGCCGAGTGCTGAATTAATGAGGTAAACATATTTATACGGTATGCAGCAACTATGGTCAACATACTTTTCAATGAAAAAGATCCAATATAGCTTCTATTTTAAGAGGATACACTCTTCATTTTCATTCAATTGCGGTCAAAATATTGCCTACGTTTTTTTTTTTTTCAGAGATCGGAAAATGAAAATCGAACATCGGAATTAAGTGTCGATCGCCGATTACGAAAATCGAAATTGAAGTTGCAATAGCTTTTCAATAAAACAGTAAAGAAACAAAAGTGTCCTCTATCTACATGTTTTGTTCGTATAAATTCTATTCGCCACAAACCCCAGCTCCTCCGGCATTCATCAAAGAGCTGCACTGTCAGTCGCACGCACTTTGCGATGATAATAGGTCGTGCGCATTAACAGGGTTAATATTAAAAAAACTGTGTCTCTAATTTTTACAAGGAAATTATTATTTAGCGTCTTAGTTGTTCAATATAAGCGCCTACCTGTTTTCTCTGCTTCGGAAGCTGGCTCAAACCTTCTAGAATTCGTATGAGCATAATGTTCACTGGCAAATCTTTCACGTCCACTTCGACAAGAACCCTGCATTCAGGGCACCTAAGCTCCTTTCTTCTTTCGACGATTTGTTCCAGACATTTGCGGCAGAAGGTGTGTTGGCAAGGCAAAACCTTACAAGTTTGATCAAGTTGTTCCAGGCACACTGAACACTCTAGCAGTTCGTTCAAGTTTGCGGTGTCCATGATGTAATAAGCCTTCAGCACGTCAAGTTAACCAAACACAACTCAAATCTCCGTAGTCTTGGCAATCCTATTACTAAAAGCCTTTCCCCAGTCATCAAAAAGTTGTAATGCCCGTCGCCCCGACGAAACAGACGCCAGAACATACCACATCAACTAATGAATTATGTTCGTACTCATTCATGTCAAGATCTTATAACACAGAGTTGTTGTCATGTCAAAAGCGCATGTGCGAAATGTGGAAATTCACATTATTATATTCCGCTGAATGAATTATGCGGCTTTCGCGGTCTCATTAATACAAATTGAATTGAAGTTCTCGTGACCATATTTTACAGAAGGGGAACCCTAAATAAGCTCAAATTCGACCTAATAAAGAAACACAGTTCTGATCTGTGCAAAAGAAATGCAAACAAAATTTGGTGTTTATCGTTCATTGTTCTGGTGAAAATTCGACGAAATTTCGCGATATTTCGCCACGAGATTTCGTCAAAGCACTCGCGAATTTTCGTCAAACGAAATTTCGCCGTCATCTTGGGGAAATTTCGCATCCACTGAAGCGAAATTTCGTGTTGGCGAAATGTCGTCGGAGCGAAAATTCGTACCCGCGAAATTTTGCTGGCTAGCCTGCCGATCTGATGGCGGTTCTGGTTGGGCGCGCTGAATATTAAAGGCGGGCGCGCGAGGGCAGAGAAACCGCGAGGAGCCATGATCGGGGGACGCAGGCTAGTTAAATCCATTTGTTTGGCTCGTTCGTTACTGGCGTTGATACGAAGGGAGCTCGGGATTATTGATCACAAGAGGTAGCAATCTCGTTTAAAATATCGAGCCTGCTGGCTTCGTGCTTCCTGTTTTGTGCTACCTTAGTGACCCTCACTCTTAGTTCTGCGCTTTGTTCGCACCGCAATTTTCACAGCTCGACGCGACTTGTAAGAAGCTTTAATTAAATGTGGTCTGGGGACTGCGCACACATAAAAAAACCAAAAGTAATCGCGGCCTTTTCGTAAAAATCCTAGTTGATTTTGTAGGTTAGACTTTCTCTCTTCTTCGCTCGCTCGGTCGCTGCACAACCTCGATGAAGCTCGCTTCGCTCTCTGAGAGCTTATGAGAGGTGAGAACTTATAGAAGTCGACCTGTTCACGTCTATTTGAGGGCTAGCGGCGGTGAGCAACAGGAGGGGGCTGTATTTGTCTTTTCACTCTTCCCTTTAGAGTTTTCATGTTCTTGGCGGTGATACAAAGAGGTCTCGGCTTTAAGGATCACCAGGTACATGTACCAGTCTCGTTTAAAATATCGAGCCTGGCAGCCTCGTGCTACCCTCACACTACCCTCAACTGTACTTCAGCGCCTGGTGTACAGCGCAGTTTTTACAGCTCGACTTGTGGGGTACCTTAATTGTGATCTGGGAGGGGGGGGGGGGGGGGCAGTTCTCCTTGGCAAATTCCAGTGGAGTGTGCAGCCTCAATCCTCGCCTAGAACCCGCTTACCGTATATCTCAGACCAAAAATAATATGTGCCCTGTTTCCGGACTTTCAGACCTGAACTTGTTCACAAGAAAAAGACACGTAATTTTTAAACCTTGGTTTCAGAGAGCACAACTTTAAAACTTTATCCTATTCAAGACGGTTGAAATCAATACCACGGGATTGTTTACCCAATGGCAGACTGAAAAGAACTACAACAGTTCATAATACGACTATATCTCTCAATTCAAAAAAGGGGAGTCGCCCCTTTATACGTGTCTCGGTAGCTGCGAAGCATATTGAATTAAAATCATTAAAAGAAGGTAACATCCTCAGCCAATTCCATCAAACCATTGAACAAAGAAGGTTCACTTTCATTCCAATTTTCAGTGACGTGATATAAATCAAAACTGACTCAAAACCTGTTTTCAGAATAACAGGAAGTAATTTAAGTTTGGTACCGACCACAAATGAAAAGTCTTGACGCGAATTGTAATAGAGCATTGTGTATTCAGTATTGTATTCATTTTCTTGCGGAAGACTTTTGATTTTTAAAGTTTGAAGCCCTGCGGTAACAAGGCATAGGCCGGATGTTAATTATACCTACCCGGAATAAGCTGATTAGCCAGATTCATAAGGAGCTGGCACGAAATTTGTCCGGCAATATTCAAACAGTGAGAGCTGCCACCAAACTAAGTGAAGGATAAGAATATCTGCTCAAAACATTAGAAGAAAGTGTAAATAACACAACAAATACAAAAGACGGTACGTATTGGACAAACTCAAAGAGGATAAACAGGTTTCCAGGGCCGTAGCTAGGTTTTTTGCCAACGGGGAGGCATCGCAGGGCCGAAAGCACGAGCCTTGTAGGGGGGGTCTGGGGGTATCCTCCCCCAGAAAATTTTCAAATTTGGAGGCTCCGAAATGCTATTTTCGGCACTTATCATGAGATATGTCTCCGAAAAATCGACTTTGAATTAATATGCAGTGGATGTTAGTGCGGGGCATTTTTGGACAAAACAAACTGGTGCATTTTCATAAGTTTTACGTCAAGTGTGGAACGGCCCTCGTGGCATTTTTTGAAAGAGAAAGCAGGACCAATTGAAGAAGCGAGTGTAAATTGTGATCTTTTGAAACTCTGCTCGTAACTACTAGCAAATTATACATTTCACATTGTGATATTTTAACTCTAATCCTAAATCACTAATAAGATGTTAGTATGCTTGGAAGACATCAGATACCTATATCAGGCGCTACTATCCCCTGGGAGAAACTGGAAGACACCCTCAGGTAAGTGTATCATCAGTATTCCTTTTGGAATGCAGTGACTTTTGGGGCAGCAAAATTTCAAGTGGACGTTAAGGAGGGGGGGAGGGCGGAAGTCTGACCTCTAAACATTTAGTTGACGTTAAGCGGGGAAAAAGTGAATATGTTGACGGCCCCCAAGTTCCTATTAGCGAATACAGAGGCATTATTGGCATTTGATGAACTAGACACTCGCGACACGGCACCTTTAATTTTGTGCATGTGAAGTCTTAGCATCCATAATTCTCAGCTTAGCTAATAATCCACAACAATAACACGATCCACGGGGATCAACAAGTCTTAGCCTGCGTTGCAGCCGGCCCACGCACTCGTGAAGATTTAAGCGTCTGCGACGCAGCCCCGGGGGGGGGGGGGGTACTCCCTTATATAAGGGCTTAATGAGGACGTACGGCCAGCCAGGGTATGTTTTTCGGGATTTTTGTCTTAAACAGGGTTTTGATTTTATCAATTTTTGTCTTAAACAGGGTATCTTTTGTTAGACAGGAGCCCATAACCCCGTTCTTAGCAAATATTATTTTTAGCGAGAGTGCCGGTGCATGTGTATTAAACTTCGCTTTGTCTTCCTTGCATGAAATCTCATTTGAACCCGTTAATGCGACCACCGTTGGGCCATAAAATCCTTGCCGTACTAACGAGGTGGTCACACTAACGGGGTCTTCTAGATGATCAAATGACTCAGTGATGTTTACGTTTGGGGTCGAAAGAATGTGGTCGTAATTATATAATAATGAGGTGGACGTTTGCTGCGTCTTGGCAAATCAAGAAAACGAGGTCAACCAGTTACGCCAATGATGAATTTGCTCCTCACGCGATAGTCGGATCGAAGAAAAAAGACAGTGAAAAATCACGCACACCAGTAACTCGACTTTCCATTGTTTTATTGGATCCGATATTGCCACGTTCTCTTTTCCTGTTTACTGTCTTTCGTTATTGCGGACATTACAAGAGCAACATGAGTGCTGTCCTTGATAGCGACCAACCGTAAAATACCGTAAGAGCGGGGTGCAAGGAGAAAAAAACGTCTCTATTAAAGTAGAAAAAATTTTAATACGACTAGTCAGTCGACCTATGCGCAATATGAGAAATGTAAATCCAACCAAAACGACACAGATGATGATAAACGGATGAAACACCGTTTCATTTGTGTGTCCTCTGTCTTGATCAACTGATGCTGAATGTGGTCGGTCGCATTTTTTAATGACATGTCTTCGGAATCGGAATGGCTGTTCACCTCAGAAATCTGCTTTTATCATGATTACTACTACAGTTTTATGATATTAGGGATTTCTGATGAATTTGTATTTTATCAGTTTCAGCCTTTTTTTCTCTTGTCTAGACAGAGCCCACCGACAGACTGACCGACTTTGTTTGAGGTCAACCTCGTTCCCAGGGCTTTTTCCCTTAGAAAATGGCTTGAGGAGACACGATTGTAGACTGTTCACGGTCCTCTATTTTTCCGTAAGATCGTCGAGATCGAGCGCTTCGCGTTACGGGCTGCCATCTTAGATGAGTGTCAAAACTACTTAGGGGGCGGGGGCGGTTTGGGAGGAAGCGAGAAAAATAGAGGGACTGTAATAACATCACTGCAGCTCGCGTTCAGGAGGCGTGACAGGAATTTCACGCCTTTTACCATTCATTAATTAAGAAACTCCGCCAGTGATGAAAAACATGCCAGACACATTTAGCATCGATTACGCGTGTTTACAAATATCTCCTTGGGAAACCGTGATTTTATAATGTTTCTAGGCCCATTCCTCGAAATAAAATCGGCAAACACACACAAGAAAACATTTTTCTAATCAAAATACCAAAACTCCTTCGTGCTTTTGCGCAAGATGTGCCTTGTGGTATGAAAGCGTACGTTTTATGGAAATATCGACTTGTCAACGACTTTTCAGTGTCGGCAACTTAAACTAAACCCGTTGTCAACGCAAATAAACATCCGTTGTCTAATGACCAATCAAAGGCCTGCGTTGCTGGTACAACGCGCTCCGTGAACGCGAGCTGCAGTGTTGTTATTACAGTCCCTCTATTTTTCTCGTCACCCACCCCCCACCAGAGCTATAATACCCGACACCCCCCCCCCCCCCCCCCTCGGTACATTTGAAAATCAAGATGTAGCCGTGACGGTAAGACGCGGTATATCTAAACGATCTCACGAAAAAATAGGGGACTGTGAACAGTCTAACACGATTGGAGGTAGCTCTAGCCCAGGGGAAGCGGGGGAGGGAAGGAGGGGGTACTCCCTGGTGTTTTTGGTGGTGAGGATGGGCAGCCCGGTTCTCCATATCCTGAACTTATTTCAAACCAAATATGCTCTTTTTCACACCCATTTTCAGACCGGTAGCCAAAATACTGAATACTGATAATAAGAAGAAAATTAGTTCGGAATGGTATATTGCGGTCATTCTGATTCACTTAATCCTTCTCTCTTATCAGTCTATTTGAAGTGGGAAAGAAAAAAATGTAAATTGCTTTTTTACCCACGAAGCACTTAAGAGTTCATATGAACTCGTTTAAATGTGTCCGTCCGTTCCAGATCGAATTGGATCGAATTTGGAAGTGTTGGTTTTTGAGGAGAGGGGAAAACCGGAGAACCGGAGAAAAACCTCTCGGAGCAAGGGAGAGAACCAACAACAAAGGATGATGTACGGTGGCCCACAAGTGCACACCGAATTCCAGAAAGTCACACCGAATTCAAATAACTCACACCGACTTCAAATAACTCACACCGAATTCAAATAACTCACACCGAATGCAAATAACTCACACCGAATTCAAATAACTCACACCGAATTCAAATAACTCACACCGAATTCAAATAACTCACACCGAATTCGAATAAACTCACACCGAATTCGAATAAACTCACACCGAATTCAAATAACTCACACCGAATTCAAATAACTCACACCGAATTCAAATAACTCACACCGAATTCAAATAAGTCACACCGAATTCAAATAACTCACACCGAATTCGAATAAACTCACACCGAATTCGAATAAACTCACACCGAATACAAGTAACGAGCGACGCCTGGGTGCGAGTAGTGAGGTGACCAATCCCGGTATCCTCTTGGCTTCTTCTTCCCGCGATTTCAAGATGGCGGCGGCAAACTCAACAACATCGCTAACATGTGAAGTTTGCACAGCAACAGTGACGCTTTACAGCAAGTTTTGTGCCACCTGTGGTGCTGAGCTTGATATAGAAACACAAGCACTGAAATATTATTTCAACGAAGGATACGAGTATGAGGTTATTCTGTGCTTTTTGCTGAAATACCACGGAATAGAAATGAGCCTGCGAACGCTCAAGGAGAGATTCAAGTCACTTGGGCTTCGACGACGGAACCTATTGGATTCAAATGACCAGGATATCAGAGCTAGAATACAGGAGGAGTTAGATGGGCCTGGTTGCTTAAAGGGGTACAGGAGCATGTGGCATACTTTGCGCCGTGAGGGTTATCAGGTGTCGAGGCAAGCAGTGGCGACATGCTTACAAGAAATGGACCCTGAGGGGTGCGAACGAAGACGAAGGCGGAAGCTCAAAAGAAGAGTTTACACTAATCCAGGGCCGAACTACTGTTGGCATATTGATGGCTATGACAAATTGAAACCTGACGGGTTCCCGATCCATGGCTGTATTGACGGTTACAGCCGAAAGATAATATGGTTAAGATTGGACAGAACAAACAATAATCCCGTAGTGATCGGGAGATATTATATGGATGCTGTGAAGGAATACGGAGGATGCCCCATGAAGGTTAGAACTGACTGTGGCACTGAAAACGGCCTTGTAGCAGCAGCACAATGCTATTTCATTGGCAATGATCTGGCACATATTTATGGAACCTCACCTCACAACCAACGAATAGAAGGGTGGTGGTCGTACCTAAGACAACACTTAACTACTTGGTGGATGAACTTTTTCAAGGACTTACTGGAACAACAAGTCTTCACTACTGGTAATGAACTACAGATGGAGTGCTTGTGGTTCTGTTTTTCCGGGCTCATTCAGCAAGATTTGGATAGCGTAAAAGTACACTGGAACAGCCACTACATCAGAGAGTCGCGCCATGACACTGTAAAAGGAAGACCCAATGAGTTGTTTTACCTACCTGAACTGCGCAATACTGAGGACTTTCTTGCTCCTGTCAGAGGGTCTCAATGGGGTTAACCGATAGGCGTAAAACGGCCAAAAATTTAGCCGATAGCCGTAAAAATTGAAAAATTTTAACCGTTAGCCGTAAATAGGGTAAAAAAGAGTTAACCGTAAAAGAAAGTGTTCCTTAGATTTGCTACTTTTAAGGAAGGTACTAAACTCACCTATGGTTGTGTTTTTTATTTCCTGGCTAGTGTGACTCCGTACTTACGTCAGGCGAAGCGCCTTTTAGGTGTTAACCAAGACCTAGGCTCCATTTCCGGCGCTCTATCGGGGAACTAATTTTTTCCATAGCGAAAGGGTGGCTTCTTACTGGGGATTAATATCTGCAATTTTCGGGAGGTCGTGCCCTCGAAACACTAGTGAAACAGCACGCAGCGATGTCACTGTTTGTAAAACACGTTGCCGATAAACAACACTTCCCTGTTTTTCACCGCTGACGCTACGGTAGACATTGCTATGCCTAGTCCCTGTACGGCGTCTTCCCACGCAGTCTCGGTCAAGGCATTTCGGTGGCGAACTCGCTCGGACCACGTGACCCGAAACGCATTAGCCGCGCGGAATAATGCGGCCTACGAACAAGGCAACGGCAGACAGTCGTTCCGTACAGTCCTTCGCTATCATTAAAAACACTGGACAAGAGAATTTTGTTTTTGGCCGTTTTCACACTAGAGCTAGAAATGGATCATCCGTCCGAGACTAGCCTGTGTACAGTCGAGCCCTCCCCACAGACACCCCTTCTCCGATTTTTTTCTGAGGGGAGGGGGCGGCTGTACCAAGGCTACCTGGAACGGATAATCCCGTCTTCAAAAGTCAGGCGGATTGTTCAGTCAAAATTAAAACTATTCCATTTTCAAATTAAGACGTATTACCTATCTGACGCGAATCATCAAACGGATAACCCGTCTCACACGAATAATCCTTCTCTAGTGTGAAAACGGCCATTTTTGTTATAATGAATGTCGCCCCGGCCTTGAGTTGGGCGTTTGCTTGTCTGCTTTTGCTTTTTCACAAAGATTATTTTTAAATTGACTATTGACATTTCTATGTGTAAAATAATATTAGAAGTGGATTACTTTATAAAAAGTATGATCGATCCAATGTGAAAATTTTTCAAAAGAATGGCTTATTTTATCCCGAGATGATCCGAAGACCTTTATTTTGATTTAAAAATACAAAAAAATTCAGGTTAATTAATATTTAACTTTTTGAAAGAAAAGCAGTTAATGTTTAACTCTTTCGTTAACCGTAACTGAAAAAAATTAACCGATAGCCGTAAAAGAGCCAAGATTTTAGCCGATAACCGTAAATGCCACCACCCCATTGAGACCCTCCTGTCAGTGCACAGCAGTGTGACTATATCACAGATAATTACCTTCCCCTTGCAGAGAGCACCAATGAATACCAGGAGTATTTTCAGTATGCCTTTCAAGCTGCAGGTCTTTCCAACCCCCAAAACTGGCGGGAAGCCTTAGACTTGTACCATAATCTTTACAGGTATGCATCCAGTTGACTATTTCAGAGTCAGACACACCTGCCCTGACTCATATTTATTTGAATGGTAATGAAGATCGGCAAGACAAAATGATGTATACGTAATTTTCTCTTGAGATCAGATACCAAGTTTGGTTTCAGAAGATACACTCGTTTCAAATCTGTATTATTAAAATTGTTCTTGTATGTGGGGCAAACGTGTCTGATTGTCCAACTGGAAGCTACGACACCAGATTGGTTTTCCTTCACTGCCAGGCAACCAAACTTCTGTTAAGTTGTCTTGGGTTCTGTGACCGTGTAAGGTCGAGTAAAAACAGACTAGTACGTTTACAAACAACAACAACATGGATTCTATTTATTCTTATCTGTCACATGACTAGAGCATTCCAAATATGGGCAACATTACATGTAGGTACGAAATGTTTTCGTCATGGGTCATTTTTGCCTCCATAACATAACGACAACGAAGCCCTTTGTAAATGTAAACATAAGACTTTCTTCAAAAGGTTGTCAAACTGTTCTTTCATTGTTTTTTATTGTTGGTAACAGAAAGATCTGAGTTCTTTAAATACAGTAAAAACCGGCGTGTAAGAACCTATTTCAGAATCTGTTTAGCCTAATGTCCTGGTAAGCACCATTTACATAAGAACCTGTTTAGGCTAACTTGCAAAAATCTAGGTTCTTATATGCGGATATTTACTGTAGGTAACATCTCCTTCGTCAACGTTTTATGTGAAACAATTATCTTGTAGTAACAGTAACAATAACATATATTAGACACTAAAAGCACTTTCTGTTTGATTTACAAGAGTGTTTCATGCAGCATTCTTAGCCCTTTACAGTTTATGGAATATAATATCTTTTGCAGCCCTACTGACATTTCTCTACATCCAGAAATGTTTTCTCTCCCCTGGTAAACTAAACAACTGGACTTGGTCGTTAATGGTTAAGAAATCTCAAGAGCTTTGTAGCATTACCCGGGTAACACTTATCATAAAGTACTGTAACATTCAACTAATTTAGTAGTAAGCATTACTGCCTACCACACCAATGTCAACTTACTTACTGATACTAACAAACTGAAACTAGAGTGGTTTTACATAACCCGTGAAACACTGTGTGAAAATTACTGTGTAATACTACAAAGTAAGCAAAAGGAAACAATGCAGTTAGTGTCTAATAGTGCGTACTAGACTACTATTATTTTCACGAGTTAGGTAAAGTCACTCCAAAACATACAGCTTGTAAAAAGCCCTTCCCAAGCCCCAATGTTATATTAACAGGAACTAGTCACAATGAATTAACATGAACTAACTTATAAAAATTTGTACATACACTGAAAATTAAAACTTGTCCCAAGAATGCAAAAACAATACTTGTGAACAGTCAATAATTTTCTTGTTCTATCACTAACTTTTGTTACATGTGACCATTTTGTCACTTTTCAGTCAGTCGAAACCAACTGTGAGCAAGGCATGCCTTTTCTTTAAAATTCTTCAGGTAACAATGCAGGTAACTACAAAGAATATAGCTGCTTTATAAACATTTTAAACTCTTGTCAGTTCTGCTGGTAAATGGGAAATGTTTAAAACTCGTGATAAAAGTCCAGTCAGCCAACACAAGAAAAATTTGAAATTCTCTGAGTTAGTTATACAAAGCTGTCAATGCAATAAAACATATTTACTTTACTCTGTCCAAAGTCCTTGCATTTGTAAATTGCAAAATTAGAATACATTTTAAACTGCTTTGGGTCGGTCATGTGGCTGACTGGGTCTTCACTAAGGCTGTGTGGCCAATGAAATGCACTAACCCGACTACCACCCACAGCATCCTTTTTGCATGCAACAACATTGTAAAAAAAAAAATACAATGAACTGCATCAGTGACATTCCTCAATGTTTCGACTGGTCACTCAAAAACTTAACAAACATGTCACTAAGCAGTTTCAATTCAGCGTAGTAAAACCAAAACAAATATACAATTACTGTCGCCAATCACGACAAATGCAAACCATGAAACAATGAACCAACCACAACTCGGCAAACACATACAAATGTTTTCAAGTTTTGGGTTCACTGCTGAGAAACTAACATGTTTTGCTAATCAATTGCAGAGTACTGTCAAAGAAAACCTGAAATTCATTTCGAGACTCGGGTGAAAACCATTCTATACCTTAACCTGTCACTTCACTCTGTCCAAAGTCTATGCATTTCCAAATGCATTTCCTTTGCACATGGCAAGTAGTAAGACATGTTTAAACTGTTCTGGGGTTTTCATGTGGGAGACTGGAAATGTGATTTCCTTGCTGCAGGCTGCCACACGGGGAAAGCAGATTGTGTGATTAGGATTTCTTGTGAAGCAATCATGGTCGAAGAGGGCAGTGACATTCAGCGGCTCTCCATTTAAGGGGCGGTGCTTTTGGCCTGTCAGCCACCCCAATACACCAGATGGTGTGGTGTCCATGGACTGAAATCGCTCCACTTCGCTACTTTCAGTGTTCGTGTCATTGAAGTCCTTCCATGCTACTGGCTCGGAATAGCCAGTTATTTGTTCATCTTCCAATGACATCAGAAAATCTTGTAGGTTGTCAATGACTGCCTCTTCAAGTGGTCGTTTTGACGAGCCCTGTTCCGAGTAGCTTGGATTGACAAGCGAAAAGACATAATTGGCATCTACCACCTGATTTGAACCTTTCACAAAAAGAGGCTTGCATAAAGAAGCATTGCCCCTAATGACATCATATGCACCATACAGCTTCAGACCTTCACAAAATTCTTTCATGTACAGCAAACGCTTGGTCATAATGCTTAGTTGCATTGTTCCAATGACATCCTCTTTGTGGTCATGATCAATGATGCCAGTGTATCCATGGTCAACAATTACATCACACAAAGCACCTTCAAATGTGTCACAAGCTCTTACTGCGTCGAATAGCTCTTTGTCCTTTGCAGTGAAATGCCTGTCAACATCTAGGTTGCCAATGTTCACATCAGGGTCCAACATCAACTGGTACACACTCTCATCCAAGAAAGATGGCGCTGGTCCTCCTTGAGCCAAAGACACTGCAATGATTTCCCCACAGGTTTTGAAACTTTTGTTATGAACATTGTACAGTGAATTTATGGGGGCTCCATCTGGAAACACTGCCAGCCCCATATCATTAATCAACTGTGCCAGAAATTCTTGCGATAATGCACCGCTGTCTACACCATTCTCTCCACTATAGCGCACTCTTAGCACTTTTTCAGGAGACGATCTGTTGGCTTCTCTTTGCCACAGGGACAAAACTCTAGGAAATGGGGACCCTCTTCTAGAAACAATAAAAAACTGACCATCTTGGTCAACCTTTTGAGACAGGGACTTAATTACACTTGAAATATCTTGATGGATAGTACCCATTGACATGTTGTCATCTTTCCCATCCTCCATGTTCTCGACAGCGTCAATCATGTCAATGGATAACTCATTGTCAAACTCCCTTTGTAACTCAATTGCAATTTTCTCATCACTAGCAAACACAGCAGATGCATCAGGCTCTTCATCAGTTGTCAAGCTTTTCAGTCGCTTCTTCTCTGGCTCCTCAACCAGCTCATCAGTATCTCTATCTGATTAACTATTTAGGTCAAAGTGAAAGTCACTAAGCTTGCATAGGTACAACACAATTTTGTTGTAGTCCTTTCCAGTTTCTTCTTTGTATCGTTTGAAGGAAAAAAACTCTTTACTGGCAGATGAACCTGGAAGAAACTGGGCTTCTTCACCATTTTCAAGTAGAAGAATGTAGTCTTCGTTCTCATCATAGAGGTCGCTGTTAAAGGCTCTCCACTTTTCCACAGCTTTCTGCAGGATGACTTTGTAGGTGGCTTTGTTGGACACTCTCAAAGCAAGACGCTTGCCTCTCTTTGGTTTGATACACACGTTCTTGTCACTCCATACCATGAGCCCAATGTTGATCTGCACTTCTATCTCTTTGTCACTTGCACTTCCAGCCTTTTTGCTTACAATGGATTTCCACTGTTGGCCTTTCAGTTTTTTGAACATATTGAAAGATTTCACGTGACAAGTTGAAGCGTGAGAAGTTGAAGCGCATGATGTGGATGAATGGCCTAAGAGTAAAGATGACAATACTCATTACTCCCTAAGTGATTAATTGGAGGTAGCAAATGTGATATAGTGACAAAGAGAGTAATAATATTCACAAAGTTATAACATAAAATCTCTGGTCCTCTAAAATTCAGACTTGTGACAATTTTATCCTGGTTACAGCATCTGATGATTCATACAGTAGCACTTGGCAACTGTTGTGTAGCATGAAGTGACAAGAAGCATCACCATAATTCAGCATTTTGTTAGGTTTACCACTCACCATTGCTCATTGGTCATTGGTCATTTAGAGCATTGTATATATGGTGTGACTGATTGTGTGACTGATAATAATTTGTGCATAACAAGGGATCATGAGTTGTGTTAATTGTATTTCAGTGTAAACAAATTACCGGTACTGGTAGTGTGTTTTTAACATTACCCATGGCTGGTTATTACAATCGGTATTATGAAAAAATTATGGCTAATTATACACAATATAAATAACTTACCCGTTGCACGCAGTTCATTAGATTGCTCTTGGGAAGAATGAGCTAATGGAAAAATAATTATTAAGAAAATATTAAGTCTAAAAGATCACTATAAAAGTTCCAGTATTCCTTCATTACAATAGAATGTGCATTTCCAGAAAATAACCATACTCCCCCCACGGAAGGTTTTTGTTTTGCACCCCCCCCCCCCCCCAGGAAATTCCACTTTAGCATCATACTTTTCTTCTAAAATTTTGGGGCTTAAAACCCCCCTCCTCCTAGGAATATCCGAGACCTTCAATGGGGTGGTTATGGATTTTTCTGGAACTGTACAATATATTATTTTATAATTTGATCAATCATATACATCTAAGTCTACTGCATCTAACAGGAATTCAAATCAGCAAATCAATCAATTACAATAGCAATAATTACTATAAAAATGTTCAGTGCAATTGTACCTGAATTTCCTGGAGTTGTGGCAGTGCTGCACCGACCTAGAATAATTTTATGCAATAAACACATAGTTACAAACAAAGATAATGCAATAGCCCAATGATAGGATAGGACAAAGCTCTTAAAAGCTTGTGATTTATTGGTTTTTGCATTACACTGTTCACAGTCCTCTATTTTCCCGTAAGATTGTCGCGAATGTTACGAGCGGCCGTCTCCCACCCCCACCCCCACCCTTCCTGACGCCCGTCCCCTAAGTGTTTAGAGGACGCGTTCGCCTAAAAAACAAGATGGCAGCTACTCGTATAAACAATCGCAATCGCGACGATCTTACAGGAAAATAGAGGACTGTGAACAGTCTATGCCCCCATTGAAATGACCACTAATGTGTATCAAAATTGTGACTTGTGCAATCCTCTATTATAAAAATCGCATCTGCATAGTTGCGCTTTTAAACATAAGGATACATTTCATTTACATTTTCATTCCACGACTATCCCCTATCCAAAGTGAGTCAACACAGTGCTCGACTTTCAGAAAAAAATCTTGGGGCCAGCTGGCCCCCAAGTTTTCATTTTTTGTCGCCAGAACAAGTATTCTGGTTGCCAAAAATTATATTTAAGAATTAATGGATTTAGTTGTGTGAAGGATAACGGATTATCGTTAGTGTACGTTTTCCCAAAGAAGATAGTCACCTATCTTGGGGGCCAGGTTGGCGACCAGGGGTGAAAATTTGGTCGCCACTGAGTAAAAGCTGGGCGCATTGGCGACCCCACGGGTCGCAACGTCGAGCCCTGCAACAGACGAGGGAATCACCGCTGTATAGGTGTAGCTGCTTAAGTCTGTAAATTACGGTATGAAAGGCTTGTATACACTTACCTGCACCACACTTGGAGCAAAAATTGTCCCCTTCTTCCAACGCACATCCACAGCTCGAGCAGAACATGGCGGGAGCGGGAAGAACTCCAGGGAAGAAGAATAAGAAGAAGAGGATACCGGGATTGGTACCAGGATACCTTGCAGTCACTTGACTGCTCGTACCCAGGCGTCGCTCGTTACTTGAATTCGGTGTGAGTTTATTCGAATTCGGTGTGAGTTTATTCGAATTCGGTGTGAGTTATTTGAATTCGGTGTGAGTTATTTGAATTCGGTGTGACTTATTTGAATTCGGTGTGACTTATTTGAATTCGGTGTGACTTATTTGAATTCGGTGTGACTTTCGGTGTGAGTCATTTGAATTCGGTGTGACTTTCTGGAATTCGGTGTGCACTTGTGGGCCACCGTAATGATGGGCTCCTGACAACAAACCAGGAGCTCAACCCACATATGGCGTCGACGCCGGGATTTGAACCCGGGCCACATTGCTGGGAGGCGAGTGCTCTCACTACTGCGCCACCCTTGCCCCCGACAGACTCTCTCGTGGCTTCGTTGAAAACCAAAATGGGCAATAAAAGGCCATAGTATAGTACCCGTTTTTAGACCAAAACGAAAAACCATACCCTTTGGGGCTGCACATACCTATACGGTCTATCATATTGGGGAATATATACCTCTCGGAACTTTAGCTGGCTGCCCGTAGAGACATTTGCTAACAGGTCTCGGTTGAAATGTTTCATGTATCCGTACATCGGAGTAAAGAACGATAAAGCCTTGCTTGCAAGGAGTCCTCGTTCTTGTAAATATTAAACTGATTTCTTTTTTCATGACAAGGCAAGTTTTCCTCATTTAGACGACCAATGAAAACTTGATATTGAATGTCACGCCACCCATTTTCCAATTCCGAAAAGGATGATCCTAGGCAATATTTGTATGACTTCCTGTAATGTGCGACTGCTACGTGAAAATGTGCTTCCGTTTGCGGTTTACTCAAGATTTTGCTCATAACTTAGAGAACTAGTAAAGCTGCCGTTAGATAATATTTTTTACTTATTTTGGTGGTGCCGACTTGGTTAACTTAGGTTAAACGACCTTAGCCGCTTCTCTTTTCACCTCTCACGTTTTTGGAAGTCAATTAAAAAGAATTAACAACGGACAACCTCATAGCTGTAATGTGTTTGCGGTTAATGTTACTAACTCTTAAGTACATGTATATTATCTATTAGACCAGAGTCACGATCTCTTTCAAGTTATTCTTCAAGTTATATCCATTTTGTAATCAGTGGTGATCCCTGCAATCTGATTGGCTCTCAGCACTGTGATTTAAAATATCCTCTTATCACACTATTTTTTGCTCTAAATCAGATCTGTTCTAAATCGAGTCATTCACGTTCTAGATCGCACCATTTTTTGCTCTATATCGCATCTTTTCTGTTTCGAATACAAAACAAGTTGTAAAAGCCTGTTTGTTTCCGCTTTTCAACAAACCGGCTACTTTGATCAATGAAATGTAATTGAACTTCGCGTCGTAGAATTCCGGTCTGAAATAATATTTTTGATTTCAAATCTTGTGGTTTGAAATCATCCGTATGATTTCAGACCAAAATTGCACTCCACTCAATTCCGACCATTACAAATTAGCCAACAACTAAATATGATACACTCTTTTTTTTCTATAAGGATATATTTTTTAAGAATATCGAGGCTGAAATTCGCAAAATTTTAAGAATATTTTAAGAATAAACTCCAGACTGAGATATTGGAAAGGATATGTTTTTGTGTTCAAAAGCTGTAAATACAATACAATTATATGTTTTCCACTTATTCCATTCTCTAGGCAACAAAACGAGAAAACATGAACTAACTATACTGATACCCCCAGTATAGTCTAAAACGGAAATGTCATGAGCTATAAAGTAAGAATAATACTAGAATATTTTCAGCCTAAAATCGGCAGAAGTGTCGTAGGCGCGTGTTTGAATTGAAACCAATTTATACTGCCAGCCCAGATAAGAAACAATGGACAGAATAACAGCGAACTATAAAGCTACACTGAAGTAGTCAAATAGACATCTTCGCCGAGTACTTCTCTCCTGCTAGGCAGTGTTTTTTTTTTCAGTTTAGCATATATTTTCAATGTGTTTCTCCCAACTTCGGATTTTGTATAGTATCCCAGTAAATGCACCATAAATGTCAGAAAAAACTCAACACCTTCGCCATTCACCGTTCAAGTCAGTATGTTGTTGTTTTATATTAATATTTGGTTCAATCATACACCACCACACCTGAAGACCAAAGGAAATTAAGATTGCACCCCAAGATATAAAAGGAAGTGGCCTCTGACAACTATAGTAGTTCATTAAGACGATCCCTCGCCGTGAAGGAAGTACTTATAGTAATCTTAGCTTATCGGCAGCATAGCCTCCTATCATCTGATGTGAATAATGCGTTTTTATGACTCCTGGATCGTTTACCATTCCTATGGCCTTGTTTCAAACCGAGCAAGGCCGGGTACGAATCCGTTAAGTCTTTTTAACCCTCGGACGTACACGCAAATTCATTACCCCACCGCGGTACAAGGGATGGGGGGGGGGGGGGTGGATGGAACCCCTCCGCGGAGTTTTTTATTTGATGCAGTATTTCGAAACGATTTTACCCTTAGTGGAAAGCCATTGATCTTCTTAACAAGATGAGGAATATTTTATGGATGGTAGCGCTGCTGGAGGCATGTGACGTCACCAACAATTGTGGCCATCTCGAATTTTGCCAAGAATTAGAAATCAGGTTTAAACCAAGAGCTGAATAGTAATATTTTGTGCTTCACATGAAAAATAACACATAAATTAGCACTTTGCACGCATGATTTTAGCCACAAGATTTACTTTTATTGTTGAAAGAAGTTGAAAAAACATGTACTTTAACCCCAAAATGGCTTAACCACCAGCTATTTATGACGTCATATCTCGTAACCATAGCAAGTGACCATCACTGAACTTGTTTCAAAAAGTGCGCAAGGGATGAACGAACAGCTACTGAAAACGTCAGGTGCTGATGTTTTATCCTATAGGATAAAACGCACAAAAACCTTACGGGGAGGGGGAGGGCAGGCATCCACCCCCCGCCCTGTACGTCCGAGGGTTAAGGAACACACAACTCAAGACCCATACAGTCAGAAAGAGCGCATTGAGGTTAGCAAAAATCTTAGTTTGGTGTCAATCGGGCTATTATTGAGATAATATTAAAAAAAAAACTAAAAAATGTCTGAGAGATTTATGGATTACCGGACGCACCGTCCGGAAGTGTGTAATTTCTTGGTGAATTCTGGAGTTTTTGAATAGCTGTATCTCTTTCAATATAGGCTCGATGAGAATGTTGCTTCGCTAAATGTCTGTTGCTAGCCTGTTCCAGGCCTTTAGGTAGTAGAACGCGGGCGAAAAAAATTGACGAGAAAAACAAACAAACAAACAGAAAAAAAACGACTAAAAACCGGATGAAAAAGGTCCCAGTCTCTCCTCGTTGTTTGCTCTCGTTTTCCCCGCGTACGATTAAACTCGCTCCCCACCATCTGAACGCCGCCCTCTGCTATCTGAACGCCTGGAACAGGCTAATCTATTGCAAGAGTATGGTACATCATCTTGACTAAGTCGCCGTTAAGTAGAGGTGAAGGCAATATAAAAATAACTCGTTGGGAACCCAGAAAAAGGGACCGCGACCGCTTAATACAGGTCAGTTTTACGGTAATTAACTGAGGTAAAAAACAATTTCCAGAAAGCGGGCGCGGACAGCTGTTCCGCCCTTACTGAAGCACTTCCTCGTTCAAAAACTTATTAGGCCAGTTTGTTTGGAGACTCGGATCCGTTGGTGTTGCTGATATAGTTGCAACGTTGAAGGTTGAGACTAAAAAGAACTTTATTTTCTATCTGTTGTCTAAAGCGAAGCCAGATATTGTTGAAGAGATTTGTGAAAAAAGGAGAAAAAAAAAACAAAAAACCAAAAACCAAAAAACTAAAAAAACTGCAAAAATAATTGCGCCTTCTTCTTTGCATTTCCATTTTTAATAATTCTTTCACATCACAATCGATTACTTCAGCATGCAGGCATTTTAATTTATTATCGTTTGCTAAGAACAAGCTTCATAAAGATGCTGTTATTCTGTTTATTTATTATGGGTATTTCTTACCATCTCAAAGGGATCGCGTTTTTGCGGTCCAAGTTTTACAAAACTAATGTATAACTCATTCGAGGGGTATATGTATATCATAATATTTATATTTATTATAAAAATGTCGACTGAAACATGTCCGCCCCGATTATTGAAAATGGGATCGGCTGCTTTGAGTGACTGTGTAAAACGCATTTAAAGATTAAAAACTAATAGGAAGAGTTTTGAAAGCTTTTGCCCAAGTTAGGTAATAAGTTGAAATGCAGAAAAAACAGCAGTTTCCCTTCAAAGCTTAGCAGGAAAATCTTTTTCGGCCGACGCATGGGGAGCCAGAGATCTAGAAAGCAGGGGGGAATTCCTATTATCAGGGTTCGTTTTACCGCTTTTTCCAGACTCTTTAGTTTTTAAACTGTTTTTTATTTCCAAGTCTGGAAAACTGATTTGAAATTTTTAAGACTTTTTCAAGAATCTAAGACTGGGAATGATATAGGAACCCGGTGAAAGACATTGCGCTGCATACTATAAAGTGTAAAACTCTTCCAATGGTGGACACGGTAGGGACTGGTACATGACTAAGTGTTGTTCTAAGAGAGTAATCCGCGTACTTGGCCGTGAGGTTGGGTGCGAGACTGGGTCGGTGTTGTGTCAAACTGCTCGCTACGACATTTTTATTGGCTATTACAACGTTGCGTGGAAAACCGGGTGGAAATTCGTCCCCAAGACAGTCTTATAGTGCAATTCTACACAAACCCGACGCACTGTCATGGGCTGCCTCAAAAAGGCCAATATACATGCATAGAAAAAGACTGGAAAAAGCTAGGGACCGACCAGGGAGGACAGACTCTAGGAATACATACCATTTACACAGGAAAACCGGAATTTCCGGTTGGAAAATCACAGGCTAGGGTTCGCGCAATTCCGTTTGCGAAGCTTCAGAAAACACGAGTTGTGATTTGAGGCCATGCAATTAGTCTGTTCAGCTTCCACCCGCGTGGTTTGTGTAAATGGTAAATATCCTAGGTATCAGTTTTGCAAAAGTGTCCACTGAGATTGAGTTGACAGTATTATCACGCAATAATAAAATGGATGTTCTCGTTGGAAAATCCGCTTCTACACCTACTACCTATTTGTTCACATCAAATGCCTATCGCAACTGTTATCCCCTTGATATACTCAGGTTCTTTCTCCAAATGCTCCAGAGATTATTCCAGTAACAATAATACCATAAAAACGTAAGGCCCAGTTCATGGGTCGTGCTTCCGCTATGCCGAACTTAATTCTTGAATCAGTTTTGAATTTTGAGTTCGACAGAACAACTTAGGTTTGGCACTGCAGAGGCACGAAATATGAACTGGGCATAAACCATTCTTTGTGATATTCAAAACAGGAGCTGAGAAAACGTTGTCGCTTGAAAGAATATTATAGTGACTGAGAAAAATAGCTAGCTCGACACTCGGTGATTGTTAAAATGAACTTACTGTATCAACTCTTCCCATAAAGCTCAGGTTTTCACCGTTTATGGTTTATGATTTTCAAACGACAACGGTTTCCCATTCTTGGTATTTAAAAACCTCTTGGAAGAGGCAGTGTCCTGTGTACCCCTGAAACGCTAGGTACACACGTTACTCCATAAAAAAAATGGAACAGTCAGCTACTTTTACCTTAAAAACCCGACACTCAAAGCCTGGGCTCCTAATATTTAATTTCTTTACTGTACCTATTCTATCGTGTAAAACTGTCGGCAAACGTTCCATTGCAGTTAAACTGTTCTTTGAACTTCAGACAACTCAAGTCTCTTGAGCACGCAATTGCGCGTCCATAGTGTAACAACGCCCAAAGCATGGTATCGCGAGGCTTTCGCCATCCGCGAGTCACGAGTACGAGCTACTCTACGATGAGTACACCATTCCACGAACGAGCACCTAATGTGTATGTATTTGAAGGCTTTAGTCAGGATTTAGGTTCACTTCGCTGCTATAGGCGTCGTCTCCCCATTCTATATTGTCAAGTAAGGGATCGAATGAGGTTGACTCGGCTAACAGAAGGTTTAGCACCTGTTCTTCCGCTTCGCCCAACGGGTAATTGGTTTCAGACCAACCTGAAAACGAAGCGCCTGTGTCTTGATCACCTAATAAAAGAGAGAACATGTGAATTGCTTACGTTCGAATGCACCAATTAAGCGACGTGAAGGGAACTGGAGCCGACATGAGTGCAGCAATTGTCTTTGGTATCGTTACTGGTGAACGCCAGTCACCTATTGGCCAATTTTTCCCCTTCTATTCCCCTATAGTAACAGTCAAAGAAGTCTTTACGAAGGTTACCTGGCTGTCTGGAAGATCCTTGCGTTGCACTCTGGGACAGCATAGCCCGCAGTCCTCCATCCGTATTGTAGGAAGGCGGAGGTTCCCTAGAGGCTGCCGTATGTTGTTGTTGTTGCCCCGTCGCAGCTGCAACTTCTCTCTTTCTTTGCTCCTCAAACATCGCTAGTCTTTGCTCTTGCTGCTGAACTAGAAGTTGTCGTCTTTGCTCCTAAAAAGGAGAATAATGATATTCATAATAACAATAACGGTAATAAAGATGATGGTTGTAATAATGACGTAAGTCTTTCGGCCTTTGTTTGAAGTCCAGGCCCGGTTCCTCAAAAGATGGCCATGTTTATCCCAGGATTAAGCTAACATTTTGAGCAAGGTTTTTTTGTCGAAGAACATGCAATTTGAGGTTAAAAAATACTGTTGAGCCTTTACCCCGAGATACAGTGTTAGTGTAAGCAATAAATAGGAGGGTAAAATACAACAACGGAACACAATTTCAATCATAGATAAGCGCAAATCAACCTTTCAGGAACAGGGCCCTGATGAACAACTTGAAGTTTTCATGTACAATCTTAAAATAAGAGCACCAACACATTAGCAGAGGCACTGAATGGTTAAGAGGCAATAACTACTCGGTTATACAGTAGTGGTTTGGTGGAGGGCTGAACGATCAGTTTTAGTCGCATTTACAAGCAACGCTTCATCTTCCTACAAAAGCAGTGAAACAACTGACTATTAACACGTTTAAATTAAATTCATTCCTGTAAACTTGGACAAATTGAGAACCAACGAAGCCACCACAACAACAAAACAACGAGGGAGTGAAACAAATGAAAAAAAAAAAAAACGTAAACGAAGAGTGAACGAACCTGGTGCAACTGCAACAGTTCCTGTTGCTGTGAGAGGAGGGGATTATAAAGAAGTTCTTCCTCTTGAAGTTTCTTCTCCTCTTTTGATGCAGGGGAGTTGGAAGCGCCGCTGTTGGTGGGCATCCCACTTGACACGGTTAACATCATGGAGCTTAACTCGTCCGAGGAAAAGTTTGAGAAGTAGTCACTCTTAGACTTTGGGCCCTTGCCCGTTGTGTTGAGGTCGTGCGCAGATCCCATTCGAGGCCGCATCGATGTGGAAGGCAAGCTCCCATAGGACATAAAGTTGAGTGGGGAGGGAGAGTTTGATGACGATGGAATCGGCGATCCTGTCAGACTGGAAAAGGAGGCATTCCTGGAGAGTCGTTGGTCCATCTGCTGCTGCTGCTGCTGTTGCTGCTGTTGCTGCTGTCGTTGTTGTTGTTGTTGTTGCTGCTGCTGCTGCTGTTGTTGTTGTCGTTGTAAAGCAACGCTGTAGCTTGTAGTGGTCGACGTCACACGGGGCATTCCTCGTCGTGAATGCTGCACTAAGCCGGGTACTTGCTGCTGCTGCTGTTGCTGCTGTTGCAACAAATGCTGTTGCTGCGGCTGCCGTTGATGCTGATGTGGCTGCTGCTGCTGTTGTGCAGTCCTCCACTGATTCGGAAGCACTGACGGTTGGCGCTGCTGCCGCTGGAAAGTGCTCTCACTGTTGTAAGCATAAGTAGGTTGGGATGCACTCTGAAGCTGTCCCTGGCCACCCGGTCCAACTGCAATTTGCGCCGAAGACGGCTGCAAAGGCTGCGTTGGGGCGGCGCACGGAACTCCCACTTGCGGTTCCTGTTGATTACCTTGGACTTGTTTAAGTAGTGTTGACAATGACACCGCCAGTTGTGGCTGACTCTGAAGCATGGACAACACACTTAACAACACCTGCACGAGCTGCTGGTTCTGTGAGGAATCTGTTAGAAGCTGCGTGATGCTCTGAGCGACAGCCGCATTCACTTGCGAACTTTGCTGCTGCTGTTGCTGACCGAGTAGGTTAAGCGACGTTGCTGCAGATTGTGACAGTTGGCCTGTTGCTAGTTGGGCCATAGCGCTTTGAATAGGTTGTGTTTGAAAAACGCCAGCATTCAGGGCGGCGATTTCAGAGTTTTGCTGAGGAAGGCCAATCATTTGTTGCGAAGTGGCATACATTTGACGGGACTGGGGAGCATCTGCAGCACCGAGTGCGTATTGCGATTGAATTGGTACTTGTCCGTGGATGGACGGATTCGACTGAATATCAGTGTTACGTGATGGGTCTTGGGATGGGCCAGGATAGGCTGGCAATGGTGTGCACAGAACATTCGTTGTCTCGGTTGCAGTTGCGGTGCGTTGATTTGCACGCAAAAACGGTTGACCCGTACCTTGGTTTGTTCTACTTGGATGTACTAACGGCGCCGCAGCCAAAGAAGATTGCTGTTGCTGCAGTCTTTGCTCTGGTCGTGTTTCTGTGGCAACTGATTGTGGCCATATTGGCCTCGAACTAGAGCCAAGAAGCATGACTTTTTGGCCTCTTGGATCTCGGTTATTGGGTAAACTCCTTTTTGAACCTGATATGTTGCCTTGAATGTCCTCGATGTGAGCTTGTTGCTGCAGGTCCAAAGGAGAGTCCACTGACATTAACTGCAGTGGAGAATCGGTTGGAGCTTGTTGCTGCTGCTGCTGTTGTTGTCTGTCGTTCCCCGTCAAAACGGAGAAGTCAGCAGCTGTGCTCAAAGCCTGGTTTGTGACAAGCTCTGACCGTTGCAGCGTGTTGGGTTGTACGCTGGAGCCTGCTTCTTTCAGCTCATCTGTTCTCCGGTCCAAGAGCTTCTCATAATGACGCTTGTACTGGAGGTCAGCGCTTCTCATTTGCTCTTCCAGAGTATGAGTAATCGATTTGAGCGTGTGTTCCTGCTCTTCACGTTTTTCAGTTAAGTCTTTATTTCGTTTTATGTAGCCAGAACATGTTTCTTGGAGTTTGACTGGGTCTACATAAAGTTGCGATTGGAGATTAAGTATCATCTGCTGCTGAATTTCCTGTAGCTGTGATTTCTGTTTGGAGATGGCTTTCATCAGGACAGTATGCTTCTCAAGCAGCTGATTTTGGAGAAGACGCTGGGCCTCCCTGAAATCTTCGAGTTCTTCAACGGTGGAGGGAAGTTCCTGTGCGACAAAAAACATTTCCATATCACACTAATATTGAAAACTGAGTCTGTACAATAACTTTAGGCGCCATTTTGTTGGAAAAAACAAACAAACAAACAAATAAAAACAAAAAACAAACAAACAGGTTGATTGACACTCGCCCAGTAACACACCCTAAAATGAACTCGCATCATTTTTGTTCAGTTAGCCCGTTTACGTTACTTTAACTAGGAAATTGTAAAACGTTTCTTTAACTGGTTAACAACCAAAACGAAACAAAGCACGTCTAATATACACCAACATACAAAAAGGTACATTTAATATCGACCGAAAAAAAAAGAATACGTGTACGTACAAACGACTCTTCTTGACCACTGTCCCTGGTTTCCTTAGCATTACTTTCGCTGCCGTTGTCTTGAATCTCGCTGATGCTGTGCGTGTCACAGGGGGGGACTGAAAGACTCTCACCTTCATGAAAATTTTAGAGTGAAAATTTTATTAGCTTCGCCTATTATATGACACAAAGAAAAAAATATATATATATTTAAGCAACAGAAAACGTTTTCCGTGTTTGCATAGCCTGATATACACACCAGAGGGGTTGGAAGAATTACTGTCGAGAATTCTCCCTACCCCTCGAGTGTTTATATCAGGCTATGCAAACGCAGGAAAAAAGTTTTATATTGCTTTTATAAAATAACTTTCCCGCGAAAAAACTCAAAACTCTTTGTTATGGCACGCGTAATCAGTTCTTGTTTTGCAAAAAGATGCTATTCAAAATACGGATTTTTCTAGCTTAAACTGTCGGCTTAAGCGAAAATAGATTGACATACCTTCTTTGTAACGATTTTCCAAGTTTCAGCCGACGGAGGAATGGGTAAATAAAGTAAACTTGTCGAGTTTTGAACTCGAAAACTTTTTCAAATTCGTGCTTGCGTGATAAGCGCGCGAAAAGCAAAACATCCTGACGCCACAACCATGTTTACACATTGTTTTTGTGTTTTTACCTATTACACAAAAGAAGAGCTCATGGGAAGGCATCCGAGTGGAGTTAAAAGAGCCAGAATTCGAGTTATCGGGGTCTGAAATTTCAGTGAATTTTTCATAAAGGGCAAGGGAATTTAGTTCGAGTTAGCGGGGAATTCGAGCTATCCGAGTTCGAGTTATCGAGTTCAAGTTATCCGAGTTCGAGTTATTGGGGTCTATACTGTATTAGGCTTACCTGTGCCCCCAGCCATCAGGGCCCCCTGATTCCCTACGGGATTCTCCATTAAATCTTCCTCGTCCGCTGAGGCTACGACGTTGTTCTCATCTGCTGCCCATTTGGCTAAAACCATGGCGTTTGCCTCTTGTGGGGACTTTATCGGCGCTGAACGAAGAGCAAAGACTGAAGGACGCTTTTCTTGACTGATTCTTTCAATTGCAACTTCTCGATCTTTAAGTGACTTTGCACCTTCAGCAGCACTGGCGACAAAATGTAGACTGAGTAAGAGGAAGTTTACATTACACCGGCGCATGGTCAGCCGAGTTACCTCTCTTACGGCTCTATATTACTTTCTTCACCTGAAAAGGGCTAGCTTAATAGAGGATTGACGGTACTTGCATGTATAGAGGGCTCTAGGCTTGCAATCAACTGTTCACAATACTCTATTTTTCCGTAAAACCGCCACGCTTAATGTTTCGGGCGGCCATCTTGGTTTCAAATGTAACAAGGGGGCGGGCGGAGGGTTTATAGCCTCCTCCTAAACCGTCCCGGTATCATAAGTAGATTTGATACTCATCCTCAAGCAAGACTCGTACATTTGAAACTAAGATGATCACCCGTCAGGGTAGGTGCTCGATTCCGACGGGAAAATTTGGGACTGTTAGAAGTCTGGGGTTACAACTACCACAAACCTGATGATTTTAGTAGTACTACAGTAGATCTCAGGTTTGGAGTTCCAGTGATTGAAGGAAATATAACTTCTAGTCTTGGCCCAGAGATACTGTCCACTCTTGATCATCATGCGGTAACAATCCGTTTTACTTTCTCCGTACTCCATAACTGCAAAGTGAACAGCCGTGAGTAGCGCCTGTCAAGCCTGGTCTCCATGGTGTCGGCTGGATTGTGTCCATCGCCCGAGTCGTCTCGAAATAAATTCGGACAATCGGGACAATGGTATGGCAGGGCTCTCCAGAAAATTTAGAGAAGAGGGGGAGAAAATTACGTGCCGTATTTCCTGGAATAAGCGCACCGGCTCTTCCTTAAAGTTTTCTTCTAAAAGGAGGGGAGCGTGAGTATTGGAGCGAGGGCACTTAATCGACAAGGTTACTTACTAAGTTTTCCTTTCAACGAACTAGTGCAACTTCATTTTTGATAAATCTTAACAAAAACAAAAACTAAAACATAATCCACGTATAAACGTGATGTCAATTTGGTGTATTGATATCTTTCGTTTGATAAAACAGGGGTTGGTAATCAACCGTGCCGTAGTCTTAATATAAACTTTACACGGAACTGTATCGGTTTAAAAAGTTAAAAATAAAGTGGCAAGAGAAGCAGGTTTTCCTTGTATCCCTACTATTTAACGAAATATAAGGTAGGGGAAGGGGGCGCTTATACAAGAGGGGGGCTTGCGCGATATTTTGACCTCCGGGAGGTGGAGGCTTATTCGGGGAAGAGCTGTATCGGTATAAAATTGTAGTTGAAGTTTAAAAAGTTATAAAAGTCGCAATAGAAACAGGTTTTCTTTGTATCCCTAATATTTAACAAAGCATAAGGTATGGGGAGGGGGCGCTTATACGAGAGTGGGGCAGGGCTTGTGTGATATTTTGACCTAGGAGGTGGGCGCTTATCCGTGGAAATAAGGTATATCCGCGGTCCCATGAGGGGTAAGTATGGAGGGAGGGATTGCCCTGCCTTTCCCCTCATTTCACTGCGGAAAGAGAGTATACTGTAAGTTCAACTTACGTAATTCGTGAGCTTTTGAATAAACTGCCATGTCATCATGGTGAACGTATTTATAAACCGAGGCACCCAGAACTTCAAAAGGAAGGTATCCTGTGATTGATATCGACCTAAGAGAGGGAAAAAATGCATTCTTAGTAAAGAAAGCATAGGATGTAGCTGCGCAGCTGTAGAATCAAGTCGACAAGGATGCAATCTTGCACAACAATAACTCGCCCTAAGTCCATGAAAATTATATTCGCGGAATCTGGAATCTCGCTAACAATTGAATGTGGAATCCAAATTCCACTAAAAGATGCTGTACAAGAATCCGAAATCCAGTATCTGGAATCCGGAATCCTTGTTATGGATTAAAGAACCAACAACTGTCTTGGATTAAGTTACAAGGGGCGAAATAACAACCACATTTACGCCCTCGAGCAGATGTTTAAGGGCCTGTTTACATAGAAGTGGGGGAGCCCAGATTGGTGAGGTAACATGTGGCGGGTAAATGTGGTCAAATTAAACGAGAGATTATACGGACAGGCGGGTTACCTCACCTACCTGGGATCCCCCACCTCCATGTAAACAGGCCCTAAATTAACTGAGTACGATAATTATGGGGATTCCCCTTGACAAGGCGGAAATCGACTTCACTGCTTTCGAAAAGGGCTGTACTAACACATCCGCCCTCTGTCCAAAAGGTCAGCAAGATCAAAGACGACAAAGCAGTCAGTCAGTGTGGGATAAGGGTAGTTAATAAAAAGAAACCAATTTAACATTTCCATACTCTGAATGACCATAGAAATGGCGTAAAATGATCAAAACAAGTAGTAAAACAGAGCCGCAGTAGAAAGGTTTCATAGCAAATGTTTTGAACATGTCGACGTCATTTCTGTGGTCTTTTACAGATTAAGTAATTGAAAAGTGTTGTTGTATAATATTTGGTTTTTTGGAAATTTGGCAGCAAACAAACTGCACTGTTATTTCCGTGGGCGCCCTTCAATAAACAAAACAGTCACTATAATCGTGGCTTTAGACAGGCCGACAGTTTGGTCTTTGCCTTCCTTTAAAACATTGCAGAGCAAGGGAGTTAAGGGAGGACTAAACTTATATTTCTTATCTGGCAGATAACTGCTGACGTTTTTAACTATGAAGACCATGGGAGAAATTCCTTCGTTCAAACTCACTTGGGATCAATAAAAAGGAATTTTCCATCAAGACTGTGGCGTGATACAAACTCATCTTCCCCAGCCTCACACTCTACTGCTCTGGAGAAACTGGGGCGAGCTATCACCGCTACCCCAACCATGTAGAGAGATTCCACCGAATCCCCAGCGGGTGTAATCGCCTGGGTACCCTGTTTCGCGCCTTGCGTACCTGCCAACAATAATCGCTTTAATGAGTAAGTAAATGATAGTATAAACGAGCAGGGTCCAATTCGGTTTGCGATCATGCTTGCGATAAAACAAGCAGGTGTCTGATTTGTTTAATCATGACTATTATTACAGACAGAATTGGAACACATGACTTTAATAGTCGAAACTCCATGCGCGACCACCACTTGTGATACAACCCGACCCGTGACCCGCGACCCGTGTAATACAAGAACGTAATAAATGACCATGCTCTCCACCAGTCCCTTCCAAGCTCTGTATACAAACAGGTCTGAAACAATATTTATCTTTAGAAAGGACACATTTCCGACCAGGTCACTGTTTTTTGTCGGATAGAAGTCCGTTGTTAACCGGTGAACTGACAAAATGAACAAGGGCGCAACTGCCTGGATGGGTTTGCCGGGCCCAAGGCTCAAAATAAATTTGGAACTGTTGCCGATCATGTTGACCGACCAAAGAAATTTTAGCTCGGTCAAACCCTTCTTCTGACCGGTCAAAATTTTATAAACAAGACAATACTAAGTCGAACGTACAAGCCTAACAAGCACAAACATTAAGAGAAAAAAAGATGCTTGTCCTCTTGAAACCCAGCAGTGTAAAAATATATTTTTTTCTCGGTCACTTATTTCATGTCCGGTCAAAATGACCGGAAAATCGAACTTTTGTCCTGACAATTGGTCATCTTGGCCAGACATTGTCCGTTGACCAACCGTTATTTTGAGCCCGAGGGCCAAAAGTGTTATAGCTCACCTTTTCTCTTTCCATGGTCGGACACCTTTTTCATCCAGTGGTCAAAAAAGCCAACACAATGAATGTTTTCATCCCCGGCAGGTTCGCCATCTTTCCCATGTACAAACATGCGGAAGTCTAATGTAACCCGAGATGGATGCTTTGAAGAGATGATACGGGCTAAGCTCTTCGTTGGTAGGGGACAAGCTAAGCTGGTATTCCCTGTAGGTTAAATGTTCTTTGAGTATTTTTCTACATATTTATTGAAATGTTTTGACTTGAACATAACTTACACTTGTATTAATTAAAGCTGGCGTCGAAACATCTTTGGGGGCAATTTCTTACTTAAAATGATTTTACAGCTTAAGTTACTGTATGCTTTTCCTTTATCTTTTCTTTTTTCAACAGACCTTTTCACCGATACAGCGGCCATATTGGCATGAGCACATTCCGATACATTTGCTTAGTATTAACGCGCGCCTTTCAGTGCATTTTTTCTGAAAGTTTTCCTAGAAAAAGATTGAAATGGGAAAAAAGAACGTTGTACAGCCTTTTTCACGAGAAATACAGATGTATACAGTGAAAGACCATATTTCTAATACCAAGCGAGTATAACGGATCGTGTTCATGCTCTCTGGGCATCCCATAATTAATTCAATATGGCCGCCGTATCGGTAGAAAGGGCCACTGTTTTTTTTTTAATATTTGCTTCAACCAATCAGAAGTAACACCCAGATCTGGGTAGTGACACGTCATCAGAATGGAATTTCTAGGCTCGTTCCCTTTACGTCATTTCGCAGGGAAAATCGTTGTTGGTGGCGTCGTGAAATATCGCGGGCTATTTTCTCAGGCTACTCAAGACGGGTATCCATGATTGTTTACTCCCATAGAGGGATCATATTTGACCTCGGCATGAGAACAGTCAAACCTGGCTAAATCCTGTCTAAAACTATGGTTTCTCATGAGCACCGTTCAGTTTAAACAAGCGCTTAGGACAATACACGTACCCATCTCGTCCGTTGGTGAAGTTAAATAACTTTTGCCTCCTGTAACGAACTCCCTCATTATCCGCTCCCTGTCATCTGGATGGACTACGTTAAAGATCTTCTTACCAAGTAGGTCTTCCTGTTTGATTATAATTATAATAATAATAATAATAATAATTACAATTTACAATAATAATAATCATCATCATCAACACAACAACAACAACAACAACAACAACAATAATAACAATAATAGTAATAATAATAATAATAATAATAATAATAATAATAATACATGCTTTGTAACACTTCAGACAAACAAATTTCAAAGACTTTTCAAGGACAAATATTACAGTTTTCAAGGACCAAAAATTGTCCAATAAGTCAGCATTCTATAACCCCTTTTTGAACACCTTATTGGCTAAAACACTTAATAGCGCCATTTACGATTTTTACTTGTTCAGCCATGGCTGATCACATTTTCTTATACTACTGTCTTTCCATAACAACACTTTGCAAAATGGCACCAGTCACTGGGCATAGCTTGCAGTTGCATCTGAGGTACAGAAATTGCATTTGAAATAAAGGAAAAGAAATAAAACATTGTTTATGCACAAAAATGTTTTTACGTTACTCAAGAGTTTAACAGGTCATTACACCAAGGATGAGCCAAATTTTACTTGGCAAAATAATCTAACTTCACTGAAACTGTTGTGGCATGAACAAGTAGTGAATTTCAAGGACTTCTCAAGACCTTTTCAAGTACTTTTCAAGACGATTACTAAAATTCAAGACCTTTTAAAGATTTATGAACCATGTAATAATAATAATTATTATAACAATAATAATAATAATAACGATAAAAATAATAATAATGCTGATAAAAATGATAATGATAATGACAAAAAAATATAATAATAATAATAATGATGAAGATAATGATAATAACACTAATCATAAGTAGGCTGAGTATGATCGTCTGGGTAAATGTAGTCCTGAATAGGACTGCTGTTGTTTATGAATAACACTAATGTTCCTTTGTGGAGGACCAAACAGCTTCTTTTGAATTAGAGTTAATTGAAGAAAGTGTGCAATTTCAAATGATATTGCCATAGATATAGCTGTATGTAGAACTCACTGACCTACGTTCATACCTTTTTCAAGCCAAGGAGATCTTCAATGCTGTTCGAAATAAACACAAACTCTCCACTAGAGGACAAGACAACCAGAAAGCCATTCATAGCCTGCAAGGGGCAGAAATTTATGAAAGAATGACACATAAATCAAAGCAAGAATTACAGTACACGCCTCTTAGACCTTGCCACCAAATCTGTCTGCAGAGTCCAATTCTGCAATTATTTTATTTTAGCTTGCTGAAAATTCTCATTAACACAAACACAAGGACGATGTATACAGGTCAAAATAATGATGCAGTACACTCACCTTATCAAGAAGTTCACCAAGCTCTTCGCCACATAAAAATGATGACATCAGCCCAGTTTCATTGCCAAGAAAGGAGAAAGTCAAGTCTGTTTTAAAACGGGTACAAATTATTCAGTTAATAATCAACACAAATCATTAATTTACACAGGGCATTGTATTTGTTCTCAGCACTAAAAGGAAGCAATGAAATTAAATATCCACAAGCGAGGGCTCACTGTGACAGCTATTAAGGTTAATAGAAACAGGCCAGCAGATTTACAAACAGTAAATCACAATATTTGGTTGGAAAAGTGAATATTTCTAAAATAAATTCTAACACCAATTCTTTTTCTCTTTCAAATGATATTAAAGATACAAATGTATGAAAAAGTTAGCCTGCGTAGCAGACGCTTGGAAGTAGTAGGCACAAGAAAAAACGGGCAGGCGAGAAGGAGACACGCAAGGGGGTGTCTGCACGGAAGGCCCCCGAAAATCGTTTCCCGCTCCCTCTCCAATTACCTGGAAGCCGTTGCGTGATCTGTCGAAAGTCTTGACAGAAAACGACTGACTTCGCACAAACAAAGCGTGCAGCCAAAAAGCGTTGTACATTTTATCTTCAGTCTAAATATATCTGTTATAAAGATCAGCTGGGTTATCTGATTCTAGAGCAATGGAGCAATAAACTGATGGTTAACACACAGCTTTAAATTGTTTTAAACCACAAGCACAATAAAAAGGAAATAACAAAGTCAAAACTGCGTATGTTTTAAAGAATGTATGCTGCGTATTATAAAAAACTAAAAAAATTGTTTTCTGAGCTTACTTAGCCACAACTGGACAGACACTAACGATCACAGCGTACGTGGAAAATGAATGTTGCTTTTACTGTGCTAAGTGGCAGCTGGTTTTGGAGCAGACATGTCTTACTAACTGGACCTAAACTTCAGAACACAAACTGTACTGACATGCTTTCTACTGCAGTAAGGAGACATAAACAACAGACCTCAGGTGGCCTCCAAACGGCGAATAATACAATAGTGAAATGTTTTTTCAAATTCATGCCCCTGGTAAGTGTTTCATTTCATCAATCATGTCCAAGTTTTTATGGTATACGAACCATCGACAACACAAGCCGCCAAGTTCTCCTGAGCAAAGAATGTTTCCTCTGATCTTCATTGGAACGATTTGACAAATCTTTTGTCTCTTGCCAGTTCTGCTAATGCGTAATATCTGATGTCAATTCTTTCCATCGTGAATACCATTTGAACACTCCAACTTTTCTTTGAGATTACAGCCACATAGCCACATTAAACCAGATTGAAGTGACCCCCGAGACCTGAACTTCGATTGTATACAATTTAGTAGTGTCAGGAGCTAGACTTGTGTAATGTAAGATCTTCACTATGTTGTCCATGTACTATTGATTGACAGTTTTCTCACCCCACGCGGTTAATTTTTCCCTCTGGAGCCTCTCGACCAATTGGAAATATCCTTACTCACAGAATGCGAGTTGAAACGATTTTCGAGGGGCCTTCCGTGCAGGCACTTCCTCACCCTCGCATGTCTCGCTCGTGCACGCCTGTTCTCTCTTTCACCCACTTCTTCCAAATGCCTGCTATGCAGGCTATGAAAAAGTAACATGGGTTGAAATGAATAAAGCACCACACGCTCCAAAACACAAAGTGACCCACTTAATAATGTTTGTCTTGACTGAATTGAAGAGGACTTGAGCTACTCTTATCATTTTTTAACAACATGAAGAAAAATAAAAAGATATTGCACAGTAATGTTATAACTAAAAATGAAACGTTTTCTATACATTAAGCCCACAAAAGTCCCAGAAAAAGTGCTAACTACAACATGCAAAAAAAGACAATAACAATGAGGTAAACATACCATTATTAACTTTCATGTAATTAACTGTCATTTTCAGAACAGTGGTCTTGTCGAGTTTACGCTGGGCACTTGCGCATGATGGAACCATTGCAGCTAGCTCACTGATGTAAATGTTTAGTTTATCTCTCCGTTTTTTCTCACTAGCATTTCTTGAAGATCTATGAAAAATAATAAAGTTAGTAAGGAAAGGGTGAATTTTAAGTAACACCGTCTACATGGCACACACTTCCATTACAGTGGCAAATTGCACGGAATACAGTATGCCTTGACCAAAATACATGTAATATGTGCACCTGTAGAAATAGCTAAGGCCAAAAACGAAGCTCTTGTGGGATTTTTTTTTGACAAACTAATATCTTTCTGATTTTGTTTTTATTCAACTTTACTCATAAGGAAAAAGCAAACTGAATTCCTCCCGAAAAATGGACCTGATGAGCCTGTGATCAAATGAAAACAAAAGACTGGTCACAAAGAACTTAAAAAAAAAAAAAGAAAAAAAAAAACCCTTGAGTTGTACACCAGAGCCCATGATACAGTCATGTGACACTGGTCAGTGAATATTCTTTTTTGACAGCTGTCATTATTGAACATCACACGAATGTCCAATATCAAGTTAAACACTCCCATTGTATGCCTTGGGCTTAGTAGGTGTTACATTTCACATCTGCTATTATAAAAGGGGGACGTAAGGCCATGCAGTGTACACGCAGACAGATGATTTTGTCACAATCCAAAATTTCTTGGATGCATGGATAACCAAATTGTAAAACCCATGGTGCTCTGTAGCACGCACAAGATCTGCTACTAATTTGATTCAAGTCAGAAAAATCCCCATTCAGGGGACAACCTCGCGACCAAAGTAAGTTTCTCTTGAATAGAAGTGTCCCCTGAATAGAGGTGAAAGACTACGGTTTGTTATTGTCCAACAAAGAAAATCATTTTTTAATTCTGCCTTGCAATCTGCTGCGATATTGCGTGATGAATTTCCACAAGTGCAGTGCAGCTGTACATAAGTGAGCAGTAAGACAGTTCATTTTGTGATACAACTGTAGCTGTCATCATAAAAATATTGTAAATACTGTACACTTCAACTTTTGTGATCAGTCTTGTTTTAAGTACTAAGGCATTCCCTAAATGGAGATTAAATCTGGGTGACCCCCCCAAAAAATTTATTTTGGGTCCCCTGGATAATTTTATTTCCCTGTTACAATAAAGATTGTCGTAATTTCAAACTCCACACAAGCATGTGAACACTTAAACTACCTAGTATCAAATGACACTCCCACCAAAAATTACTCATAACTACACAAAATATTTTATTATGCAAATGTTTTGACAATCAAGTACAGCTGAAGTCAAGTTGTCTAGTAGTGATGTCAAGAGGAGATAACATTGGTGGATGGTTAATTCAGACCTCTCTGGGGAGTTTGGAACTTGAAGAAATGGCTGAAATTCAGGCTACACTGTATAAGGTCCTGAGTGATCTTCACTAAAACACCACACAGGTACATTTGGGTAACATATGGGTAACATACAGGTAATGTAAGAATACATGAATAACATACGGATAAATGTGAGTAACACACGGATACATACAGGTAATAAGTACATGTAGCTGACACGCACAGAAACATGCATGAAACCTATTTTTTGCAGTAGGGAGATGTGCTCTTTAATTGTTATGGCTGAGGAAAAGCTGTGCACTGTATAATGTTGTTAGTATATAGGCTGATAGTTGACATTTACTAAAAATTGAAAAAACAGACATGTTTTTGGCTCCTGCTACAGCATATGTTAAGTTTAAAACTCTTTAAAATAGCTTTTTATGTAGATTGAAAATAATGCTCTAAACATTACATTAGATTCCAAGGACCACTACTTTTAAGTGGGCCGTTACTTTCCGGATTTAATAGGAAGGTAAAAAGTAGATGTTACGTTCAGGTAGCCCTTATATTAGCGAGAACCATTACTTTCGGAATTCTACAGTAGAATGTAATGTACAGTGTGCAATGTACCGTGTGAGCATTTTATGAGAGGTCACTTAGGAAATAGACCCTTGTGCCTGTAATAATAGATTCTTCCACATTCTTATTAACTTTTGACTGGGACCAGTAAAGGAATATGCATTGACACTCAACTGGCTTCTTTCTGCATGAACTTGCCCCCCAAAATACAAAAGTCTGTAAAATTTCACTACTTTGTGCTTGGAGCTATATCTTCATTTAGTTTTCAACAAAACACTTTCAAACTTGGCAACTTTACTGATTTTAAGGTGTTTTTTCTAGTCAGGGCTTCTGATATTTCGCGTCGTCGCGGAGCTGCAAAATTCAGGTAAATCCGCGAAATCCCATGAAATTCACAAAAACACGCAAAATACCACGAAATTCAGTAGAAATCTTATCAAATACATGTCTGTACAGCATTTTTGAAAATTGTCTCAGCTATTGGGGCTATTTACTTGGGCCTTAAACTTGTAAATTTATCTTGAAACTTTGTCACTGTAATGTGCGAACAACGTCCTGAAACTACTAGGCTTAGATTATGTTGTGAAAAACTGGGCACTCGCCATGAAGTTAAAGGCTTTGCCATTGGTTCATTTCTGGAGCGTATGGTAGTTGAAAGAGCAAATGATGACCTCTTTCAGAAAAACATTAAAAACCCTGGTCTGATCAGCGCAAAACCGATCGATTTCTAGTGAAAGTTGCCCCAAAAATAACCACAAAACCACGAAAATTCCCGCGAAATCGGCCCATTTTGTTCCTAAAAATTCCGCGAAATTTGACTTTTTTTCCTCAATTTACCAGAAGCCAGGTGTCCAGTTGTATTAATGGATTTTTGCTAAACTGGTCCCAGTCAAGAGTTGAAAAAACCATTGAAGGGTCTTCTATTCCATGCACAAAAAGTAGTTATCTGCTCAAGAACTTACTTTACTTTCTTCTTTGGTTGTTGACCATCATCATCTAGTGCATCTACTCCAGCCCCACTGCCATCATCCCTTTAAAAAACAGATACATACCATAGGTGAATAATTATCATCTTCAGCATAATCAAAATGCTTACAAGTCTGTGTTAACAAGTGTAAAATGCTAAAGACATGTACACAACATTCCAAAGGTAGGATTTTTATGTAAGTAACTTGTTTTTTGTGCTTACATCTGTACTTTATTTTGCAAGAATTTAGAAGCCACATTTCATACTTCTATTTTAAGGTCTAAAACCCAAGGTGGAGTGTATCCAGAACGACATGGAAGGCGGAATTAGTGACGGTTTGTATGGTAGATAATTCCAACAGGTTTTGGCTGAGGTTGTACAAAGCCTATTAGGGCAAATATACTGACAAGCGACATGGCCTTGAAACAGCGACATAGCACAGAAGAAATGGCGACAAATGACACAAAGATGGGTTAAAGATGCAACAGAGAAAAGCACAAATACCACAGTGAAACATCAACAGTGACATGGCTTTCTGGGTAGCAAGGGACGGCCCAGTGGTGAGAGTGCTTGTCTCCCATCAATGTGGCCCGGGTTCAAATGCTGGCGTCAATGCCATATGGGGGTTGAGTTTGTCGTTGGTTCTCTCCTTTGCTCCGAGAGGTTTTTCTCCGGGTACTCCGATTTTCCCCTCTCCTCAAAAACCAACATTTCCAAATTCCAATTCGACCAGAAACCAGGTAGACAAAGAACCACTTTGTGGATGTGCTACCTCTAAATCATAAGTTATCATTTATTATAATATGCAAAACATCAGGTTTTGAAATTCATACGTAACACCCCTAAGAGGGCCTCTTTGTACATGTATCTTAGGACGATACTGGAAACTTCAACCCTTCTACACAAATAGCATAAGTTGACACCCTTCCTGCTCAGTCAACAATATAAACTGAGCACGTATCCCCCAGGCATTGATCAAGTAAAAACCATAAAAATGCTGGCAGCTAATCACAACAATGATGATGATGATGATGGTGATGATGATGATGATGATGATGGCAACAAAAATGACAGTGGTGGACAGTTGGCATACAAAACAGAATGTTACTCTCTAAACAATAATATCTATACAACAACATTGTTTAGTCATTAAGAAGTTAAGATTTACACGTACATGTATTTATAGTTATAATCACACTAAAACTATTATGAATGGCATAATACACACATCTCACACACACAGTTTAGTTGACCCTTAAAAAAACAAAAAAGGTCAAGTTTAGGAAATTTAGGAATTAACATATCGCAGTGTTTACCTAAAATATGTAGATCTAATTAGATCAACAACACGTCTGCACAGGCAATAATCGAGTTTATATAAAACCATATCGTTAGTTCAAACCTTGATCAATTATAGGTCTTAGGATCCAAGTTATTAAGTTTCATTACTATTAAAGACAAAAGATTTGGATCGAAGGATATGTTCTGCTGTTTCCTTACTGATTAAAGTGGACAAATGCGAATCGAGTGGGACGTGTTGGTTATTAGATACATTGTCAAAATGTTGATACAGTCTGACGAAATGAGTCAAAGGTTCAAACTTATGAACTTCATTTCATCAATTCTGTTCGGGTCATGAGATTTGATCTAGGACTTAGAAAAGGCTCGAATAAAGTTTGTTCACCATTCCGGTTATATGAGCTTAAGTAATTTGGATTTGTGAACCAACAAACCCAGGTTAGTCCTTACCCGTTTTCTGCAATTTCGCTCATGGCGTGGACGTAGAGTTAAATCCTTATTTAGCTGTCAAACAGTTCATAGATCCCAGTCATGGTACCAAAGAAGCAGCAACATTCTCTCTAAGAGAGCCACAGTTCGCTGACCTTGATCGTCAACAAGCACAATTTACATGAAAGGTATCATTTGAATTAGCCAAGATGGCCGAACAACAACACGAAAACACGCTTAGCAGCCGTGACAGCAAGACATCCTTACATGTGAAATTCCAGCCAAAATACAGAAACGGATGAGATCAACAAATACTGCCAACCCGAATCGTAGTCTATGGTAAATAAATTTCGCACCATAAATAACGACACGAGATTATCAGACAGATCAGAGCGCTCAGTCACTGCTGAAATTCACTCGTGAGTCATTCGGACGAGTTCGGCATGACTCTCGGCGCTCGGTAAGTTTTAAAATCGGTAAGTCTTGATAGGTCCCAATCCCTCTCCACTTTCACTATGTGGTAACAGAGCATGGCCAAATTTTGGCTAGGTCTTTTAGAAAAAGATTTTGCATGACACATTTTATACATTTGTCTTATTTATTCAATTAACCGCCCTGGGCGCTTATTAAATTTTTGGACCTTGAGAGTGGGCGCTTATTCGAGGCTGGGTGCTTATTAAATTTCCTCTATTTTCAGAAAGTGTAGTGTGCTTATTTTGTAACAAATCAAAAAAAGGTAATAACAAAACGCGAAGATGTAACAAAGCAAGTCTCTGTAAAAACTCTGAAGAAAATTCCGTCTTCGGGGAAGTCTGTTATTAGTACTTATTCATTTTTGTTGGGTGGGAGGGGGAAGGGGGGTGGGTTTTGGTTGTGGGCGCTTTTTTGAGTTTGAGTGGAAGGAGGAGGGGTGGGCGCTTACTCGAGGCTGGGCGCTTATTAACTTTTCCTGCCCTTAGGATGGGTGCTTATTCGAGGTGGGTGCTAATTCGAGGTTGAGCGCTTATTCGAATAAATACAGTATATGGAGCAGGGGCTTTAAACAAACCCGTACGAGCTTTACGGGGAGAGCCCCTGTTGGCCAAAATCTTTTTCAGGACTTTTTAGAAGTAGGGTGGGTGGCTCTTCTTCTTCCCTTCTGCCAGACTAAGTAGGGGTACTCAGAGGTACACTCACTTGTAAGTTCGAGCCAGTTCGGTACGTTTGAAGAGTTAAGGAAGCCACGTGACTATGTAGATATAGCTTCAGATACTGTTTTGCCCTAGCCTGCTTTTCTTTGCCCTATGCGTGTTTTCTTTAGTTTTTTTCCCTTTTGCTTTATTTTGTTTTGTTTTTTAAAGGGAACAGTTTAATGACGTTCTACTTGACACTACAAGAGAAACTGGACTAGGGGTATATCAACGCACCTACTTTATGTCCAAAAGGTTCCAGTTTGCTACTTTTGATAGAAGCCTGATCGCAGGTAGCCTGAGAAAACATCCGTTTCTCCTCGCTCTTCGTAGCTGGGGATGTTTCGCCCAAAACGTCCCTAGCGGCGAAGAGCGGGGAGAAACGGATGTTTTCGCAGGCTGGATCGCAGGTCAGAAATCGGCTTGTGGCTTTCTCACTTCTCGTTCCTCCGGCAGTTTCCAGTAATGCAAGTACTTCAACAACACTAGCAAATTATGTTCTGTCTGTCAGGAGCCTATAATAGGCTCCTAGTCCGGTATATCTCCCTGTTCTACGGTCCACTGAGGCAGCTCGAATACCCACCCCCCAACCCCACCCAACCTACCCCTCCCGCAAAACTGGCCGCGTTAGACTTAGCCTGCGCGCAGACGAAATTAAACTCTGGTTAACGAAACAGCGCCGAAATCCTTCTTCTGGACTCCCAGCTGTGTACCCAGATTTGAGTACGCGCCACGATTGGCCAGTTAAAAAAGGCCTTTGTTTTGTTTGTCGTGATCGCCAATCAGGTGGAAGGGGAATTCGAAACGCACTTCCGGTAATCCGTTGAGTCCGTTGGAGGTTCAGAACAAGGATCTCTGCGCTGCTTCGCAGACGGTACTAATCAGAGTTTAGTTATCGTCTGCACGCAGGCTACGTTAGACTCAGTTCCAGGCCTCACACCAGCCGACTACAAAATGGCCGCTACGATGGCCGCATGGGTCGCATACAGTTACCACGCACGGAAAAAGGAGACGGTAAGCTTCATCTTTCTTCATTAATTTTACGTGGAGGATTTGAGATTGCAGTTTGTTTTGAAATTGCTTGCGATCTCATGACTGTTCGACGGTCCTCAGTCGGGTCTTACTCTTACTCTTGCATGCGTTGAACTCGTTTCGTCTTTCGCGCGGCGAAATTATCATGAAAGGGAATGGTAAAGGGCAGACATTTTTAAGCTGACATTCATGTTTATGCCTTCCATTTTTTGTTGATCTGTATAAATCTTTTGAAGCTTGGTGGTTTGAAGTGTTTGTTGGCCGCTATCAACTGGCAATTAACATTACTGAAGGTTGTTTTTCGAAGTTTTTATGCCCAAACTAAACTATAAGCCTTACCTTGATGGTGTGAAAATTTGGAAGCAAAGAGACTGTCGTTCCACTTGAATACATGCATATCATCAACACTGGAAACTTCAACGTGCAATCCCCCAAATATTCAGGTCCTTTGTCGCCATTTCGCCTGTCTTATGTTGCGACCCCCCCCCACCCCACCTAGTAGCCTCTGTGCAGGCATTTGATCTTTTGAAAAATTTCTTGTTCAGATTTTCTCTGAATCTTTGATCTCATCAAGTAGTATTCAGGTACCCAAGGCACTCAAGGAATATTCAACATAGTCCCCTTTACTACATGTAACTATGCACCCAAGTGGTATTGATCATGACTAGAGACAATTTGTTCAAATCCCCTACTGATCGATTAGTGTCAAATTTCCCACACCAGTACTAACCACTGTTTCAGCCTGCTAAATGTACTTGATCGAAACATTAAGTAGAACTTGAAAGTAGCTTACGATTTAGTCAACTCCCATTATTGCGTACACCCACGGGACTGCGGTTTAGTCTCCATAATAGCAAGAGTCCATAATAATGGAGTGCTAGAAAAAATTTCTTGATATTAGAGGAATTACATTATTTATATTGTACATTGTCTCCAGAACCAATTGCAGTGCAGTTTTCGCATGTAAAGAGCATCAGGACTTCCTTTACAAACAAAACGAACCGGTTTAATAGCCGGGTGGAGTGAGGGACATGGACCCGCCTTCAGTGGGAAATTTTTTATTCCCACATTTTAAGACCTATTTTACGCAAATCTGCTATCGTTATCTTTAAAAAACAAATTAAAACGTTTGATTCCAATAATTTTACTATGCCTCCAACATGCATGTCCCTAAAAAGGAACGCTGCATATACAGTACTAGTACAGAACCAAAATAATGCACGCGCAAAAAGTGGCGTAACAAAGTTGCTGCGCCGCAAGAACATGCAAGCCACCGCAAGAAGTGAAAGTGTCGTATTTTTGCGGACCCTTTGTGGTTTACCCGCAAGAACTTTGAAACGAAAGAAGTCAAAAATCTTCACGGCAAGAAGCTAGAAAATTACCGCAAGCCTCAAGAAGGCGCATGAAGTTCTTTATAAGTGTTAACCTGAAAGAAGTTTGTAGTGTTTGTTGCCTTTTTGTGACAACACCGTTTTGTAGCGTTGATACTAATTCACTCTGTGGCAGCGAAAGGTAATCATGAAAGTACACACGTAAAAAGTCGCCTGGGAAAGCGAACAGCTTTCTCTGCTTTTTGTGCAAAGTGAACACTTCAACCGTTTAGCTTTTCCAAAGTTAGATAAAGCGTGTGAGGCGTTTGTTTAACAAAACGATCTGTAGTTTCGAACATTTCGATTATTTGGATCATTTCATAGTACGATACCATAGTCAGGGCTTCTGATAATTCGCGCGGTCGCGGACCCGCGAAATTCAGGTATTTCCGCGAAATCCCGCGAAATATCCCAAAAAACACGAAATACCGCGAAATCCGGCAGAAATATTTCCAAATGCATGTCGGCAAAATACATTTAATTCTTATCTTGGCTATTAGACCTGTTCTATTCACCTCAAACGTCCAAATTTATCTTGAAACTTCGTCACTGCAACGAGTAAACAACGTCTCAAAACTACCAGGCGTCTTAGATGAACGTTGCGAAAAACTGGGCACTAACCATAATGTTAACAGCTTTAGCATTTGCTCATTTCTCGAGCGAACCGTTGTTGAAAGAGCAAGTGATTATCCCTGTTAAAAAAACGTTAAACAATGCTGGTCATATCGACGCAAAATTGATCGATTTTAGCGAAATTTGCCAAAAACATCCAGCGAAATCGGCTGTTTTTTACTGATTGTTTCTTGGCGAAGTTTCCCCCAAAAATTTCCCGTGAAATCGGCCGATTTTTCTAAGAATTTGCCCCGAAAATCCTTCGAAATTTGACTTTTTCCGCTAAAATCCCGCGAAATCGGCCGATTTTTCTGCGAATTTTGACTTTTCTCCAGCGAAAATCACGCGAAATGGGCCGATTTTTGAGCGAATTTTGACTTTTTTCCCCCGAAAATCCCGCGAAATCGGCCGATTTTTCCGCGAATTTGCACCTGAAAATGCCGCGAAATTTTGCTTTTTTTTCCGCGAAATATCAGAAGCCCTGCATAGTCTCGGCAAAACAAACTAAAGGCGTTGAATTTCTGCCCACAAGAAAACATGGGAATTATTATTACTTTATTGCGCTAAGTTGAAAGAGCCGTTAGTGAAAATATTCCTTACTTTACTTTAGTATGTTTTTTTTTCCGAGAGCGCTTTAAGTTGACACAGTTGCACGTGCGGTCTCAAATTACACGGCTCTTTTGCGAAACATACTACGATCGTTCCTTATTTTTTGAAGCGCTGCTTTTTTTTAATCAAAATTGTACACATTTCCTCGCTTAAAAGGTTACCTTTGCACAAGATAATTTTAAGAAATTCTTGTGGTTAAATTTATAACCGCAAAAGAAGTTCTTGCGTCTTGCTGGATTCAAGCGCAAGCGCCCTGCAAAAAGCCGAACAAAGTTGCCAGCTTGCGGACGCAAAAAGAAGTTCCTGAACATGCATTATTTTTGGGCTGTACGTTTTGCACTTAGGTAGCTATACTTTTCCACATATTCATTCATTTTCTTGTGAGGATCGGATCGGATCGGATCACAACTCGCATATTTTTTTTTTCTTAAATTATTTAATTTTGGTAAACCTTTAAGCAGTTGCAGGCGGTAAGAAGTGTTGCTTCAGGCGGTACATTTTACCGGTTACCGCCTGATAAGGAAAACACTGCTTGTGCCTTGTTTCCTGACTTATAAAATTTTTGTTGTGTTTATATGAGAAGGTGGGTTGGCCTAGCTTGCAGAGTTCCAAGTTGCTCGAGCCAGCTCACTTCATATAAACATGCCCTCACTCAGTGATCTAACCCTCTGTCTATTTAATTTCCAACAGATTATTTAGCCGACCTGCAGTATGATATATGCAAAAAATATTCTACTTATAGGTAAGGTATTGCTTAACTAATGTCTTCCTGTTCTTTTTCTAATACTTAAGTGCCTAGTTTTCTATTTTAGTGTTTCCAAAATAATTTGAAAGAGAAGGTGCTGTTTAAATTTTGTGGTTTATTTCAACAATAATTAACTCATTTGTAGTTCATTTTTTTTATTTCTTTGATTGTCTTGTTCTTTTCTTGCTTATTCAACCCTAAAAGTGACTCAATACACGAAAATCGTTATATTATTTTTTTGCTGCAGTAACTTAGTGTAACTGTATGTGCAGCTGTAGGCTTGGATTTTGCTAACTTCTGTGACCTGCAGCAGAGATACTTCTAGAATAGCAATAATAACTATTACATAATAATAATGATGATGATGATGATGATGATGATGGTGATGATGCAATACAATACATTATTATATAAACACCAATGAAATACCAGGTGAGTTTTCACGCGAAAACTTGATATCTTCACATGTGAAAATAACATGTTATCTTCACATGTGAAAATATCACCTTTGTTATGGCTACATAATAAATCGCGCCTTTCACACCAAAAAACTACTAAAGTGAAATGGTTTGGTATTTCATTGGTGTTTATATAATAAATAGAACATTACATGGCCGCTTGGAGATACAAAATTTCTCTTCTCGTGTTGAAAAAATATTTCACTCGTTTGCTGCGCTCATTCACGGTGATATAGTTTTCAACACTCGAAGGGAAATTTCGTATCTTCACGCGGCCATGTAATATCCTCTATATTTTATATATTATATAACAACTAGCAAATTATTGAAGTAAAATACACTATATGTGAAAATTACAATAGGTCTATAATATTGTACATTATAATAATGAATAATGGCTAATGGATATTTCCTAAAGCATGTAATATGAGTGTGTTAATCAATGAAAAATGTTTAATTATGAAGTTGTTGGCACTATGAAGAAAAACAGTTACAATAAATAGAATGGTGGCATTTTTAGCAAAAGAGATCTTCCAAATGTTCAGTAGACTCTATGCGTGGAAGAAACGTAGATAATTTAGACTTTATTTATTTATTTATATATTTTTATTTATTTAATCACTTCCACCATATGGTGCGGAGCACACAGCAGAGCGAGGCTCCAATTTAAGTGTGTGCTTAAAGATAACCCACCCAGCCCAGGAGAGGTTGGCCACACCACCAGGGTTTACAACCCCTACTCTTTTTGAACAGTTGTGTAGGTTCATTTACGTCCCACAAGAACCAGATAAGTGAAGGTGCTGTGGGACGTGAACTACGGTTTTTCGTCCTTATCCGAGAAGACTAGTAAGTCTAACCGTTTGCAGATATCATTGCAAAGGCAGCAGTTTCTCCTCAGTTACTTTGAAGACCCTGAGTGTTGGTCCAGCCGGGGTATGAACCTGCGACCTCCCGCTCAGCAGACCGGCGCTCTCCCAACTGAGCTAACCAGGCGGCGACTTATTGCCCCCGCAGGGATTTCCGCCAGAAGGCGAAATCCCCAGGAGGCACTCTAGTAACTCGCGCGTATATTAAAGAAAGTACTTACAGTTGAAATATACAGTCGGTATGCCAGAAAAATCTCGATTTGCTTAAACAGGGGCCGCGAGAGGAATCGGTAGGTAATGATGTCGTTTCCGTTGTTTGCGCCCGCAAGTACGAAATGGTTTATAGGATGACGTAAAGGCAGAAAATCCCGAAGGGACCGCTTAGGTAGATTTTGTGACATTTATTGTGCAGTCATACGTCGATACTCTTTCTGACTCTTGTGCGTTACGTATTGTCAGCGACATTCTGTGGAGCACTTATTTTGAAAGTAACGACCAAAAGACACTCGGTGCGTATAACTGTGTATATATAAACACTTGGAGAGGTTTGCAGACACGAGTTCACAAATCTTTGATTGGAAACCTTGCCAGACACTCTTTCTCTCTCTTTGACCGGATAAGACTCAGCCGCAAACAAGGAAGAGGAGTGAACAACGGCTAGCTTATCACTAGCAGAACGATGGACGATTACAGAAATTCGCCGACAATCAAATTCTGTGCCGACTTATTCCCTGCTCACAGATGTCCTTCCGCTATAAAGTTTAAAATAAGACTAGTGTCCAGGGGACAAAACGCGCTTTCACAACACAAGGGTCCCTGAACACAAGTTTAATAATCAACACAAACACAATACTGCTCCCACGCGGAATTAAGGCTAGTTTGCACGGTTCGTATCTTGACGACGTTGCTGAAGTCTCCGAGATTTTCATCCAGTTGTTGACACAATTTCGTAATATTAGACAAATATCCCCTTCGAGATCTGTCCAACACCTCCAAACGCTCGAGTAGAATTCCTCGTTGAGTCATGACCTTTGATGTCACTTCGATTCACACGCACAAATATTTTCACAGTTAAGACTTTGGACGTCCAGTAATCACAGGCAAGATGCTCGTATGGTTTTTACGAAGATGTCCAGGGGACAAAACGCGCTTTCACAACACAAGGCTCCCTGAACACAAGTTTAATAATCGAGAGTTGCACACTCAGCATATTTCCTCAACAACACAACAGGATCGAATTTGGAGTCTCATCTTTGGCTAACAAGCTTCACCTCGCAAGTAAAAACCTACAAAACAAATACTTAATCACTGCTGGAAAGGGATTTGGAAATAAACGAGCTCCTAAGACTCACCATACGATGAGAAACTCCCGGCGACTAGCGCGTTACAAAGCACATGGTTTCTTTCTCGCTCCACGACGACACTGAGACGCGCTCACTAAGCATGCTGGGAGAATAAATTACAAAATGGAATGGAACGGACTAGGAAAACAAAAAAATGCTCTCTTGTTGAGGATTGGCCTCAACAACTAGAATGCGCGAGGATGAATTGATTAAACGTCCTTTTAATTTCTAAGGCTTACTTTCCGGCAAATAAAATGAACTGAATGTAAAAAGTGAAACAGAAATAACGAAAAATTTAACTTCTTATTAAATCTTTTCTTATGGTTCAGAATAAACTGTTCTAGAAACTGAGAATGTTTTGATCAAAGCTGTGTAAATCGAAATGAAACTGTGCACGGAACCTTGCGTTTCCCGTATTTGTCTCACCTATTGTATGGAATATGTGTGAAAATCTTCATTATGAATCGGTATATTTCAAAGAGCTACACAACGAGCAAGAATACTATTGACCGACAATAAACAGAGCGGGGGCAGCTGTAGTGTCAACTATTACTAGACGGAGGAGAGGATAGAATTAAGGGATTAGGATGTGGGTGGAGAAGATGGAGTAGAGAACTCTTTTAGGTCAGAACCAGGGGCATTGAAAAGTTTAGCAGGACTGTAGACCAATGTGTGTTTCCCGGAGTTGTTATGTGGGTATGGCAACTTAAGGTCGTAAATAGAGGCTCTTTTAAGACACGCCGCTTATTTAATGGAGAATTCCAACAGAGAACTACATAACGATTAGCCCCAACAAGCCACCCTTGGGGCAAGACCACCTGAAACCATACCCATCCCCGGCTGGGTAAGGGATGGACTTGTCCTGGAAGTTGGCCTGGATAAAAAAAAAATTGAAAAAGGTAAAATCGTACCAAGCATTACAAACCTATGTAGTTGTGTGTTAAATGGCGAAAAGGTATAGCTAGTCCAGAAGGTAGTGCGTGCGGGAACTGAAACAATTTTTGTTTTGTTTCGCGTGAGTGGATTTGAATCATACTAATATTATGAAATTCACGCAGGAAAAAATGATTGACATATACTGTGTCGGAAGTGGCGTCAAATATCACTCACATGTGTCATGATGTGACCGGTGCAATTTTCTACGCGTGAATTTCGCGTCAAATAGGTATGAAAAGTCCTTTAAAATGGCATAACCAAATAGGAAAAAAAATAGTAAAGGACTTTTAAAAAGAGTCCAATGAAAGAGATGGGGAGGATTGTTGTCTCGCTTATGGGTGTAAATCGCAGATTTTGTTAGAAATTTGGGTGTTCAGTATGGAAATTCACATGACGTCTTCGTCCATGTAAGGGAATCCGGGGAAACGTTCCGTATAACCCCATACATTAATTATGCATTCGATATCATTAATTATATATCCCTGCTATTGTCTTCGAAGACAAATTAATACTTACTGCGTTAATAAAACAGGATTTCAATTTTTTACCTCTCTCACGCTCTTTTTCCTCCTCTCTTTCTCCGGCCACTCTCTCCAGTGCTCCCGCGGTTTCCTTTTTCCTTTTTTCCTTGGCCGTCAGCGAGATTTGAACCAACGCTCCTCTTTGGCTCTGGCGTTCCTGTCTCTCTGTCACATCACTAGACCACGACGATTTGTTGAGATTTACCGGATAAAAAAAAATTGCATGTCCAAATTCAAATATACATAACAATGCAACTGAAACATGTAATCATGTACATTATTCACGCTTTTGCTTGTAACATATCCACGGAAAAATGTATCCCTTCAGGCTATAAAAAGCACGCACCCTTCAGAAACGCTCTTTTTCTGTATTACAATAGGTAGACTTGCAGACGTTGTTAATCAGTGGCTATGACTCAAATTGCAACTCAACTTCTTCAAGCTGTCCAAAATTCTGGCAGATCGCTACCGGTGCATGGAGTGTTGTAAGGAAAACCACCTCTTGCGTCGTCAATGAAATGCTCTGGAGCTGGGTGCCACAATGCACTCAGCTGGACTAAATGAGCGTCATCGCGAGACGGGTACGGGTAGTGATGCTCCAAGAGAGGTTGCAATGGGTCAGCATCTATGCGCCCGAAGTCACGGTTTTCTGGTAGCAGGCTATCCATTGAAAAAATATTAGCCCTAACTTACGCTTGGGCGCACAAATTTACCACTACTCAAGCAGTGCACGAAACCTCACTGGAGGATGAAAAAACGCCAACAGAAACGGTAACTATTGCTTTGAGGTTTGTGCCGACAGAATTATCAATCAGCAGGCGGGGCCAATAGGCGGACCTGGAACAACTACGGAGATTGACGAGTCCAAGTTTGGCAAGACGAAGTATCACCGAGGTCGCAAAATTGAAGGGAAGTGGGTTTTTGGTGGCCTTTGCCGCGAAACCAAGGCCTGCTTCCGTCTCCTGGTAGAGCGTAGGGATAAAGAAACTCTCTTGCCTATTATTCGCGTTCAAATATTGCCGGGACTACACGCGTGATGAGCGACTTATGGAGATCTTATGACTGCCTACAAGACGAGGGCTACGATCGAACGTCTCACAGTTAACCATAACCTAAACATCGTAGACCCAGACACAGGTGCCCACACACAGGGTATCGAAAATACATGGTGGGGAGTGAAGCGAAGTTATCCCCGTACAGGAACATCCAAAGAACTCTTAGAAAGGTACCTACAAGAGTTTTTGTGGCGTAAGCGTTACGGAGAAAACCCCTTTGGAAACATATTGAAGAATGTCGCTGAACTTTATAACGTCGGAGACGACGCTTAAATTGCGTAAAAATATACCACTCCATGCACCGTTCCTGATAAAAAACCATCGACATTAAGATATGGAACACAGACAGATCAGACGTAGGAGGCGGGTACCTCAGAAAATGTTTCAGGGAAAACAAAACTCGGACGAACACAGCTAAAAAGGTAGGTTTTTATTTCATTTTGTTTAGCGTGTTAAATTCGGAGGTTAGTTAAGCGAATTTAATGCTATTCGCAGCGAAATATTTTGTTTAATTTGTCGAAACGGACTTAACTGTATAGTTAGATTTACGAGCGGAAAAAAAGTTCAAAATTTGGTTGGAAAAATTTCTATTTTGTTGCAAAAAGCGCCAAATTTAGGGCTTTTAAAAAAGACAGACAAAAAATTAACAATTTTTATGATAATAGCTGAAATCCCAAAGGCTTATTATTGTTCTGTCTTTTGTTTTCTTCAAACGACAGATGTGTACATAATTAATGTATGGGGTTATACGAAAATCTTGCCGAATCCGGATTCTGGAATCTGGGATATTTTTGCTTGCAGAATCCGGAATCCGAGGGTTTGGAATCCAGAATCCAGAATCCAAGTTCCACTGACAAAGAATCGGAATCCAGTACCTGGAATTCGGAATAAACCTTTTTTTATGTAAAAACGTTCTTTGTTTCAATAAATTTGCATAGCTGCTAACCACGTGTGTGAACGCACATTCTAACTAAGGCTGTTTCCAGCGTGAAATCTAAAAGATCTTAAAGTCGACAGCGGATGCTCCCGTTCTGGAGAATGTTTACCTTTTTTTGGATAAATAACGGACCACGCAAACGTAATGGAACAGCGCCTCCACAGGTAATCCAGGCTCTGTGATAGTACCACAGTACAGTTCCAGTAAAATAACAGTGTTTGTATGGGGTTTGTATACCATCCTAAAATTTCTAGGAAATACTAAAAAAAGATCAATGAAACTTACTCTGCAGTTAGTTATTGTTGTCCTTATTTTTCCAACGAAGTTTCGTGATAATTTGCAGTAATTTGTTCAAACTCACTCTATATACAATGATATTATACAAGGTAGGAGACACGAGATGCCATTTTCGCCGACATGCTCTCATTCAACACAACGTTTTCCACGAAATTTGAACTCCACCGGAAAATAAACATGCCAGGATCGTAGAAATAGGATAGCAGCAGATATAGAAACCAATGAAGCTTTCCCAGATAAAGAAACGAATCCCACAGACTTTGACAAACTCGAAGGATATAATCCAAACAGACTGAGAATATATGCTCGCCGAAGCAGCCGGACCAGATCAATGCACGGCCAAGAAAATGAGGCCTGGTCACTGTACAAAAAAAATCCATCCTTGATAGAAGGCAATTGTTATTCCTAGCCGTACCACCCTGGCCTGTTATAAAGATATTGTCCCTCTCGAACTATACTCAGCGCCTGGCCCTGGTTCTCAGAAAGTCTATCAGTCATCAATGGGGCAAGGTTATAAGGGCAAAGGAAAAAACAACGAAGGAGGATTTAATTTTGGCTCTTACCGCGGCACTTGTACAACAGGACCAAATTCAAAGAGAGGTGTCACGATGGTTCACATATTTAACTGATAGAACGTCCGGTTGTATTGACAAAAAGTCGGCGTGTTACGGCCGCATTAATCGCTAAATATGTTAATCGTGCTAGTTCTTTGTTTACTGGTGCACATGCCTTTCACATTCGTCTCAGTCATCGCAATTCATATTCTGTTGGAATTTTCTGTATATTTTTGACATTATTTTGTAAGCTTCACCGTTTATTTACGATCGTTTTGCTGGAGAGTTCACAGCAACAGTATCTCAGTCATCATCTACCTCTTGTTCAACCTCGTTTTTAGCCCGCCTCGTAAGTATTTCGCGTTATTATTTCATAGTTTCATTACTGTTATTTGCGTTCCTTAGTAAAAGAAATGGGGCGCCTTTTAACTCGGCAGACTATCCCGGTTTTATTAATTTTTTTTGCCATTAAAATTTAGGCGCTTGTGCGGGGTTTGCTCTGGCGAATTGTGAATTGCTAGGAAGAACAATTGCCTTCTATCAAGTAATTTTTTCAGCAGGGTAAGGTGACTTTGGGCAAATGATGTATCGGTCCCCAGAAAAGTCACCTCAGGACTCCCGGGATGGAATTTTTTGTACACTGCCCAGGCCTCATTTTTTTGGCTGCGCGTTGATCCGGCCCGGCTGCTTCGGCGAGCATATTCTCGGTCTGTTTGGATTATATCCTTCGAGTTTGTCAAAGTCTGTGGGATTCGTTTCTCTATCTGGGAAAACTTCATTGGTTTCTATATCTGCTGCTATCCTATTTCTACGATCCTGACATGTTTATTTTCTGTTGGAGTTCGAATTTCGTGGAAAAAGTTGTGTTGAATGAGAGCATGTCGGCGAAAATGGCATCTCGTGTCTCCTACCTTGTATATTATTATTGTACATAGAGTGAATTTGAACAAATTACTGCAAATTATCACGAAACTTCGTTGGAGCAATAAGGACAACAACAACTAACTGCAGAGTAAGTTTCATTGATCTTTATTTAGGATTTCCTAGAAATTTTAGGATCGTATTTTTACCCCATACAAACAATGTAATTTTACTGGAACTGTACTGTGGTACTATCACAGAGCCTGGGTTACCTAAATGGCTGCGAGCACACTTGCGTTTTCGCTGTAAAATGCTTCCCATCGCCGTGCCGAATTGCATGAATCCTTAACTCTTCTTGTGAAAAGATCTCGGGAAAGTAAAAGTAGTTCCAGCTAGAGTAAAATCTCCTTTTAGGTGGCGCTCAGGCACGCAACAACTGGAAGTAAACCATATCGATCGACTCAATCGCTAAGACGCGCAGTCAACCCAAAACTCTTGAGGCCTCACTAGCCTCGCTTTCGCGCAACTAGACCCGGGCCGGCCGAGAGGTCCGCCATATTTGCATTCGGTGTATTTGAGTTATTTTGAAACGAACAACCCCGTCCCTTTCATAACGGAAACCCCCGCAAGGTATGAAATGTTGGCCCTGCCTGTGTAACTCGTTTAGTTTAGCGGGGACACCCTCCTTCCATGGTGGACGGGCGGACACCGTTTAGAGAAATAATAGAAGCACCAGTTTTTATTTTTCCCGAATTCCGAAATGGGGATGAGACCAGCGATAGTCACGATTGGAATTTTCGAAAATGAAACGAGATATGAAGTGAGCCTATCAGCAAGTACGCGCACACCTAAGATTTGCCAGTGGCGTCTTTAGAGTTGATTTTCCAACGCGATAGCTGTTTTCTGACGTTTTCTGTGGCCTTTTTCGTCAACTGTTTACAGCTGTGATTACATTTTACGGGCTACCAGCTGCAAGTATAGGCAGCCATCAACTGTGTTTTCGAGGATGCTGTCATTTGAATATTTACAGAGGCTAACATCATGCCCGTGATTGCAAAATGTTGAAACAGGATAGATAAACTGACGTTAACAAATTAAGACATTTAATTTGACATTTTGTGTGGAAAATTCAAGCGTTTGTTAGTTTTATTTTGATCACAGTGGGGGATATACATCCTTGTTGAGAAAATTTGTCTTCGTAGTTAGCTGTAAAGTATCGAGTATTTTGTAGTTAAGCGACAATTGTGTCGTAGGGGAAAACTTAAATTGCCAACAAATAAATTAAATTGGCTTCCTTCCCGGAGGGGTGGGGGGGGGGGGTGTACTTCCTTATAAGAGGCTAATGGGGATGTGCCGCTGGATGGGGTGGCATTTTCACGACTGGATTGACTATAATGGGGTCGCATTTTCAATAGAGTTACTAAAATGGGGAATGGGGTCGCACATTTTCGGATTTTTGGGGGTGAGACTGTTCTTCATATTTACGGTTAGCAAACGTAACAGAATGTTTGTACTTCATTAATCTAAAAAATGGGTCAATTCATAAAAATAGAAAGTGACTAAGTTGGGATCGCGAAAGTTGCATATTTACCCAAAAGTGACGAAGATGGGATCTATAAAAAATAATAACATTTTGGTCACGTGACCAGCCTCGAACTGACTCATTTTAAGAAAATGGTGCGGGTTTGACAAACCAAATCACTATTATTTTGTTTAAGATGTGACCCACTAATCGTTTGAAAAACTAAAAGAAGATGCCGGTAGTTTGTCTTTGAAGTACCTTCATCAGAGTGACGGCAAAATCGGAATAAAGATGATCTTACCCATGGGAAGATCTGGGTTTTTTACTCAATCCTTTGTTCAGTAGCGATTTTAAAAGCATGTACAATGATACAGTCAATGATCAATTCAGCAACCAAAACATCCTGGCGTAATAATGTTATTCCAACCAACATGTTCTCTTCCTCTTCATATAGGGTTTTATCTCAAAGTTTTTGTCCTCAAAATATTAGTTTACTAGCTAAAGCCTGGTTTCCATATGATCGTCCGGATCGTCCCGATTGTCCCAGTCATCTCAAAAATGTTCAGACGATCGGGACGATCATATGGAAACGCTACCCAGACGATTGCAAACGACCCGGACGACTGAGACGACCTCGATCGCTTGGATAGAGTTGAGTTCTATCCGGACGATCGGGACGATCATGAAACTTTTGAAATGATCATATGGAAACGTTCTCTGACGACTGAGACGATCGGGACGATTGAAGGCTATCCCAGAAGTCATCACCTTTACTTCAGTAATCGAGAATAAATTCGGCTCGGATGGCGCTGAAGTCGAAAAAATAATGCACAAATGTTCGCAGAGCGTATGGGGTTTATTTGAAATTAGAGAAAGTCCGTGACATCAAGTTTTCGAAGAGATACTATGTCTTCGGGGAACTCTTCTAGCTTCTCAATGCCGCAAAATCAAGATAAAAAGCAGATACCAAGGTACGAGGTTCGCTTTGCGAATCAAAATCGTCCATTTATGTAGCTTGTTTGCAAAAAAACGTGCACAAATTCTATTGTCTGACCCAGAGACATCGCTGATGACCCCGCGTCTCTTTCCTTTGAGGCGATCGAGACGATCATTTGGAAACTACCAATCGCCCCAGTCGTCCGGATCGTCTCGAAATATTTTGAAACGACTGGGGCGATCGGGACGATCCGGACGATCACATGGAAACCAGGTTTAAGGTTGTGGCTGAAGCTCATGCCCAATATATATAAAGGAAAGAAAACTAGCTACAAAACTATTTGACGCATTACATTGTTATGCAGTCATGGTGAAGTACACCCCTTTGGAACGTTCGAGTCTTTCCAGTCTGAATTGCCAGCCGGTAGCAGGGTTTGCACAGTCTTGAAAAGTCCTTGAATTTTAGGGGAAGTCCTTGAAAAGTCCTTGAATTCCATTTTTCCTTGAAAAGTCCTTAAATTTCTGTGCAAGTCCTTGAAAAGACCTTGAATTTTCTTCAACTTTGAATGTAGTAGCCTGGAGAGAATTTTTTGATGCTTTTTGGTTGTCCAAGACAGAATATAAATCGTAGCTCAGTGAATGTAAAGGTCATTTACATAAAGTGCTCCATGTTTTATGCAATAATTAACTATCAGTTTAAGACAAGTGAACTGAAAAATGTAAAGAATTTGGTGAAGCAAACAGTTAAAGCCTTAAAGTCTTATTAGAATATACTGGGAATATGCATTTTTGTACAATCTGTGAAATTATATTCCTAGTAGGTTGTCCTTGAAAATCTAATGTGGTCCTTGAAAAGTCCTTGAAAAGTCCTTGAAAAATGGTTGCAATTTTTTGTATGAACCCTGGGTAGTATTTTTTTCCATTTACTCATCATCAAAGTTCATATGCCCATGGGCTGTGGTACCATTATTACATAATGCACATTTTCCCCCTGTATCACTGCATGCACCAAAAGAAGGACGGTTTTCACGCACTCGTGTGTCTTGTTTCTATTATTTTCGTTCCACAATATCATAACCAATTATTTTTCTGCGTAGTATCATTTACACCAGGCGTTTCACAAATGGTGATTGTAATACGTCAAGGAAACAGTTCAAATTGTCGGGTCGAAGAAAAGGCGTGACTGATTGACCGACTGTGTGAGCGTTTCTAGTCCGAGGGCCACATTCCCGGAAAAATCTTCTACTATCGACTTGCGCATTTCCATGCTCTTTTATCGCCAAAACGCTGACTGCTGTGCGCTTATTCGATTTTAAATCATCATAACCTCAGAATGCTGCACTACAAATCAAGCAAAATAGTAATTAATAACTTCTTCGGTTTAACGCGATCGCTGCGAAGAATCTATCGCTCGACCTCAGAGCAAGGTTTGGAGGGATCTATATTGTTCCAAAAAACTCAGAGTACTTTCAAACTTGCCGATCAGCTTGGTTTCATGATTAGCAGGCAGCGGATATCCCTTCTCCCGAAAAACCAACTAAAAATAGCACAAGACCTTATGTCAATGAGATTCCTGCGAATCTTATTCATGAGGTAAAGACAAAAGGTTATGACGTCATTGGTATTAATGTATCCCACACAAAAATATTTACAGTTATGTCAAAATCAGGATGAGTTGATCTAAAAATATTGTACGCTGCTAAACCCTCCCTAACAAAGGAGCCACATTAACTGAAGTCGATCAATGCACTGTCTTTTTAATATGAGTAAATCATCAAACAAGGAAGTTTTCTTGACTTTTTCAGACCTGTACGACTCCTATGTGCGCCCGTTGAGTCTTTGAAAGCCTTTAAAGTATTGCTTTAACAAGCATCTCTTTTAGCGATTTTCCTTTCCTATAGGAGAACAAGGGTGGTTCCTTGAATATCTCTCCAAGTCACGGCTGGTTGTGTATTAGATGCTATTTGTCCATGTTTTTCAAGTCTGGAAATGCCGGTTGAAATTGTTTGACAAAGGGTGGAATCTTTTTATGCGTTGTCAATTTTTGCTTGAGAGCTTCCTTCCTTTCATGTTTAACTTCTTAGAGGGTATGATATATACCCTTCGGCCCGGGTAGCCCCTAAAGATAAGGCGTGTTTTCAAATTTCTTAGGTTCTTCTCGAAAATAGGTTTGGAAGAGTTTGTTGATCTTTGTTCTAAGAAGCCTGAGAGATTCTCCTCTGGCAAAACCTTTCAACTTCCGCTGTATTACAGCTATTCAAGTGTGTGCTCTGAAATGTTTCAATAGGCCTAAAATGTGTACGCACATCGAAGATTCTTTTTTTTTTCTCGAATCGTTCTCCCTTATAACATCTTATAGTCTGTTGTGTCTAAGAATGTAGTTTCTATTTCTGATACTTCAGTGATCAGCATTGGCTTTCTCAATAAAAAGTTCTATATCTTCCTTGTACATGACTACAACCACAAGATACATTTTCAATGGTTTATTTCAATCAACAATCTAACTTCACAACTACATTTAATTTCGTTACATCCAGTTTGCTCTTAACGGGACACATCAGCTTTCCAACACCGTTGGGCTTTCAATCACAAGTTAAGCCCCGGGACGTCTACTTGGCCGGTGCTTCAGGCAATACTTCAACAGTCTTTTGCAAAGTTTCTGCGTGAAAAAAGAAAATAAACTGTAAATTTTTTAATACTTCGCCGGGTAGGATACTCAGTCAAAACCTTTGTTGATTTAATTTTCTTATCACATGCCAGGATTTTCATTGATTGATTAGTTGCCTCTCTTTATCATTTGACGCCAATCATCATCGAAAAAACCATGACTATTTTCTTGACATTAGGATAACACTACCTCGGCTGAAAAACGCATAAACTGAACAGCTCGCCGAGAAACCATAAAAACATGCATCTAATAGTCGTATAACAACAATTCACATGTAAGCTAACTACATCAAACTACAAACGTTTGCTGTAAAACTACGTCTCGACATCAAACCTGCCCAAGTGTTCAAAATGAAGACGAGAAAGATCTTACCCCGATGGATCCTGTGGGACGTGGACGGCGGCTTCGTGGCGTACGGGTGGGCCTCCTCAAGCAACGCTTAATAACTCTTCTACACTTTTTAAGAGAAAAGAAGTAAAATATGTGAGTTTTACAACAATAGCTCAGTGGTCATTAATGTTTATATTAAAACACCGTTTGCTAGGATTTTATTAATCAATGATGCTACTCTTTATCATTTGATACCAATCGTCAGAAATAAGCGACGGCTACGTTTTTAACAGAACGGTTATCGCGCTAAGATGTTAACCAAATGAAATACGCAATTTCCTGGTTGAGCGAGCGCGATTGTCTCGACGTACTCCCGAGGACTCCACACAGAGAACCTATCTTACCAGCTTTCTTGAAGGACGGCGACTTGGTCTTGGACGACGACGGGGGTCATTCTCTTCATCAGCAAGCTCGGTTATGGTTTCATCCTCCTCTTCATCTAAGTACTCTTGGACTGCCTCATCTTCAACTGGCTCCTCGGCCAGGGTAAAGACTACCGCTCCGAGAAACAGAAGCAGAATTAGAGATTTCATTTCGAAAACAATATTCACTGCTAAATATCTGCTAGCAATGTGACCAGTGTAGCTTTTTGCGCCCTTTTATTGACCCATCACGCTGATAAACGTGAGGCATATGACAAAAGCGAAGGCAAACGCTCATTTGCTGATTTCTGTTTATTTGTCGTCAGGCGCGAAGTTAATAAATATCTTATTGACTCTTATATCAACAGCTGGGATGTTTATCACGTTTCCCCTTTGTGAGCAGTTGTGTATTTTTTCGCCAAACTCCCTTTGTTCAACTTTATGTTTATTTTGCGCAAAGTCCAAGTCCAAGTTCAAGTTTATTTCTCACTGTTGAAGTTGATACAGTATAAGATGGCTTACAGAATCAGTAGGTTAACAAATGATGAAAAGTAAGTATAATATACAGGTTTGTTGATATGTGCACAGTGACCAAAGTAGCTGAAACTTTCGTGTTGGTCATTGTCCCATTTAAGTAAATAGAGGAGTCCAAGATATGTGTGAGGTAATAATAAATTAGGGTATAGAGAGTACTTGTTTACATAGAGTTTTTCTAGACGTTATGATACAGTTCGATAAAATCGAGATAAAATGCTATCAGTTAATTTTTATAATAATAATAATAAAAAATAAAAAAAAAAACGGAGGAAAAAAGGAGAATAAAATTACCTAATTATATATTACTATTCCAAGCATTAAGGTAAATATTTTACTTTGCGTTTGAGATGTTACTAAAATATTTACTACAGGTGCATTGCTGCATGTGCTCAGTAAAAACCTGTGTACACTTTTTGGACAAAAGGGGGAGTGGGATGGGCCGGGAAAGGTGGCAATAAGTTAATTAAGGTCCCATGTATAGCAAGAGTGGTAATTACATTATGACCTGCTACTAGATAACTGAACTAGAAAGTGCTTTTGGAAAGGATTTCTCTAAAGAAAAGATGTAGCCATGGGCTGTTAAGGTGGCCCCGTTATTAAGGACGACATTTTCGTCATTTGTTAACTTTTTCGGTTTTTACCCGATGGCTACGAAACTTTGGGGAGAATTGCTAATATCATTCAGCAATAATATGAAGTAAAAATCCGATTTACCTGTGGTAAATATTTTTTAGGAAATAAGCGCTTATTAAGTGTTAAAAAAAACGCGTCTAGTACAAAATTTTGCTGCCATTTTTTTTGGAAATTTCAGTAAAAACTGTCAGCGTATTAGCTTTTATTGATAGACTGTACGTATGTTGTATAAATTTCAGAGAAATCGTTGGAGCAGAAGTCGGTACCTAAAAAGTCCTTGAATTTCAGCTTTGAAATAGTTTTGGAACTTTGAAACCGAATTGCTTTGAGAAAGAACAATTAAGCCAGCAATTCGAATTTTAGCGACAATTAATTCTAATGTTTGCTGATTTTTACAACCAAGGCCTATTGCCAAGCGTGCTATTCTTTAAAAGGTATTCTTGAGTTTTAGAACTACTATAAATTGCTCCAAGTCTGGTTCTGCAGTCAAATGACTTTTTCCTTGACATTTCTGAAATATCCTTCCGTAGTTTTGGCTGAAACTGTTGCTACATACATTCTATTGTATAAAAATATATTCAACTTCATGGGCTCTTACTGCTGTGCGTTGCTTCCAGTATGGTATACTTATTATATTAATAAAAGCCGATAACACAAATTTCAGTACAAAATATCAGCAAATTTTTTTACTAGCCGCGATTTTGTTCGAACAGTAGGGTCCACTTAAAAAATATTCACCACCAGTAAAATGGGAGTTAATATTATTGCTAAATGATATCTGTACTTCTTCCTAAATTTGTTTTATTATTATCTTTTTTTTTTTTTTTTGAATAGTAGCTTTCGTAAAATTAAATGTGGTTGTGTAAAACTTCTCGTTTTGGTAACCACAGCCCAAAATATATAATTTTAAACGGAACGCGGATTTTAAAAAGCTTCTATTTGAAAAGAAACAAATTAGCGCTTAAGTGGACCCTATTGTTCAAAGAAAATCGCGTCATGTAAAAAATGTTGAAGATATTTTTGACTAAAAATTTCTGGTATCGGCACTGCAGTTAAGGTGGCTCGACTGGATTTTTTGGGGTTGATACCTCCCCAGTTTGAGCCTTAACTACGTCGGCATGAGTAAAGATATGGAAAAAAGGTTACCACAGCTGTATTATATAAAGATGAAAATTTCTTATGATCTGGGTTTTACTGCAATCGGAGTCGCCATGGCAACGTAATGACGCCATTACGTTTTTCATTTATCTTTGTGTTTCTCTGTACCAGGAGTTTTTTGAAGAAATCGCGTAAGGGAGTATGTACCTGCCATAATTGCCTCCATTATGGCAAAGTTTGAACAAATTCTATGAGAGCGTTTTCGAAATATTTTGAAATGCAGTTTTAAGAATCATAAAAACAGTAAAATAGCATGCTAGCCACACAATTCGCTGATATTTTAAGAAAATGAGACGCTTTGGGAACGCAGCGTCATCTCATAGTGGTTTGATTCCATTGAAAACTGCCTACAAAAAAAGAGGGGAATTGCTCTGGGCGATCGCGAGTAAGAAGAATTTTATTAACTTGCATTCAGCTGCTTTTGATACAGTTTTGGACGTAATTTGGTCCATGCCTAAAAATTTCGCATTTTTCCCAAAACCGCTCGATAAATTTTTTTATAAATTCGACAATCCCGAGATCAATCGTCAAGAAATATTCCCTGCAAGTTTCAAAAACATTGAAAACAGGGAAGGCTTTTAAATAGGGCCTCAAATATAGCCAATTTTTCCTGCAGATTTTGTGTTTACAAGTGAGCGTCCTCATTATTCACTGGCATTGTTTTCAAGTTTCATATACACGTGCACATTTAGCAAAAAGATTGAATTTGCATCAGAAAGGACCCTCGGTTAAATCTCCGGGATATGCTAATAACCGGGTAAAGAGATTAGTGATACATTATAACATCAGAGCAACTCTTTGTGAGAGTTTCTGTGATGTTATAACCCGAGTAAGATAATAAAGTATTGCATCCTACACTATGAGCCGTGACGTTCACGGTTTCGGCTCTCACTGCTATCTGTGACGACAAGCCAATTATTTGCAAATTCCAGATATTTCTTCGGAAAGTAATCGAGAGTTCTTTTTGATGCAAATTTATATCTTTTGCTAGTTGTGCACGTGCATATGAAACTTGAAAACAATGCCAGTGAATAATGAGGACGCTCACTTGTAAACACAAAATCTGGGGGGAAAATTGGTTATATTTGAGGCCCTATTTAAGAGCCTTCCCTGTTTTCAATGTTCTTGAAACTTGCAGGGAATATTTCTTGACAATTGATCTCGGGATTGTCGAATTTATAAAAAAATTTATCGAGCGGTTTTTGGAAAAATACGAAATATTTAGGCATGGACCAAATTACGTCCAAAAACTGTATCAAAAGCAGCTGAATGCCAGTTAATAAAATTCTTCTTACTCGCGATCGGCCAGAGCAATTCCCCTCTTTTTTTGCCATGCAGTTTTAAATGGAATCAAACCACTATGAGATGAAGCCGCGTTCCCAAAGCGTATCATTTTCTTAAAATATCAGCGAATTGTGTGGCTAGCATGTTATTTCACTGTTTTTATGATTCTTAAAACTGCATTTCAAAATATTTCGAAAACGCTCTCATAGAATTTATTCAAACTTTGCCATAATGGAGGCAATTATGGCAGGTACATACTCCCTTACGCGATTTCTTCAAAAAACTCCCGGTACAGAGAAACACAAAGATAAATGAAAAATGCAATGGCGTCATTACGTTGCCATGGCGACTCCGAATGCAAAAAACCCAGATCATAAGAAATTTTCATCTTTATATGATACAGCTGTGGTAATCTTTTTTCCATATCTTTACTCATGCCGACGTAGTTAATGCTCAAACTGGGGAGGTATCAACCCCAAAAAAACCAGTCGAGCCACCTTAAAGCCGGTGAAGATGCATTGTAATACATATTTAAATGTATGTAGCAGGAGCTTCAGCCAAAACTGCTGAACGATATTTCAGAAATGGCGGCAAACAAGTCATTTGACCGCATAGTAAGATTTGGAGCAATTCATAGTGGTTATAAAACTAACGAGTACCTTTTCAAGAATGACCGACTGTGTGAGCTTTTCCAGTCCGAGGGCTAATTCATTCCCGGAAAAATCTTCTATTATCCACTTACGGAACTGGCATTTCCATTCTCTTTTATTGTCAAAACGCTGATCGATGTGCACGTGTTCGATTTTAAATCATCATAACCTCTGAATGCCGCGTTACAAATCAAGCAAAATAATAAGAAATATATATTAAATATAGTTTGTTAGGGAGGGTTTAGCAGCGTACAATATTTTGAGATCAACTCATCCTGATTTTGACATAACTGTAATTAGCCGTATATACGCACTCAGTGATCTTGGTGATTTAAGCAATCTGATTGGTTCGCTACCTAGGACTATTCAACATTTATTTAGTAAAATCCAACTAGTGGTCTATAATATGAGTGCTGCGTTCTGATTGGTTGAGCTACTACTAGGCTATGTTATAGCCCACTAGTGGTGAAAAGCGCTGGCTTTGAAAACCAAATCGCGTTTTGCTAGCTTAAGTTTTTTTTGTCTCGATATTTTTGACCAACTAGTTGGATTTTACTAAAACAATTATTCCTCTCACCCTCATGGACTCTGAGTCAATAGCCCATTCAGCCTTCGGCCTCCTGGGCTATTGACTCAGATTCCATTCGGGCTCGAGGAATAATGGTTAAACATTCACCTCCTAGCTAGTGGATAATGTGTGAGCTCAACGTTTTTCCCATTTTTTTAGAAACAGATCTTTTAAAAGTCGACAAATTCCTATAGGGCTGACTTTTTTTAAGGCAAGAAAAGACTTGGAAAGATTCATACGGCGTTTCTCCATTTACTGTAGCTGAGTTTTGTGCTCGACGGATTGTTTACAGCTCCCGTTTATTCGCGTAGTAGAAGCCGTTGGTGAACTCAGCGTTTCCTAAAAAGAAAATTTGGCCCAAAAATCGAAGTTTATTTATGAGAAACAAATTTAAAAGCAAATGTTTGCAAAAATTCTACGTTTCAAGTAAACAGGAAAAAGAATGCTACAGGAAAACGACGTCTTACCTCGAGCAATCGAGACGCCATATTTTATCAGCACTTCATGCGAAGAACGACAGAGCAACCCTTTTTGACTATAAACTTGGCGAGACCACAGAAAACAACAAAGTTCTACTTTACTTCTCAGGTAAAAAAGCAATTCAAAAATTTAACGGTTCCATTTAACCCATTACGCTGTTGTTTGCGACGTGATAAACTTGCGTGCATGAATTGCCATGTTTGAAAATTCTGCAACGATCTATTTTCAAACTTTCGCTGATTTGGTCCGTCAATGAAGTCGTACTTCTTAATGGTTTCCTCTCTGATATTGTTGAGATCACTTAGTGTGTATATACTAAAACAATTATTCTTTTCAATCTAGGTCAATAGTGGCTTTAGGAATATTTACCTCGCCGCTTCGCGCCTCGGTAAATATAATCATCCACTATTCACCTCGATTTCAAAGAATAATTGTTGAATTTTTTGTGTGGAGACATTAATACCGATGACGTCATAACCTTGCCTCTTAATCTCATGAATAAAATTCCTAGGAATCTCATTAAGATGAGGTCGTGAGCTATTTTTAGTTGGTCAGTTTCGGGAGAAGTGATATCCGCTGCCTGCTAATCATGAAACCGAGCCGATCGGCAATCTTGAAAAGTACTCTGCGTTTTTCGAAACAATATAAATCCCTCCAAACCTTGCTCTGAGGTCGAGTGATTGATTCTTCGACATCTTAAAGTTTCGTAGCCATCGCGTTAAACCAAAGAAGTTATTAACAAAAAGTTTGTCATAGTTTAATGAACCTTTATTAACAAAGGAGCCACATTAACTGAAGTCAATCCATTGTCTTTTTAATATGAATAAATCATCAAACCAGGAAGTTTTCTTGACTTTTTCAGACCTGTACGACTCCTGTGTGCGCCCATTGAGTCTTTGAAAGCCTTTAAAGTTTTGCTTTAACAAGCATGTGTTTTAGCGATTTTCCTTTCCTATAAGAGAACAAGGTCACGTCACGGTCACGTCACGTCACGGCCGGTTGTGTATTAGATACCATTTTGTCCAATAAGGCATAAGTATGCTTTTCAATCTTGGAAATGACGGTTGAAATTGTGCGACAAAGGGTGGAACCTTTTTATGCGTTCTCAATTTTTGCTTGAGAGCTTCCTTCCTTTCATGTTTAACTTCTTAGAGGATATTATCTACCCTTCGGCCCGGGTAGCCCCTAAAGATAAGGCGTGTTTTGAAATTTGTAAGGTTCTCCTCGAGAATAGCTTTGGAAGAGTTTGTTGATCTTTGTTCTAAGAAGCCTGAGAAATTCTCCTTTGGCAAAACCTTTCAACTTCCTCTGGGTTACAGCTATTCAAGTGTGTGCTCTGAAATGTTTCAATCGGCCTAAGATGTGTACGCACTTCGAGTATTCTTTTTCTTTTCTCGAATCGTTCTCCCTTATAACATCTTATAGTCTGTTGTGTCTAAGAATGTAGTTTCTATCTCTGATACATGATTAGCATTGCCTTTCTTAATAAAAAGTTCTATATCGTCCTGGTGCATGAGTACAACCACAAGATACCTTTTCAGTGCTTTATTTCAATCAACAAGCTAAGTTGACAACTACATTTAATTTCGTTACATCCAGTTTGCTCTTAGTGGGACACGTCAGCTTTCGAATACCGTTGCGCTTTCAATCACAAGTCAAGCCCCAGGACGTCTAGTTGGCCGGTGCTTCAGGCAATACTTCAACAGTTTTTTGCAAAGTCTCTGCGTGAAAAGAAAATAAACTGTGTGAATTTTTTAATACTTCGCCGGGCACGATACTTCGAGATTTGCCAGGATTTTCATTGATTGATGTTGCCTCTCTTTGTCATTTGACGCCAATCATCACTGAAAAAACTATGACTATTTTCTTGACGTAAGGGTAACACTACCGCGGCTGAAAAACGCATAAACTGAAGAGCTCGCCGGGAAACCATAAAAACATGCATCTAATAGTCGCATAAAAAAAAAAATTGCATGTAAGCTAACTACATCAAACTGCTTTGCGTCTGCTGTAAAACTACTTCTCGACATCCAAGCAGTCCAAAGATCTTACCCCGATGGATTTTGTGGGACGTGGACGGCGGCTTCGTGGCGTACGGGTGGGCCTCCTCAAGCAACGCTTAATAACTCTTTTACACTTTTTAAGAGAAAAGAAGTAAAATATGTGAGTTTTACAACAATAGCTCAGTGGTCATTACTGTTTATATTAAAACACCGTTTGCTAGGATTTTATTAATCAATGATGCTACTCTTTATCATTTGATACCAATCGTCAGAAATAAGCGACGGCTACGTTTTTAACACAACGGTTATCGCGCTGAGATGTTAACCAAATGAAATACGCAATTTCCTGGTTGAGCGAGCGCGATTGTCTCGACGTACTCCCAAGGACTCCACACAGAGAACCTATCTTACCAGCTTTCTTGAAGGACGGCGACTTGGTCTTGGACGACGACGGGGGTCATTCTCTTCATCAGCAAGCTCGGTTATGGTTTCATCCTCCTCTTCATCTAAGTGCTCTTGGACTGCCTCATCTTCAACTGGCTCCTCGGCCAGGGTAAAGACTACCGCTCCGAGAAACAGAAGCAGAATTAGAGATTTCATTTCGAAAACAATATTCACTGCTAAATATCTGCTAGCAATGTGACCAGTGTAGCTTTTTGCGCCCTTTTATTGACCCATCACGCTGATGAACGTGAGGCATATGACAAAAGCGAAGGCAAACGCTCATTTGCTGATTTCTGTTTATTTGTCGTCAGGCGCGAAGTTAATAAATATCTTATTGACTCTTATATCAACAGCTGGGATGTTTATTACGTTTCCCCTTTGTGAGCAGTTGTGTATTTTTTCGCCAAACTCCCTTTGTTCAACTTCATGTTTATTTTGCGCAAAGTCCAAGTCCAAGTTCAAGTTTATTTCTCACTGTTGAAGTTGATACAGTATAAGATGGCTTACAGAATCAGTAGGTTAACAAATGATGAAAAGTAAGTATAATATACAGGTTTGTTGATATGTGCACAGTGACCAAAGTAGCTGAAACTTTCGTGTTGGTCACTGTCCCATTTAAGTAAATAGAGGAGTCCAAGATATAAATGTGAGGTAATAATAAATTAGGGTATAGAGAGAACTTCTTTATATCGAATTTTTCTAAAACGTTATGATACAGTGCGATAAAATGCTATCAGTTAAAGTTGATAATAAAAAAAGGCGAAAAAAGCAGAATAAAATTACCTAATTATATTTTACTATTGCAAGCGTTAAGGTAAATATTTTACTTTGCGTTTGAGACGTTACTAAAATATTTAGTACAGGTGCATTGCTGCATGTGCTCGACGAAAAACTGTGTACACTTTTTGGACAAAAGGGGGAGTGGGATCAGCTGGGAAAGGTGACAGTAAGTTAATTAAGGTCGCATGTATAGCACGAGTGGTAATTACATTATGACCTGTAACTAGATAACTGAACTGGAAAGTGCTTTTTGAAAGGATTTCTCTAAAGAAAGGATGTAGCCATGGACTGTTAAGGTGGCTCCGTTATTAAGGTCGAAAGTTTCGTCATATATTAACTTTTTCGGTTTTAACGCGATGGCTACGAAACTTTGGGAAGAATTACTAATATCATTCAGCAATAATATGAAGTAAAAGTCCGATTTTACCAGTGGTAAATATTTTTTAGGAAATAAGCACGTAAGTGTTAAAAAACGCAGTTTTGGCTGAAACTGCTGCTACATACATTCTAATGTATTACAATGCAGCTTCATGGGCGCTTACTGCTGTGCGTTGCTTCCAGTATGGTATACTTATTATATGAATAAAAGCCGATACCAGAAATTTCAGTCAAAAATATCATCAATTTTTTTTACTAGATGCGATTTCGTTCCAACAGTAAGGTCCACTTAAGCGCTTATTTCTTTTAAGATATTCACCACCAGTAAAATGGGATTATTTCATATTATTGCTGAATAATATCTGTAGTTCGTCCAAAAATGATTTTAAACGGAACGCGGATTCTTGGCTGCTCCTGCGGCTGCCATGACGTCTTGGTGGGGTGGGGGGTTGTTTAGTGCCTTATATAGCCTATATGGGGATGTGCCGCCGGACAGGGTATGGTTTTATATCTCTCTGTTCTAAATAGGGTATATAATTTCGCGCGAGTCTGTCCTAAACAGGGTAATATAATCTTGTGCGAGTCCGATCCTAATTGTAAACAGGATGACAAAACCAATGACTATAACGTGAATTTGCTCTATTGCAATTGCCAATAAATGGCTTAAAAAAAAGATGGCATGCATTGTGTCCCTTGTCCTAAACACCCGGTAAACAGGGTTATAAAATTGAAGGTGATGTCTCAAAAAGGATATGTTTTTTGTTTAGGATCTTTTGTCTTATTAACAGGGTCAGGGTCAGGGCCTGTTTTTGTCTGTCTTATAGAAAGTCCACTAAAATGAGTAAAGAATTGAAAGACAGGGACCATCTCTAAGTGTCCGTTTTTTGTCCGTTTCGCGTGATTTGATCCGTCGATCAAATCGTGCTTTTTAATGGTTTCCTCTCTGTTTTTGTTGAGATCACTTCGTGTGCATATACTAAAACCAGTATTCTTTTCAATAGTGAACTTACGCAACAGGACGGGAGAGGAAAGAAGATGGCAAACCTTGTGTGACAACCGTGACAACAATTTTGTTTGAAATAACTTTTCGCCAAAAATCACTTTCCTTTAAACAGATCTTTTTGTAAAAACCAGAAAACATGAATGCTAAGTGAAGATCACGACATAACATGCAAGTTATAGCCCTGTCACGTTTGTCACGCACAAACATTTTGCCGTCCTCTTCTTCCTGCCGTCCTGTTGCGTAAACTCACTAATATCGCTGAATTGTGGCTTTAGGAATATTTACCTCGCCGCATCGCGCCTCAATAGATAAGCACCCACTGTTCACCTCGATTTCAAAGAATAATTGTTAAATATTTTTGTGTGGAAACATTAATACCGATGACGTCATAGCCTTTTGTCTTTAAATCATGAATAAAATTCGCAGGAATCTCATTAAGATATAAGGTCGTGTGCCAATTTTAGGTGGTTTTCTGGAGAAGTGATATCCGCTGCCTGCTAATCATGAAACCAAGGCGATCGGCAATTTTGAAAAGTACTCTACGTTATTCGAAACAATATAAATCCCTCCAAACCTTGCTCTGAGGGCGAGTGATTGATTCTTCGACATTTTAAAGTTTCGTAGGCATGGTAATAAACCAAAGAAGTTATAACAAAACGTTTGTCACAGTTTAATGAACCTTTATTGATAGAGGAGCCACATTAACTAAAGTCAATGCACTGTTTTTTTTTTTTTTTTTAATATGAATAAATCATCAAACCAGGAAGTTTTCTTGACTTTTTCAGACCTGTACGACTCCTCTGTGCGCCCATTAAGTCTTTGAAAACCTTTAAAGTTTTGCTTTACAGAATTCTGTTTACATCTCCATAAAGTGGTAGAAGAAATATCAAAAAACATCACGAGAGCTGAAAATTTTCGAAGGCATGTTTTCTGAAACTCGCTAATGTTAGCTGACAGCAATATAGCGTGCTTGCTGAATGGGCGAAAACACAGAATTGTGATAACAAGATCATGTACAAATTTAATGATAAAAGCCTAGCAAGATACAGATACAAACAAAAGCAAACCCCCTGAAACCTCGACCTGGGCTACACTTGTATGCTCTACTCAGTCACCAAACCTTGTCAGTAATATCCCCCATTTTCCTCAAGTTGGTCTTTGTGAAGCTCCCGATGGGATGTCCCGGTGAAGCTTTGAACTTGTGTGCGAAATTCTCAAAGTTCCTATTTTTGTCCGTGTCTTCTTTATCCCCAGTATCCGAAATTTAGACCTCCAAAGTGGCGTGTGTTGCATTATAAATAGAAGGAAATATTAAAAGGAAAAGCCAGTCTTTTAATATGGCAAAGTTGTCACGTCCCTCGCTCATGGACGTTCATTTCTTAACGTCAGGATTGATCTGACATTCGTCGGCAACTGAGTTGTTCGCTTCAGTGAGTACGACAGCTTACAGTCAAGTCTTCAACCACAGTGTCGTCAACTGGTGAAATACTTTGCTCATAAATTCTGCTTATTAATTTCTCATGTACTACATCGATCGATAATTCTAGTTCTCTCTTTGAGTTCACGAAACTGCCCCGGCGTTCCAAAGCTGACGCTCACAGTCATCTTTTAGTGTGAACCTACCGTGAACGGCGTGTGGGTTTGTATGCAACGTGAGCATTTCTCTGAGTTTCCCAACGCCAACATCATGATCATCAACTGACTTAAACTTCAACAATGACAAAACTTATAAAGTGACTCCTATGATCGAATCGCTTCGAACAACGCAAATAGCCTTCTTCCGGTTCGCAACGCCTTCTGGGTTTTCCAGGGGGGCGGAGACGAGGTACAAAAAGTATTCGTGCAAGAGTCCGTGCAAGATAAAATCATATGAAACCATTTGTGAGAACATCGTTTCTCGGTACCAGACCCTCGTGCCTTCCCTCCCCCGGGAGGCCGTTTTTCTGCACCGACGACCGAAAACCGAATTTATGACTGGGCTTGCCGGGCAGCCCAGTAAAAAGCTACTGTTTTAAAAGAAAGAAATTAGCGCTTAAGTGGGCCCCACTTTTCAAAGAAAATCGCGTGAAGTAAAAAAATGTTGGTGATATTTTTGACTGAAATTTCTGGTATCAGCACAGCAGTAAAAGCCGGTGAAGATGCATTGAAATACATGTTAAAATGTATCTAGCAGGAGCTTCAGCCAAAACTGCTGAAAGATATTTCAGAAATGGCAGCGAACAAGTCATTTGACTGCAGAGCAAGATTTGGAGCAATTTATAGTGGTTCTAAAACTAAAGAGTACCTTTTCAAGAATGAACGACCGGGTGAGCTTTTCTATTCCGAGGGTCAATTCATTCCCGGAAAAATCTCTTACTATCGAGTTAACGGAATTGGCATTTCCATTCTCTTGCATTGCCAAAACGCTGATGTGTGCTTGTTCGATTTTAAATCATGATAACCTCTGAATGCCGCACTAAAAATCAAGCAAAGTAATAACAAATGTATATCAAATATATTTTCATGAGTTAGAATTTTGGTTGGGCTGGTTTAGCAGCGTACCAGTATTTTTAGATCAACTCATCCTGATTTTGGCATAATTGTAATTAGTATATACACACTCAGTGATCTTGGTGATTTAAGCAATCTGATTGGTTCACTATCTCGGACTATTCTACAATATTCACCTCCTAGCGAGTGGATTATGTGTGAGTTCGGTGTTTTCCCCATTTTTTCGGAGAACGATCTTTTAAAGGTCCACAAAATCCTTAAGGGTTGACTTTTTTTTAAGCCAAGAAAAGACCTCAAAGGATGTTCGGCGTTTTTCCATTTACTGTAGGTGAGTTTATGGGTCGATGGATTGTTTACAACTCCCGTTTATTCCGGTAGGAGAAGCCGTTTCGTGAAGTCAGCGTTTATTTATGACAAACAAATTTGAAAGCAAATGTTTGCAAAAATTCTGCGTTTCAAGTAAATAGGAAAAACAATGCTACATGAAGACGACGTCTTACCTCGAGCAACCGAGACACAATATTTTATTAGCACTTTAATTCTAAGGTAAGGAAACAGTTCAAACTTTTAACGGTTCCATTTGAGCCATTACGCTGTCCTTTACGTAGTGATAAACAATAAACTTGTGTGCATGCATAGACCTTTCTACCGATACGGCGGCCATATTGAATTAATTCGATTTAAGGAGTATTATAGGATGCCCAGGGGGCATGAGCACATTTCGTTTGTATTTATAATGATCGCCTTTTTCTAGTTTAGTGTTAGAAAATTTAATATGGTCTTTCACTGTATATTTCTCGGGAAAAAAGGCGATCATTATTACATCCAAACAAAGCACAAGGATAATTTTTCCCTTTAGAATCTTATTCTAAGAAAACTTTAAGAAAAAATGTCCCGAAAAGCGCGCGAAAATACAAACGAAATGTGCTCATGCCCCCTGGGCATCCTATAATACTCCTTAAATCGAATTTATTCAATATGGCCCCCCTATCAGTAAAAAGGTCAATTGCCATGTTTGAAAATTCTGCAAAGATCTATTTTTTAATTTAAACCTTCGCGTGATTTGATCCGTCAATCAAATCGTACTTTTTAATGGTTTCCTCTTTGATTTTGTTGACGTGTGTATATACTAAAACAATTATTCTTTTCAATCTCGGTGAATAGTGGCATTAGGAAAATTTCCCTCGCCGCTTCGCGCCTGGGTAAATACTTAGCCACTATTCACACCTCCATTTCAAAGAATAATTGTTAAAAATTTTTGTGTGGAATACATTAATACCGATGACGTCATAACTTTTTGTCTTTATCTCATGTATGAAATTCGCGGGAATCTTATTAAGATAAGGTCGTGTGATATTTTTAGTTCGTTTTTTAGGAGAAGTGATATCCGCTGCCTGCTAATCATAAAACCAAGCCGATCGACAATTTTCAAATGTACTCTGCGTTTTCGAAACAATATAACTCCCTCCAAACCTTGCTTTGAGGTCGAGTGATTGATTCTTTTACATCTTAAAGTTTCGTAGGCATCGCGTTAAACGAAAGAAGTTATTAACAAAAAGTTTGTCATAGTTTAGTGAACATTTATTAACAAAGGAGCCACATTAACTGAAGTCAATGCACTGTCTTTCAATATGAATAAATCCTCAAACCAGGACGTTTTCTTGACTTTTTCAGACCTGAACGACTCCTGTGTGCACCCGTTGAGTCTTTGAAAGCCTTTAATGTTTTGCTTTAACAAGCATGTCTTTTAGCTATTTTCCTTTCCTAATATAAGAGAACAAGGGAGGCTCCTTGAATATCTCTCTTAGTCACGGCTGGTTGTATATTAGATGCCATTTGTCCATAAGTATGTTTTTCAAGTTTGGAAATGACGGTTAAAATTTTGTGATAAAGGGTGGAATCTTTTTGTGCGTTCTCAATTTTGCTTTAGAGCTTCCTGCCTTTCGATTCATGTTTAACTTCTTAGAGGATATTATCTACCTTTCGGCCCGGGTAGCCCCTAAGGATAAGGCGTGTTTTCAAATTTTTTAGGTTCTTCTCGACAATGGCTTTGAAAGAGTTTGTTGATCTTTGTTCTAAGAAGCCTGAGAGATTCTCCTTTGGCAAAACCTTTCAACTTCCGCTAGGTTACAGCTATTCAAGTGTGTGCTCTGAAATGTTTCAATAGGCCTAAAATGTGTACGCACATCGAGGATTCTTTTTTTTTTCTCTCGAATCGTTCTCCCTTATAACATCTTATAGTCTGTTGTGTCTAAGAATGTTGTTTCTATTTCTGACACATGATTAGCATGGGCTTTCTCAATAACAAGTTCTATATCTTCTTGATGCATGAGTACAACCACAAGATACCTTTTCAATGCTTTATTCAATCAACAACCTAACTTGGCAACTACATTTAATTTCGTTACATGCAGTTTGCTCTTAACGGGACACGTGAGCTTTCCATAATACTGTTGGGCTTTCAATCACAAGTTAAGCCCCAGGACGTCTAGTTGGCCGGTGCTTCAGGCAATACTTCAACAGTCTTTTGCAAAGTTTCTGCGTGAAAAAGAAATAAACTGTGTGAATTTTTTAATACTTCGCCAGGCGCGATACTTCAAAAACTATTTTAATTTCTTTTTCTTATCACATGCCAGGATTTTCATTGATTGAAGTTGCGTCTCTTTGTCATTTGACGCCAATCATCATTGAAAAAAAAAAAGACTATTTTCTTGACATAAGGGTAAAACTAACGCGGCTGAAAAACGCATAAACTAAAGAGCTCGCCGGGAAACCATAAAAACATACATCTAATAGTCGCATAAAAAAAAATTGCATGTAAGCTAACTACATCAAACTACTTTGCGTTTGCTGCAAAAATACGTCTCCACATCCAAGCAGTCCAAGTGTTGAAAATGAACACAAGAAAGATCTTACCCCGATGGATCCTGTGGGACGTGGACGGCGGCTTCGTGGCGTACGGGTGGGCCTCCTCAAGCAACGCTTAATAACTCTTCTACACTTTTTAAGAGAAAAGAAGTAAAATATGTGAGTTTTACAACAATAGCTCAGTGGTCATTACTGTTTATATTAAAACACCGTTTGCTAGGATTTTATTAATCAGTAATGCTACTCTTTATCACTTGATACCAATCGTCAGAAATAAGCGACGGCTACGTTTTTAACAGAACGGTTATCGCGCTAAGATATTAACCAAATAAAATACGCAATTTCCTGGTTGAGCGAGCGCGATTCTCTCGATGTACTCCCGAGGACTCCACAGAGAGAACCTATTTTGTAAGGGCGTTAAAAGTAATCTTAAACAAATTATTAAGTTAATTCTCCACATGCCAGTAGTCTGTTTAAAAATGGAGACAAGGGAGGAGATCTGATACCAGCTTTCTTGAAGGACGACGACTTGGACTTGGACGACGACGGGGGTCATTCTCTTCATCATCTTCATCAGCAAGCTCGGTTATGGTTTCATCCTCCTCTTCATCTTAGTACTCCTGGACTGCCTCATCCTCAACTGGCTCCTCAGCCAAGGTAAAGGCTACCGCGCCGAGAAACAGGAGTAGAATTAGAGATTTCATTTCGGAAAAAATATTCACTGCTGAATATCCACTAGCAATGTAACCAGCATAGCTTTCCGCGCCCTTTTTATTGATCCTTTACGCTGATGAACGTGAGGCATATGACAAAAGCATGTCAAACACACATCATTTGATTTCTGTATATTTTTAGTCATGCACGAAGTTAATAAATATCTTATTGACTCTTATATCAACAGCTGGGATGTTTATCACCTTCGCCCTTTGTGTTCAGCTGTGTATTTTTTCGCCCGGCAAACTCCCTTTGTTCAATCTTATGTTTATTTTGCGCAAAGTCCTAGTTCCAGTTTATTTCGCACTGTTCAAGTTGATACTGCAACAGTATAAGATGGTTTACAGAATCAGTAGGTTAACAAATGATGAAAAGTAAATCTAATATACAGGTTTGTTGATATGTGCACATTGACCAAAGTAGCGGAAGCTTTCTTGTTGGTCACTGTCCCATTTAAGTAACTAGAGGAGTCCAAGATATAATTGTGCGGTAATAATAAATTAGGGTATAGAGAGTACTTGTTTATATCGAATTTTTCTAGACGTTATGATTACAGTGCGATAAAATGCTATCAGTTAAAGTTGATAATAAAAAAAAGGCGAAAAAAGCAGAATAAAGTTACCTAATTATATTTTACTATTGCAAGCGTTAAGGTAAATATTTTACTTTGCGTTTGAGACGTTTACTAAAATATTTAGTACAGGTGCATTGCCGCATGTGCTCGACAAAAACCTGTGTACACGTTTTGGACAAAAGGGGGAGTGGGATCAGCTGGGAAAGGTGACAGTAAGTTAATTAAGGTCGCATGTATAGCACGAGTGGTAATTACATTATGACCTGTAACTAGATAACTGAACTGGAAAGTGCTTTTTGAAAGGATTTCTCTAAAGAAAAGATGTAGCCATGGGCTGTTAAGGTGGCTCCGTTATTAAGGTCGAAAGTTTCGTCATATATTAACTTTTTCGGTTTTAACGCGATGGCTACGACATTTTGGGAAGAATTACTAATATCATCCGGCAAAAATATGAATTAAAAATCCGATTTTACCAGTGGTAAATATTTTTTAGGAAATAAGCGCTCAAGTGTTAAAAAAGCAGTTTTGGCTGAAACTGCTGCTACATACATTCTAATGTATTACAATGCAACTTCATGGGCTCTTACTGCTGTGCGTTGCTTCCAATATGGTATACTTATTATATCAATAAAAGCCGATAGCAGAGATTTCAGTCAAAAATACCCGCAATTTTTTTAGTGCCTTATATAGCCTATATGGGGATGTGCCGCCGGACAGGGTATGGTTTTATATCTCTCTGTTCTAAATAGGGTATATAATTTCGCGCGAGTCTGTCCTAAACAGGGTAATATAATCTTGTGCGAGTCCGATCCTAATTGTAAACAGGATGACAAAACCAATGACTATAACGTGAATTTGCTCTATTGCAATTGCCAATAAATGGCTTAAAAACAAGATGGCATGCATTGTGTCCCTTGTCCTAAACACCCGGTAAACAGGGTTATAAAATTGAAGATGTTGTCTCAAAAAGGATATGTTTTCTGGTTAGGATTTTTTGTCTTATTAACAGGGTCAGGGTTTCGATCACCCTCACGGCTCACCTATACCCAAATAATGGTCGATCACCTTCCCTCCGCTCCCCCGCATGACGTGCCGTTTTACTGGGGCTCGGAGATGATCCAATTCAAGTTTTTAAGCTTTCATGCGAAGATAATGCATTTTTGGATACAGTCAACTCCCTAGAAGACGGACACCTTTGGTACCAGCACTATGTGCCTGTTTTAGTCCGTCTTATAGAAAGTCCACTAAAATGAGTAAAGAATTGAAAGACAGGGACCATCTCTAAGTGTCCGTTTTTTGTCCGTTTCGCGTGATTTGATCCGTCGATCAAATCGTGCTTTTTAATGGTTTCCTCTCTGTTTTTGTTGAGATCACTTCGTGTGCATATACTAAAACCAGTATTCTTTTCAATAGTGAACTTACGCAACAGGACGGGAGAGGAAAGAAGATGGCAAACCTTGTGTGACAACCGTGACAACAATTTTGTTTGAAATAACTTTTCGCCAAAAATCACTTTCCTTTAAACAGATCTTTTTGTAAAAACCAGAAAACATGAATGCTAAGTGAAGATCACGACATAACATGCAAGTTATAGCCCTGTCACGTTTGTCACGCACAAACATTTTGCCGTCCTCTTCTTCCTGCCGTCCTGTTGCGTAAACTCACTAATATCGCTGAATAGTGGCTTTAGGAATATTTACCTCGCCGCATCGCGCCTCAATAGATAAGCACCCACTGTTCACCTCGATTTCAAAGAATAATTGTTAAATATTTTTGTGTGGAAACATTAATACCGATGACGTCATAGCCTTTTGTCTTTAAATCATGAATAAAATTCGCAGGAATCTCATTAAGATATAAGGTCGTGTGCCAATTTTAGGTGGTTTTCTGGAGAAGTGATATCCGCTGCCTGCTAATCATGAAACCAAGGCGATCGGCAATTTTGAAAAGTACTCTGCGTTATTCGAAACAATATAAATCCCTCCAAACCTTGCTCTGAGGGCGAGTGATTGATTCTTCGGCATTTTAAAGTTTCGTAGGCATGGTAATAAACCAAAGAAGTTATAACAAAACGTTTGTCATAGTTTAATGAACCTTTATTGACAGAGGAGCCACATTAACTAAAGTCAATGCACTGTTTTTTTTTTTTTAATATGAATAGATCATCAAACCAGGAAGTTTTCTTGACTTTTTCAGACCTGTACGACTCCTCTGTGCGCCCATTAAGTCTTTGAAAACCTTTAAAGTTTTGCTTTACAGAATTCTGTTTACATCTCCATAAAGTGGTAGAAGAAATATCAAAAAACATCACGAGAGCTGAAAATTTTCGAAGGCATGTTTTCTGAAACTCGCTAATGTTAGCTGACAGCAATATAGCGTGCTTGCTGAATGGGCGAAAACACAGAATTGTGATAACAAGATCATGTACAAATTTAATGATAAAAGCCTAGCAAGATACAGATACAAACAAAAGCAAACCCCCTGAAACCTCGACCTGGGCTACACTTGTATGCTCTACTCAGTCACCAAACCTTGTCAGTAATATCCCCCATTTTCCTCAAGTTGGTCTTTGTGAAGCTCCCGATGGGATGTCCCGGTGAAGCTTTGAACTTGTGTGCGAAATTCTCAAAGTTCCTATTTTTGTCCGTGTCTTCTTTATCCCCAGTATCCGAAATTTAGACCTCCAAAGTGGCGTGTGTTGCATTATAAATAGAAGGAAATATTAAAAGGAAAAGCCAGTCTTTTAATATGGCAAAGTTGTCACGTCCCTCGCTCATGGACGTTCATTTCTTAACGTCAGGATTGATCTGACATTCGTCGGCAACTGAGTTGTTCGCTTCAGTGAGTACGACAGCTTACAGTCAAGTCTTCAACCACAGTGTCGTCAACTGGTGAAATACTTTGCTCATAAATTCTGCTTATTAATTTCTCATGTACTACATCGATCGATAATTCTAGTTCTCTCTTTGAGTTCACGAAACTGCCCCGGCGTTCCAAAGCTGACGCTCACAGTCATCTTTTAGTGTGAACCTACCGTGAACGGCGTGTGGGTTTGTATGCAACGTGAGCATTTCTCTGAGTTTCCCAACGCCAACATCATGATCATCAACTGACTTAAACTTCAACAATGACAAAACTTATAAAGTGACTCCTATGATCGAATCGCTTCGAACAACGCAAATAGCCTTCTTCCGGTTCGCAACGCCTTCTGGGTTTTCCAGGGGGGCGGAGACGAGGTACAAAAAGTATTCGTGCAAGAGTCCGTGCAAGATAAAATCATATGAAACCATTTGTGAGAACATCGTTTCTCGGTACCAGACCCTCGTGCCTTCCCTCCCCCGGGAGGCCGTTTTTCTGCACCGACGACCGAAAACCGAATTTATGACTGGGCTTGCCGGGCAGCCCAGTAAAAAGCTACTGTTTTAAAAGAAAGAAATTAGCGCTGAAGTGGGCCCCACTTTTCAAAGAAAATCGCGTGAAGTAAAAAAATGTTGGTGATATTTTTGACTGAAATTTCTGGTATCAGCACAGCAGTAAAAGCCGGTGAAGATGCATTGAAATACATGTTAAAATGTATCTAGCAGGAGCTTCAGCCAAAACTGCTGAAAGATATTTCAGAAATGGCGGCGAACAAGTCATTTGACTGCAGAGCAAGATTTGGAGCAATTTATAGTGGTTCTAAAACTAAAGAGTGCCTTTTCAAGAATGACCGACCGGGTGAGCTTTTCTAGTCCGAGGGTCAATTCATTCCCGGAAAAATCTCTTACTATCGAGTTAACGGAATTGGCATTTCCATTCTCTTGCATTGCCAAAACGCTGATCGATGTGTGCTTGTTCGATTTTAAATCATCATAACCTCTGAATGCCGCACTAAAAATCAAGCAAAATAATAACAAATGTATATCAAATATATTTTCATGAGTTAGAATTTTGGTTGGGCTGGTTTAGCAGCGTACCAGTATTTTTAGATCAACTCATCCTGATTTTGGCATAATTGTAATTAGTATATACACACTCAGTGATCTTGGTGATTTAAGCAATCTGATTGGTTCACTATCTCGGACTATTCTACAATATTCACCTCCTAGCGAGTGGATTATGTGTGAGTTCGGTGTTTTCCCCATTTTTTCGGAGAACGATCTTTTAAAGGTCCACAAAATCCTTAAGGGTTGACTTTTTTTTAAGCCAAGAAAAGACCTCAAAGGATGTTCGGCGTTTTTCCATTTACTGTAGGTGAGTTTATGGGTCGATGGATTGTTTACAACTCCCGTTTATTCCGGTAGGAGAAGCCATTTCGTGAAGTCAGCGTTTATTTATGACAAACAAATTTGAAAGCAAATGTTTGCAAAAATTCTGCGTTTCAAGTAAATAGGAAAAACAATGCTACATGAAGACGACGTCTTACCTCGAGCAACCGAGACACAATATTTTATTAGCACTTTAATTCTAAGGTAAGGAAACAGTTCAAACTTTTAACGGTTCCATTTAAGCCATTACGCTGTCGTTTACGTAGTGATAAACAATAAACTTGTGTGCATGAATAGACCTTTTTACCGATACGGCGGCCATATTGAATTAATTCGATTTAGGGAGTATTATAGGATGCCCAGGGGGCATGAGCACATTTCGTTTGTATTTATAATGATCGCCTTTTTCTAGTTTAGTATTAGAAAATTTAATATGGTCTTTCACTGTATATTTCTCGGGAAAAAAGGCGATCATTATTACATCCAAACACAGCAGAAGGATAATTTTTCCCTTTAGAATCTTATTCTAAGAAAACTTTAAGAAAAAATGTCCCGAAAAGCGCGCGAAAATACAAACGAAATGTGCTCATGCCCCCTGGGCATCCTATAATACTCCTTAAATCGAATTTATTCAATATGGCCCCCCTATCAGTAAAAAGGTCAATTGCCATGTTTGAAAATTCTGCAAAGATCTATTTTTTAATTTAAACCTTCGCGTAATTTGATCCGTCAATCAAATCGTACTTTTTAATGGTTTCCTCTTTGATTTTGTTGACGTGTGTATATACTAAAACAATTATTGTTTTCAATCTCGGTGTATAGTGGCATTAGGAAAATTTCCCTCGCCGCTTCGCGCCTGGGTAAATACTTAGCCACTATTCACACCACCATTTCCAAGAATAATTGTTAAAAATTTTTGTGTGGAATACATTAATACCGATGACGTCATAAATTTATCTCATGTATGAAATTCGCAGGAATCTTATTAAAATAGGGTCGTGTGATATTTTTAGTTCGTTTTTCAGGAGAAGTGATATTCGCTGCCTGCTAATCATAAAACCAAGCCGATCGACAATTTTCAAATGTACTCTGCGTTTTCGAAACAATATAACTCCCTCCAAACCTTGCTTTGAGGTCGAGTGATTGATTCTTTTAAATCTTAAAGTTTCGTAGGCATCGCGTTAAACGAAAGAAGTTATAACAAAAAGTTTGTCATAGTTTAGTGAACCTTTATTAACAAAGGAGCCACATTAACTGAAGTCAATGCACTGTCTTTTAATATAAATAAATCATCGAACCAGGAAGTTTTCTTGACTTTTTCAGACCTGAACGACTCCTGTGTGCGCCCGTTGAGTTCTTTGAAAGCGTTTAAAGTTTTGCTTTAACAAGCATGTCTTTTAGCGATTTTCCTTTCCTAATATAAGAGAACAAGGGAGGCTCCTTGAATATCTCTCTTAGTCACGGCTGGTTGTATATTAGATGCCATTTGTCCATAAGTATGTTTTTCAAGTTTGGAAAGGACGGTTGAAATTTTGTGATAAAGGGTGGAATCTTTTTGTGCGTTCTCAATTTTTCTTTAGAGCTTCCTGCCTTTCGATTCATGTTTAACTTCTTAGAGGATATTATCTACCTTTCGGCCCGGGTAGCCCCTAAAGATAAGGCGCGTTTTCAAATTTCTTAGGTTCTTCTCGACAATAGCTTTGGAAGAGTTTGTTGATCTTTGTTCTAAGAAGCCTGAGAGATTCTCCTTTGGCAAAACCTTTCAACTTTCGCTAGGTTACAGCTATTCAAGTGTGTGCTCTGAAATGTTTCAACAGGCCAAAAATGTGTACGCACTTTCTCAATAACAAGTTCTATATCTTCCTGATGCATGAGTACAACCACAAGATACCTTTCCAATGCTTTATTCAATCAACAACCTAACTTGGCAACTACATTTAATTTCGTTACATGCAGTTTGCTCTTAACGGGACACGTGAGCTTTCCATAATACCGTTGAGCTTTCAATCACAAGTTAAGCCCCAGGACGTCTAGTTGGCCGGTGCTTCAGGCAATACTTCAACAGTCTTTTGCAAAGTTTCTGCGTGAAAAAGAAATAAACTGTGTGAATTTTTTAATACTTCGCCGGGCACGATACTTCAAAAACTATTTTAATTTCTATTTCTTATCACATGCCAGGATTTTCATTGATTGAAGTTGCGTCTCTTTGTCATTTGACGCCAATCATCATTGAAAAAAAAATGACTGTTTTGTTGACATACGGGTAAAACTACCGCGGCTGAAAAACGTATAAACTAAAGAGCTCGCCGGGAAACCATAAAAACATACATCTAATAGTCGCATAAAAAAAAAAAAAAATTGCATGTAAGCTAACTACATCAAACTGCTTTGCGTTTGCTGCAAAAATACGTCTCCGCATCCAAGCAGTCCAAGTGTTGAAAATGAACACAAGAAAGATCTTACCCCGATGGATCCTGTGGGACGTGGACGGCGGCTTCGTGGCGTACGGGTGGGCCTCCTCAAGCAACGCTTAATAACTCTTTTACACTTTTTAAGAGAAAAGAAGTAAAATGTGTGAGTTTTACAACAATAGCTCAATGGTACGTTACTGTTTATATTAAAACACCGTTTGCTAGGATTTTATTAATCAGTGATGCTACTCTTTATCACTTGATACCAATCGTCAGAAATAAGCGACGGCTACGTTTTTAACAGAACGGTTATCGCGCTAAGATATTAACTAAATAAAATACGCAATTTCCTGGTTGAGCGAGCGCGATTATCTCGATGTACTCCCGAGGACTCCACACAGAGAACCTATCTTACCAGCTTTCTTGAAGGACGGCGACTTGGTCTTGGACGACGACGGGGGTCATTCTCCACAGAGAGAACCTATTTTGCAAGGGCGTTAAAAGTAATCTTAAACAAATTATTAAGTTAATTCTCCACATGCCAGTAGTCTGTTTAAAAATGGAGACAAGGGAGGAGATCTGATACCAGCTTTCTTGAAGGACTTGGCCTTGGAGGACGACGGGGGTCATTCTCTTCATCATCTTCATCAGCAAGCTCGGTTATGGTTTCATCCTCCTCTTCATCTAAGTACTCCTGGACTGCCTCATCCTCAACTGGCTCCTCAGCCAAGGTAAAGACTACCGCTCCGAGAAACAGGAGTAGAATTAGAGATTTCATTTCGAAAACAATATTCACTGCTGAATATTCACTAGCAATGTAACCAGCATAGCTTTTCGGGCCCTTTTTATTGATCCTTTACGCTGATGAACGTGAGGCATATGACAAAAGCATGTCAAACACACATCATTTGATTTCTGTTTATTTTTAGTCAGGCGCGAAGTTAATAATTATCTTATTGACTCTTATATCAACAGCTGGGATGTTTATCATCTTTGCCCTTTGTGGGCAGTTGTGTATTTTTTCGCCCGGCAAACTCCCTTTGTTCAATCTTATGTTTATTTTGCGCACAGTCCAAGTTCCAGTTTATTTCTCACTGTTCAAGTTGATACTGCAACAGTATAAGACGGTTTACAGAATCAGTAGGTTAACAAATGATGAAAAGTAAATCTAATATACAGGTTTGTTGATATGTGCACATTGACCAAAGTAGCGGAAGCTTTCTTGTTGGTCACTGTCCCATTTAAGTAACTAGAGGAGTCCAAGATATAATTGTGAGGTAATAATAAATTAGGGTATAGAGAGTACTTGTTTATATCGAATTTTTCTATACGTTATGATACAGTGCGATAAAATGCTATCAGTTAAAGTTGATAATAAAAAAAGGCGAAAAAAGCAGAATAAAATTACCTAATTATATTTTACTATTGCAAGCGTTAAGGTAAATATTTTACTTTGCCTTTGAGACGTTACTAAAATATTTAGTACAGGTGCATTGCCGCATGTGCTCGACAAAAACCTGTGTACACTTTTTGGACAAAAGGGGGAGTTGGATCAGCTGGGAAAGGTGACAGTAAGTTAATTAAGGTCGCATGTATAGCACGAGTGGTAATTACATTATGACCTGTAACTAGATAACTGAACTGGAAAGTGCTCTTTGAAAGGATTTCTCTAAAGAAAAGATGTAGCCATGGGCTGTTAAGGTGGCCCCGTTATTAAGGTCGAAAGTTTCGCCATATATTAACTTTTTCGGTTTTAACGCGATGGCTACGATATTTTGGGAAGAATTACTAATATCATCCGGCAATAATATGAATTAAAAATCCGATTTTACCAGTGGTAAATATTTTTTAGGAAATAAGCGCTCAAGTGTTAAAAAAGCAGTTTTGGCTGAAAATGCTGCTACATACATTCTAATGTATTACAATGCAACTTCATGGGCTCTTACTGCTGTGCGTTGCTTCCAATATGGTATACTTTTTATATCAATAAAAGCCGATAGCAGAAATTTCAGTCAAAAATATCAGCAATTTTTTTTACTTGCTGCGATTTTGTTCGAACAGTAAGGTCCTCTTAAGCGCTTATTTCTTTATAAAAAATATTCACCACCAGTAAAATGGGATTATTTCATATTATTCCTGAATGATATCTGTAGTTCTTTCTAAATTTATTATAGCTTTTGTAAAATTAAATGTGGTTGTGTAAAACTACTCGGGGTATTGTGTTCCAATTTTGGTAACCAGAGCCAAAAATATATAATTTTAAACGGAATGCGGATTCTTGGCTGCTCCTACGGCTGCCATGACGTCTTTGTGAGGGTGGGGGGAGGGGCGTGTAGTGCTTTATTTAGCCTATACGGGGATGGACCGCTAGAGAGGGTATGGTTTTTGACCTCTCTGTCCTAAACAGGGTATATAATTTCGCGCGAGTCTGTCCTAAACAGGGTATATAATTTTGTACGAGTCCGGTCCTAATTGTAACAGGATGACAAAACCAATGACTGCAACGTGAATCAGGAGCCCATCAAATGGAGCCTCCATCTCCCATACAAGCCCTTGGAGTCAACCCTTTCCCAAGTAGATTTATAATTAGAACGGTTCCCGGGGGAGACTTCGCGCGCCGACGGTGGGAAGAGCCAATCACAACGACGAAATGACACTGCTATTGTACTTCATCAAACAGCAGGAAATTTGGTGTTGACAGGCCAAACACAATCATAAGCTAGTGAAGCGTGACTTAAGCGTTTTCATCCCTCAGAGATTTTCTTTTTTTTTTTCTTTCTAGCGGGTAGATTATACTGTGGAGAGTTTTAAACTCTGACTATGTAAACTTAATTTTGGTTGCTTGTCTCACATTAAGAGGCCATGAAGCTGGTCTGTTACATGCATACTGATTAACTACTACCCGCAGTCTGTAGTTCTGACAGGATTCGTTTTCTTTAGCCAATTTTTTTGAGCGTTAAGGTTCTTATTTCGGCCAAATGACTCAATGTTAATCAAATTTCTAGTTTTTCAAGTTTTTCTTTTTCGACATGTGTTTATCTGAATAAATACTTGTGGTCCTTGTGGTTGTTTTGTCCGTCAGCTAGTGTGATGATTCCCTGCTATGTTTTGTAACGCCGGGCCCAGCCATTGTTTTATCGCAAAAAAGTGATCTAGAACTTGTTTGCACATTTTTTGGCTTTAGGTGGCTCCCTGGAGTATTTACTAATAACCCTAGCTATCTAGCATACGTTACAGAAGGAAATCTAATTAATTTGTCTTTGCGATTTTGTTCACGAGATTCACCGCTAAGGTTACCCGTATAAGAAGGCTCCTTTATGAAGTTTTATTTTCTCGATTAAGGCCGTTGCCGTGGCAACATCGCATCCTTAAACATGCAGTTAGTTTGTTATTTTTGATCATTTTTTCTTAACATTTTTGATTTCCCTCGGTGAAATGTCTTTAAACTTTGGCACTCTATATTAACTATATTGCTCAGTATTTTAAAGTTGAAAAAGCATAGGGTCGTTGAGACGGTTTTGCCAATATTTTGAAACTTTTAATTTTTCTTAATAAAGGAATTAAGCTCTTACAGATTTTAACAAAAAAGGGACAGTACAAGGTACTGCAACTGTTAAGAATTGAGGCGACTTTTAAAAAGTTTTACCGAAGGAAACGCGAGATATTCACGGTTAATTAACTGCGCTGACATCACAAAAATCCGCAAAACGCGCGTGGCTCAGTGTCGTAAAAACATAATACGCGCGCGAACCATCACGCCCGCATGTGCATAAATGCACATAGCTACCGAAAACATGTGGTTTCTTCGAAAAGTACGAAAGCCATTGTTTAAGCCGTTTATTAGTATTATTCAGGTGATATCTCGCCAGTTGAAAAAGTAGAGATAGCGGATTTAATTTCATACCTAACACTGGATGTTTTCTTCGACGTTCATGACTGTTGTAGCTAAAATTCGAGCGTGGCGGTCACTCGTGCGGATGGCGATCATCGGAGATGAAGAAGGTGGTTGTGCAAGGATCGCAATAAGCCCTTCATTTCCTAATCTGCTGTTCGCTGCGTATGGCTGCTACAGCAGTAAGTAACGACAGGGACCCAAAAACTGCCCTGCCACTGCTTATCACAAGTAAGTTGTCAAAGAACATATGACCAATGTGCCAACAGGAAGGCTTTAACTTAAGGTTTTTACTAAGAAGCACACAACTGCACGGGTAGAAAAATAATGTTTCTGTTTCTCTGCGAGGAGAAAAAAAAACGGATTCAGCCGTTTTGTTTTCTTGTTTCCTTCAGGTTTGCTATCTTCATTTTCGAAATGCCCGCGTGGTCATATGCAATTATCCCGCCAAAATGCGAAATATGGCGAAGCGTTATCTCGAATACGACATTTTACATTGGCGTACAACGACGGACAAGGGTAGATTGATGTTATAACCAATGAAAGAGAAATGGTAAACATTGCAGTCGTGCAGCCATCGAGCTATGGATGCACGCGGAAGGTTGCCAAGTACGAAAAAATTGTCATGTTGATTGTAAAAAACTTTTATGTCAGCTAAAACGGCTTTTGTAGACTTTTTCTCAGTATTAATACAAAAACCTTTGCAAGCTACAGGGTGTCCCAAGAGTTCTTTCCTCTAATTCAATGCGCAAAATCTTTTGAAAAAACTTTATTTTTACATGAAATTTCTAAAAGATGTTGATTGGTCTATCGGGTTTGTATTCAGAAGTTCAGTAACCGGCATGCTCCCTTTGCTTTTTTGTTACTCTCTGTAACCGTTGCGGCATTGAGTGGGATAAGTCATGTAGCATGTAGAGCCCCAAATAACTCATTTTAAGCTTTTTTATCATCTGGTATGCAGGAACCACTTCGACCCCCAAAGAATAATTTTTTTTTAGATTAGGCAGCTATAAAAAATATTTTGGGCATTGATCCAAGAAAAGTTAATCCTCCCGGCCCCTTTTTTATCCACAGTAAGGCCTCTGTATTTCTTTACAAATTCGAGACGAGCTGAACGTTGCTTGACGGACTGAGGAAACGTTTTTTTGCCATCTCAGGGATCTCAAATCTTTGCTTTTTATGAACTTGATCCATACTTAGCTTGCTAACTGTTGTGACAGCTACCTTGTCGGGGGTTTCCTCTTTTGTACCTAGCCTCTATGAAATTATTTAAGTGGTTTTATTGAGGACGCTTGTTCCTCTCTTTCGTTTCTTGTCTTTAAACCCTACCTCACCTACCTGGGGTCTCCCACCTACAATTAAACAGGCCCTTAATAACGTGACTCATTGCGTGGCAACTTACGTTGCTTACATAAGGTAATTTCCATAGAAAAGCCATTTAGTAGAAATTCACAGTAATATCATTTTTTTTTTAATGGCTGCAAACGCTAGATAATCTTAAAGTCGTTCTTAAACTGTCTAATATTGCACACTTTTAGTTCTTATCTTTTTGATGCTAAAAAAGGCGCTAAACTTCTGCTAACTGTGGACACCGTTGGGCTGTTATACATTGATAACACGTTAGGTCGTAGAAAATGGATCATAAACTATAAAGTAATAAATTTTAGAAATTCGCATTCGTTGACCCTTCTATAATGTTTGAAGCAGTATTTCCTGTTAAAAAAAAATAATAAAAATAATAATAATTATAATCAATTGGAGTAACGGTATAACGTCCATGTTATCAATAAAAGTAACGGTAAACACCACTGTACTTGCTGTATAAGGATGTTGGTGTGAATGGTGGAGACAAGTTGAAGTACGGCCACAAGTGCGTAAAAATAAATTGGAACAACTGGCACAACCGTCTGTAAATATAAGGGAAAGACGGCCGAGTCTTCGAGAAACAGGATAAGCAAACAAAAATCAAAACTCTCAGCCCTGTGCTTTGCAGCGAATGGTAACTCAATGGTGTTTTTCAGGGTGAACACCTCCCAAGTTTGAGCATAAACTACGTCACCATAAACAAAGGTTTGGCAAAATTACCACCACAGCTGTCTTAGATAAATATGAAAAGTTGTTATAATCAAGATTTCAATGACTTCGGAGTTATCTAGCAACAAAATGACGGCAATACTTATTTTAATTAAAATCTGGATACAAAACTCTGAATAATAAGAGGCTCTCACTTGTAAACACGAAACTCCGACAAAAAACTAGCAAATTGCAGCTCTTTTTGTGTATGAAAGCTTAAACAAAGAACTAAAATGTCTTTCTTCTTAATCATTAAAAAGTGAAATTCGTCTCAGGGCCATTTGTGCTTTATTTTGCAATTTAGGTTTTTTATTGCCGGTAAACATCAATGATGGCGCGTCAGGCATGGTATAAACTTCTGCATAATCTTGCCAAAATGTAATGTATTAGGGATAATTGATCTAATAACGATATCATCTTCCAACAGCTTTTAGTTGTTATAAGGTAGCTACAGAGCACACAGTTGAGTAAATATTTACTAACAAAACAAAGCTGCAAAACTTAGTACAAAACAGTCCCGTGCGTGCGATTTCTTAGTAAAACAAAAGAAGAAACATTTTCTTTAGATAGTGAGGTTATGTTTCCTTTAGTCGGTAAACAGAGATTTTTTTCTTTTCTTTTCGAAAATCAAAGAGCACGCGAGAATAAATATTTACCTTTCAGCTCCGCTTAGCTTAGCCAAATAATGATCATACACATTTGTTTCCGCTGGGAAGTAAAGTAAACCTCACTTGTCACAGAATGCGCATGGGAAAAGTTGAATCTAGTTTTTTGATTTTTTTTTTAATTTGACTTACGTAATAATATTTTATCTCGTGATAAAAGATACACGAAAAACCACGTCTGTATACTAACTTCCTTAAGGGGAATTAGAATTGTCACAATTCTAGAAATAGATCAGTTTTTATTTTATAGTTACCAATTATTTTAACTTTGAAACTAAAAGGTAAATAACTTTCTTATCTGAAATTGGTTCCCTTGACTACCATATCTCTTGCACTTTCCGTAAGAAATGTGTTTATTAGAGAACGAGCCAATGAAACTGATTGGGATGATGATGATGGTGTTGATGATAGTAACACGATAGTTATCAGTGCTGATAGAGTGATCTAATGATGTTGAAACAAACTCCTCTCGCGTACAACACGAAATTGATTTACCAGATCTTGTGTTGATTTAATTGGTAGATGACTCATGATGCATCCAATCTTGTCCTGTTTTAGTCTAAATGTTATTTATTTTCGGTGCCTTTACGTCCTGTGGATAGCTTTTATTGTTGATTGAGTGTCCGTTAATAGTGTTCTTACGCAAAAGGACGGTAGAGCAAAAACGACGACAAACTTTGTGTGACAAGGGTGACAATAATTTTTTGAAAACACGTTTCGCCAAACTTCACCTTCCTTTCAACAGATCTTTTTGTAAAAAACCAAAAAACATTAATGTGAGTGAAGATCACGACAAAACACGCAAGTAATAACCCTGTCACGATTGTCACACACAAGGGTCTTGCCGTCCTCTTCTTTCTGCCGTGCTATTGCTTGAACTCACTATTTGTTGGGTCAGGTAACGCTTTCTTCAGGGGTCGAAAAAGTCCGTGACAAGTAGATTTTTTGGATCAACTTAAGTTGCTGGGAAACTGTCCACCTACCCCTTCCTTAAGCCAACATTTACACTTACTTCTCACTTAGGGCAAAGTATTGGCTTAGGGGAGGGGTAGGTGGGCATTTTCTAAGAAACCCAAATTGATCCGATTTTCTCTCTTTGCCCAGTGAATAATGGCTCAAACAAGTCATCCTCTAACTAATTCGTTAAGTAAGTCGAGCAAGAAGCCCCCCCCGCCCCTTCCCCCCCTCTCCACCCCCGGGCAAACAAAACATGAGAGCTGCATGCCAGCCCAAAGGTTTCCCTTAAAGTATCGGCTCATGTAACGCTTTATTTCGTCTTCCAGAGCCTGACTTCAAGCTTTGCTGCTTGTTCTTCCTACAGGTTTTTGCCAGCTTGCTCGAATGTCAGGCTATAAAGGATCGAGTCCCTCGCGGTTTGCCGTACCAAATCTAACACTTTTTAAAATGTATTTGCTAACTTTTTTTGAAAACTGTTTTAAACCGGTGTTATAAAATGGGTTTTATACTGAATGTTTTGGACTGACTTTAACGGTGTTTTAAACTGTTAAAAGTGCTATTGAAAACTAATTTTTAACGTATTTTGAAATTTGTTTCAAATATGTCAAGTATTTTTATCAAATTCTCTCAACTGATTCTTTGAAGAAGAGTATAGGGATCAGTCTTGAGAACTTGTTTGTGCATTTTTTGGCTTAAGGTGGCTCCCTAGAGTATTTACTAATAACCCCAGCTAACTAGCATACGTTACAGAAGGAAATCTAGTTACTTTGTCTTTACGATTTTGTTCACGAGATTCACCGCTAAGGTTACCCATATAAGAAAGCTCCTTTATGAAGTTTTATTTTCTCGATTAAGGCCGTTGCCGTGGCAACATCGCATCCTTAGACAGGCAGTAAGTTTGTTATTTTTGATCATTTTTTCTTAATATTTCTTATTTCCCTCGGTGAAATGTCTTTTAACTTTGCCACTCTATATCAACTATATTGCTTAATATTTTAAAGTTGAAAAAACATGGGGTCGTTAAGACGGTTTTGCCAATATTTTGAAATTTTTAATTTTCTTAACAGAGGAATTAAGCTCTTACAGATTTTTTTTTAAAAAAAAGACAGTGCAAATGTACCGCGACTGTTAAGAATTGAGGCGATTTTTAAAAAATTTTACCGTAGGAAACGCGAGATATTCACGGTTAATTAACTGTGCTAACGTCATAAAAATCCGAAAAGCACTCGCGTGGCTCAGTGTCGTATAAACAAAATACGCGCGCGAGCCATCACGCCCGCATGCGCATCATGCACATAGCTACTGAAAACATGTGGTTTCTTCGAAAAGTATTATTACGGTGATATCTCGCCAGTTGAAAAAGTAGAGATAGCGGATTTAATTTCATACCTAACACTGGATGTTTTCTTCGAAGTACATGACTGTTGTAGCAAAAATTCGAGCCGTGGCGGTCACTCGTGCGGATGGCGATCATCGGAGATGAAGAAGGTGGTTGTGCAAGGATCGCAATAAGCGCTTCATTTCCTAATCTGCTGTTCGCTGCGTATGGCTGCTACAGCAATACGTAACGACAGCGACCCAAAAACTGCCCTGCCACTGCTTATTATAAGTAAGTTGTCAAAGAACATATGACCAATGTGCCAACAGGAAGGCGTTAAACTAAGGTTTGTACTAAGAAGCACACCACCGCACGGGTAGAAAAATAATGTTTCTGTTTCTCTGCGAGAGGAAAAAAACGGATTCCGCCATTTTGTTTTCTTGTCAGGTTTTCTTGTCAGGCGGGAATCTTTTTGTGCGTTCTCAATTTTGCTTTAGAGCTTCCTGCCTTTCGATTCATGTTTAACTTCTTAGAGGATATTATCTACCTTTCGGCCCGGTTAGCCCCTAAAGATAAGGCGCGTTTTCAAATTTCTTAGGTTCTTCTCGACAATAGCTTTGGAAGAGTTTGTTGATCTTTGTTCTAAGAAGCCTGAGAGATTCTCCTTTGGCAAAACCTTTCAACTTTCGCTAGGTTACAGCTATTCAAGTGTGTGCTCTGAAATGTTTCAACAGGCCTAAAATGTGTACGCACTTTCTCAATAACAAGTTCTATATCTTCCTGATGCATGAGTACAACCACAAGATACCTTTCCAATGCTTTATTCAATCAACAACCTAACTTGGCAACTACATTTAATTTCGTTACATGCAGTTCGCTCTTAACGGGACACGTGAGCTTTCCATAATACTGTTGGGCTTTCAATCACAAGTTAAGCCCCAGGACGTCTAGTTGGCCGGTGCTTCAGGCAATACTTCAACAGTCTTTTGCAAAGTTTCTGCGTGAAAAAGAAATAAACTGTGTGAATTTTTTAATACTTCGCCGGGCGCGATACTTCAAAAACTATTTTAATTTCTATTTCTTATCACATGCCAGGATTTTCATTGATTGAAGTTGCGTCTCTTTGTCATTTGACGCCAATCATCATTGAAAAAAAAAATGACTGTTTTGTTGACATACGGGTAAAACTACCGCGGCTGAAAAACGTATAAACTAAAGAGCTCGCCGGGAAACCATAAAAACATACATCTAATAGTCGCATAAAAAAAAAAAATGCATGTAAGCTAACTACATCAAACTGCTTTGCGTTTGCTGCAAAAATACGTCTCCACATCCAAGCAGTCCAAGTGTTGAAAATGAACACAAGAAAGATCTTACCCCGATGGATCCTGTGGGACGTGGACGGCGGCTTCGTGGCGTACGGGTGGGCCTCCTCAAGCAACGCTTAATAAGTCTTTTACACTTTTTAAGAGAAAAGAAGTAAAATATGTGAGTTTTACAACAAAAGCTCAATGGTACGTTACTGTTTATATTAAAACACCGTTTGCTAGGATTTTATTAATCAGTGATGCTACTCTTTATCACTTGATACCAATCGTCAGAAATAAGCGACGGCTACGTTTTTAACAGAACGGTTATCGCGCTAAGATATTAACTAAATAAAATACGCAATTTCCTGGTTGAGCGAGCGCGATTATCTCGATGCACTCCCGAGGACTCCACACAGAGAACCTATCTTACCAGCTTTCTTGAAGGACGGCGACTTGGTCTTGGACGACGACGGGGGTCATTCTCCACAGAGAGAACCTATTTTGTAAGGGCGTTAAAAGTAATCTTAAACAAATTATTAAGTTAATTCTCCACATGCCAGTAGTCTGTTTAAAAATGGAGACAAGGGAGGAGATCTGATACCAGCTTTCTTGAAGGACTTGGCCTTGGAGGACGACGGGGGTCATTCTCTTCATCATCTTCATCAGCAAGCTCGGTTATGGTTTCATCCTCCTCTTCATCTAAGTACTCCTGGACTGCCTCATCCTCAACTGGCTCCTCAGCCAAGGTAAAGACTACCGCTCCGAGAAACAGGAGTAGAATTAGAGATTTCATTTCGAAAACAATATTCACTGCTGAATATCCACTAGCAATGTAACCAGCATAGCTTTTCGGGCCCTTTTTATTGATCCTTTACGCTGATGAACGTGAGGCATATGACAAAAGCATGTCAAACACACATCATTTGATTTCTGTTTATTTTTAGTCAGGCGCGAAGTTAATAATTATCTTATTGACTCTTATATCAACAGCTGGGATGTTTATCATCTTTGCCCTTTGTGGGCAGTTGTGTATTTTTTCGCCCGGCAAACTCCCTTTGTTCAATCTTATGTTTATTTTGCGCACAGTCCAAGTTCCAGTTTATTTCTCACTGTTCAAGTTGATACTGCAACAGTATAAGATGGTTTACAGAATCAGTAGGTTAACAAATGATGAAAAGTAAATCTAATATACAGGTTTGTCGATATGTGCACATTGACCAAAGTAGCGGAAGCTTTCTTGTTGGTCACTGTCCCATTTAAGTAACTAGAGGAGTCCAAGATATAATTGTGAGGTAATAATAAATTAGGGTATAGAGAGTACTTGTTTATATCGAATTTTTCTAGACGTTATGATACAGTGCGATAAAATGCTATCAGTTAAAGTTGATAATAAAAAAAGGCGAAAAAAGCAGAATAAAATTACCTAATTATATTTTACTATTGCAAGCGTTAAGGTAAATATTTTACTTTGCCTTTGAGACGTTACTAAAATATTTAGTACAGGTGCATTGCCGCATGTGCTCGACAAAAACCTGTGTACACTTTTTGGACAAAAGGGGGAGTGGGATCAGCTGGGAAAGGTGACAGTAAGTTAATTAAGGTCGCATGTATAGCACGAGTGGTAATTACATTATGACCTGTAACTAGATAACTGAACTGGAAAGTGCTCTTTGAAAGGATTTCTCTAAAGAAAAGATGTAGCCATGGGCTGTTAAGGTGGCCCCGTTATTAAGGTCGAAAGTTTCGCCATATATTAACTTTTTCGGTTTTAACGCGATGGCTACGATATTTTGGGAAGAATTACTAATATCATCCGGCAATAATATGAATTAAAAATCCGATTTTACCAGTGGTAAATATTTTTTAGGAAATAAGCGCTCAAGTGTTAAAAAAGCAGTTTTGGCTGAAAATGCTGCTACATACATTCTAATGTATTACAATGCAACTTCATGGGCTCTTACTGCTGTGCGTTGCTTCCAATATGGTATACTTTTTATATCAATAAAAGCCGATAGCAGAAATTTCAGTCAAAAATATCAGCAATTTTTTTTACTTGCTGCGATTTTGTTCGAACAGTAAGGTCCTCTTAAGCGCTTATTTCTTTATAAAAAATATTCACCACCAGTAAAATGGGATTATTTCATATTATTCCTGAATGATATCCGTAGTTCTTTCTAAATTTATTATAGCTTTTGTAAAATTAAATGTGGTTGTGTAAAACTACTCGGGGTATTGTGTTCCAATTTTGGTAACCAGAGCCAAAAATATATAATTTTAAACGGAATGCGGATTCTTGGCTGCTCCTACGGCTGCCATGACGTCTTTGTGAGGGTGGGGGGAGGGGCGTGTAGTGCTTTATTTAGCCTATACGGGGATGGACCGCTAGAGAGGGTATGGTTTTTGACCTCTCTGTCCTAAACAGGGTATATAATTTCGCGCGAGTATGTCCTAAACAGGGTATATAATTTTGTACGAGTCCGGTCCTAATTGTAACAGGATGACAAAACCAATGACTGCAACGTGAATCAGGAGCCCATCAAATGGAGCCTCCATCTCCCATACAAGCCCTTGGAGTCAACCCTTTCCCAAGTAGATTTATAATTAGAACGGTTCCCGGGGGAGACTTCGCGCGCCGACGGTGGGAAGAGCCAATCACAACGACGAAATGACACTGCTATTGTACTTCATCAAACAGCAGGAAATTTGGTGTTGACAGGCCAAACACAATCATAAGCTAGTGAAGCGTGACTTAAGCGTTTTCATCCCTCAGAGATTTTCTTTTTTTTTTTCTTTCTAGCGGGTAGATTATACTGTGGAGAGTTTTAAACTCTGACTATGTAAACTTAATTTTGGTTGCTTGTCTCACATTAAGAGGCCATGAAGCTGGTCTGTTACATGCATACTGATTAACTACTACCCGCAGTCTGTAGTTCTGACAGGATTCGTTTTCTTTAGCCAATTTTTTTGAGCGTTAAGGTTCTTATTTCGGCCAAATGACTCAATGTTAATCAAATTTCTAGTTTTTCAAGTTTTTCTTTTTCGACATGTGTTTATCTGAATAAATACTTGTGGTCCTTGTGGTTGTTTTGTCCGTCAGCTAGTGTGATGATTCCCTGCTATGTTTTGTAACGCCGGGCCCAGCCATTGTTTTATCGCAAAAAAATGATCTAGAAGTTGTTTGCACATTTTTTGGCTTTAGGTGGCTCCCTGGAGTATTTACTAATAACCCTAGCTATCTAGCATACGTTACAGAAGGAAATCTAATTAATTTGTCTTTGCGATTTTGTTCACGAGATTCACCGCTAAGGTTACCCATATAAGAAGGCTCCTTTATGAAGTTTTATTTTCTCGATTAAGGCCGTTGCCGTGGCAACATCGCATCCTTAAACATGCAGTTAGTTTGTTATTTTTGATCATTTTTTCTTAACATTTTTGATTTCCCTCGGTGAAATGTCTTTAAACTTTGGCACTCTATATTAACTATATTGCTCAGTATTTTAAAGTTGAAAAAGCATAGGGTCGTTGAGACGGTTTTGCCAATATTTTGAAACTTTTAATTTTTCTTAATAAAGGAATTAAGCTCTTACAGATTTTAACAAAAAAGGGACAGTACAAGGTACTGCAACTGTTAAGAATTGAGGCGACTTTTAAAAAGTTTTACCGAAGGAAACGCGAGATATTCACGGTTAATTAACTGCGCTGACATCACAAAAATCCGCAAAACGCGCGTGGCTCAGTGTCGTAAAAACATAATACGCGCGCGAACCATCACGCCCGCATGTGCATAAATGCACATAGCTACCGAAAACATGTGGTTTCTTCGAAAAGTACGAAAGCCATTGTTTAAGCCGTTTATTAGTATTATTCAGGTGATATCTCGCCAGTTGAAAAAGTAGAGATAGCGGATTTAATTTCATACCTAACACTGGATGTTTTCTTCGACGTTCATGACTGTTGTAGCTAAAATTCGAGCGTGGCGGTCACTCGTGCGGATGGCGATCATCGGAGATGAAGAAGGTGGTTGTGCAAGGATCGCAATAAGCCCTTCATTTCCTAATCTGCTGTTCGCTGCGTATGGCTGCTACAGCAGTAAGTAACGACAGGGACCCAAAAACTGCCCTGCCACTGCTTATCACAAGTAAGTTGTCAAAGAACATATGACCAATGTGCCAACAGGAAGGCTTTAACTTAAGGTTTTTACTAAGAAGCACACAACTGCACGGGTAGAAAAATAATGTTTCTGTTTCTCTGCGAGGAGAAAAAAAAACGGATTCAGCCGTTTTGTTTTCTTGTTTCCTTCAGGTTTGCTATCTTCATTTTCGAAATGCCCGCGTGGTCATATGCAATTATCCCGCCAAAATGCGAAATATGGCGAAGCGTTATCTCGAATACGACATTTTACATTGGCGTACAACGACGGACAAGGGTAGATTGATGTTATAACCAATGAAAGAGAAATGGTAAACATTGCAGTCGTGCAGCCATCGAGCTATGGATGCACGCGGAAGGTTGCCAAGTACGAAAAAATTGTCATGTTGATTGTAAAAAACTTTTATGTCAGCTAAAACGGCTTTTGTAAACTTTTTCTCAGTATTAATACAAAAACCTTTGCAAGCTACAGGGTGTCCCAAGAGTTCTTTCCTCTAATTCAATGCGCAAAATCTTTTGAAAAAACTTTATTTTTACATGAAATTTCTAAAAGATGTTGATTGGTCTATCGGGTTTGTATTCAGAAGTTCAGTAACCGGCATGCTCCCTTTGCTTTTTTATTACTCTCTGTAACCGTTGCGGCATTGAGTGGGATAAGTCATGTAGCATGTAGAGCCCCAAATAACTCATTTTAAGCTTTTTTATCATCTGGTATGCAGGAACCACTTCGACCCCCAAAGAATAATTTTTTTTAGATTAGGCAGCTATAAAAAATATTTTGGGCATTGATCCAAGAAAAGTTAATCTTCCCGGCCCCTTTTTTATCCACAGTAAGGCCTCTGTATTTCTTTACAAATTCGAGACGAGCTGAACGTTGCTTGGCGGACTGAGGAAACGTTTTTTTGCCATCTCAGGGATCTCAAAACTTTGCTTTTTATGAACCTGATCCATACATAGCTTGCTAACTGTTGTGACAGCTACCTTGTCGGGGGTTTCCTCTTTTGTACCTAGCCTCTATGAAACTATTTAAGTGGTTTTATTGAGGACGTTTGTTCCTCTCTTTCGTTTCTTGTCTTTAAACCCTACCTCACCTACCTGGGGTCTCCCACCTCCAATTAAACAGGCCCTTAATAAAGTGACTCATTGCATGGCAACTTACGTTGCTTAAGGTAATTTCCATAGAAAAGCCATTTAGTAGAAATTCACTTTAATATCATTTTTTTTTAATGGCTGCAAACGCCAGATAATCTTAAACTCGTTCTTAAACTGTCTAATATTGCACACTTTTAGTTCTTATTCTTTTTGATGCTAAAAAAGGCGCTAAACTTCTGCTAACTGTGGACACCGTTGGGCTGTTATACATTGATAACACGTTAGGTCGTAGAAAATGGATCATAAACTATAAAGTAATAAATTTTAGAAATTCGCATTCGTTGACCCTTCTATAATGTTTGAAGCAATATTTCCTGTTAAAAAAAAATAATAAAAATAATAATAATTATAATCAATTGGAGTAACGGTATAACGTCCATGTTATGAATAAAAGTAACGGTAAACACCACTGTACTTGCTGTACAAGGATGTTGGTGTGAATGGTGGAGACAAGTTGAAGTACGGCCACAAGTGCGTAAAAATAAATTGGAACAACTGGCACAACCGTCTGTAAATATAAGGAAAAGACGGCCGAGTCTTCGAGAAACAGGATAAGCAAACAAAAATCAAAACTCTCAGCCCTGTGCTTTGCAGCGAATGGTAACTCAATGGTGTTTTTCAGGGTGAACACCTCCCAAGTTTGAGCATAAACTACGTCACCATAAACAAAGGTTTGGCAAAATTACCACCACAGCTGTCTCAGATAAATATGAAAAGTTGTTATAATCAAGATTTCAATGACTTCGGAGTTATCTAGCAACAAAATGACGGCAATACTTATTTTAAATAAAACCTGAATACAAAACTCTGAATAATAAGAGGCTCTCACTTGTAAACACGAAACTCCGACAAAAAACTAGCAAATTGCAGCCCTTTTTGTGTATGAAAGCTTAAACAAAGAACTAAAATGTCTTTCTTCTTAATCATTAAAAAATGAAATTCGTCTCAGGGCCATTTGTGCTTTATTTTGCAATTTAGGTTTTTTATTGCCGGTAAACATCAATGATGGCGCGTCAGGCATGGTATAAACTTCTGCATAATCTTGCCAAAATGTAATGTATTAGGGATAATTGATCTAATAACGATATCATCTTTCAACAGCTTTTAGTTGCTATAAGGTAGCTACAGAGCACACAGTTGAGTAAATATTTACTAACAAAACAAAGCTGCAAAACGTAGTACAAAACAGTCCCGTGCGTGCGATTTCTTAGTAAAACAAAAGAAGAAACATTTTCTTTAGATAGTGAGGTTATGTTTCCTTTAGTCGGTAAACAGAGATTTTTTTCTTTTCTTTTCGAAAATCAAAGAGCACGCGAGAATAAATATTTACCTTTTAGCTCCGCTTAGCTTAGCCAAATAATGATCATACACATTTGTTTCCGCTGGGAAGTAAAGTAAACCTCACTTGTCACAGAATGCGCATGGGAAAAGTTGAATCTAGTTTTTTGATTTTTTTAAAATTTGACTTACGTAATAATATTTTATCTCGTGATAAAAGATACACGAAAAACCACGTCTGTATACTAACTTCCTTAAGGGGAATTAGAATTGTCACAATTCTAGAAATAGATCAGTTTTTATTTTATAGTTACCAATTATTTTAACTTTGAAACTAAAAGGTAAATAACTTTCTTATCTGAAATTGGTTCCCTTGACTACCATATCTCTTGCACTTTCCGTAAGAAATGTGTTTATTAGAGAACGAGCCAATGAAACTGATTGGGATGATGATGATGGTGTTGATGATAGTAACACGATAGTTATCGGTGCTGATAGAGTGATCTAATGATGTTAAAACAAACTCCTCTCGCGTACAGCACGAAATTGATTTACCAAATCTTGTGTTGATTTGGTAGATGACTCATGGTGCATCCAATCTTGTCCTGTTTTAGTCTAAATGTTATTTATTTTCGGTGCCTTTACGTCCTGTGGATAGCTTTTATTGTTGATTGAGTATCCGTTAATAGTGTTCTTACGCAAAAGGACGGTAGAGCAAAAAAGACGACAAACCTTGTGTGACAAGGGTGACAATAATTTTTTAAAAACACGTTTCGCCAAACTTCACCTTCCTTTCAACAGATCTTTTTGTAAAAGACCAAAAAACATTAATGTAAGTGAAGATCACGACAAAACACGCAAGTAATAACCCTGTCACGATTGTCACACACAAGGGCCTTGCCGTCCTCTTCTTTCTGCCGTGCTATTGCTTGAACTCACTATTTGTTGGCTCAGGTAACGCTTTCTTCAGGGGTCGAAAAAGTCCGTGACAAGTAGATTTTTTGGATCAACTTAGGTTGCTGGGAAACTGTCCACCTACCCCTTCCTTAAGCCAACATTTACACTTACTTCTCACTTAGGGCAAAGTATTGGCTTAGGGGAGGGGTAGGTGGACATTTTCTAAGAAACCCAAATTGATCCGATTTTCTCTCTTTGCCCAGTGAATAATGGCTCAAACAAGTCATCCTCTAACTAATTCGTTATGTAAGTCGAGCAAGAAGCCCCCCCCCCCCTTCCCCCCTCCCCACCCCCGGGCAAACAAAATATGAGAGCTGCATGCCAGCCCAAAGGTTTCCCTTAAAGTATCGGCTCAGGTAACGCTTTATTTCGTCTTCCAGAGCCTGACTTCAAGCTTTGCTGCTTGTTCTTCCTACAGGTTTTTGCCAGCTTGCTCGAATGTCAGGCTATAAAGGATCGAGTCCCTCGCGGTTTGCCGTACCAAATCTAACACTTTTTAAAATGTATTTGCTAACTTTTTTTGAAAACTGTTTTAAACCGGTGTTATAAAATGGGTTTTATACTGAATGTTTTGGACTGACTTTAACGGTGTTTTAAACTGTTAAAAGTGCTATTGAAAACTAATTTTTAACGTATTTTGAAATTTGTTTCAAATGTGTCAAGTATTTTTATCAAATTCTCTCAACTGATTCTTTGAAGAAGAGTATAGGGATCAGTCTTGAGAACTTGTTTGTGCATTTTTTGGCTTAAGGTGGCTCCCTAGAGTATTTACTAATAACCCCAGCTAACTAGCATACGTTACAGAAGGAAATCTAGTTACTTTGTCTTTACGATTTTGTTCACGAGATTCACCGCTAAGGTTACCCATATAAGAAAGCTCCTTTATGAAGTTTTATTTTCTCGATTAAGGCCGTTGCCGTGGCAACATCGCATCCTTAGACAGGCAGTAAGTTTGTTATTTTTGATCATTTTTTCTTAATATTTCTTATTTCCCTCGGTGAAATGTCTTTAAACTTTGCCACTCTATATCAACTATATTGCTTAATATTTTAAAGTTGAAAAAACATGGGGTCGTTAAGACAGTTTTGCCAATATTTTGAAATTTTTAATTTTCTTAACAGAGGAATTAAGCTCTTACAGATTTTTTTTTAAAAAAAAGACAGTGCAAATGACCGCGACTGTTAAGAATTGAGGCGATTTTTAAAAAATTTTACCGTAGGAAACGCGAGATATTCACGGTTAATTAACTGCGCTAACGTCATAAAAATCCGAAAAGCACTCGCGTGGCTCAGTGTCGTATAAACAAAATACGCGCGCGAGCCATCACGCCCGCATGCGCATCATGCACATAGCTACTGAAAACATGTGGTTTCTTCGAAAAGTATTATTACGGTGATATCTCGCCAGTTGAAAAAGTAGAGATGGCGGATTTAATTTCATACCTAACACTGGATGTTTTCTTCGAAGTACATGACTGTTGTAGCAAAAATTCGAGCCGTGGCGGTCACTCGTGCGGATGGCGATCATCGGAGATGAAGAAGGTGGTTGTGCAAGGATTGCAATAAGCGCTTCATTTCCTAATCTGCTGTTCGCTGCGTATGGCTGCTACAGCAATACGTAACGACAGCGACCCAAAAACTGCCCTGCCACTGCTTATTATAAGTAAGTTGTCAAAGAACATATGACCAATGTGCCAACAGGAAGGCGTTAAACTAAGGTTTGTACTAAGAAGTACATCACCGCACGGGTAGAAAAATAATGTTTCTGTTTCTCTGCGAGAGGAAAAAACGGATTCCGCCATTTTGTTTTCTTGTCAGGTTTCCCATCCGTCATTTTCGAAATGCCCGCGTGGTCATTTGAAATTATCCCTCCAAAATGCGGAATATGGTGAAGTGTTATCTCGAGTACGACATTTTAAATTGGCGTACAACAACGGACAAGGGTAAATTGACGTTATAACCGACTATTGAAAGAGAAATGGTAAACATTGCAGTCGTGCAGCCATCGAGCTATGGATGCACGAGGGAGGTTGCCAAGCAAGAAAAAATCGTTATGTTGATTGAAAAGAAACCTTTTACTTCAGGTAAAACGGCTTTTGTAAACTTTTTCTCAGTATTAATACAAAAACCTTTGCAAACTACAGGGTGTCCAAACAGTTCGTTCCTCTACTGATTCAATGCGCTAAAACTTTTGAAAAAACTTTATTTTTGCATGAAATTTCTAAAAAATGTTAATTGTTCATCGGGTTTGTACTTCAGAAGTTCAGTAACGGGCATGCCCCCTTTGCTTTTTTATCACTCTCTGTAGCCGTTGCGGCATTGAATGGGATAAGTCATGTAGCATGTAGAGCCCCGGAAAATTCATTTTCAGCTTTTTTATCACCTGGTATGCAGGAACCACTTCGACACCCAAAGAGTAATTTTTTTTAGATCAGGCAGCTATAAAAAAATATTTTGGGCATTGATCCAAGAAAAGTTAATCATCCCGGCTCCTTTTTTATCCACAGTAAGGCTTCTGTACTTCTTTACAAATTCGAGACGAGCTGAACGTTGCTTGGCGGACTGAGTAAAGGTTTTTTTTTTTGGCCATCTCAGGCATCTCAAAACTTTGCTTTTTATGATCCTGATCCAGACTTAGCTTGCTAACTGTTGTGACAGCTACCTTGTCGCGGGTTTCCTCTTTTGTACCTAGCTTCTTTAAAACTATTTAAGAGGTTTTATTCAGGACGTTTGTTCCTCTCTTTCGTTTCTTGTCTTTAAAACCGTTCCTCACCTACCTGGGGTCCCCCACCTCCAATTAAACAGGCCCTTAATAAAGTGACTCATTGCATGGCAACTTATGTTGCTATTAAGGTAATTTCCATTGAAAGCCAGTTAGTAGAAATTCGCTTTAATATCATTTTTTTTAACTGCTGCAAACGAGATAATCTTAAACTCGTTCTTAAAAGTACTGTCCAATATTGTACACTTTTAGTCATGTTGGTTCTCATTCTTTTTGATGCTAAATAGGGGCTAAATTTCTACTAATTGTGGGCACTGTTGAGCTATCATACACTGACAACACGTTATAGGACGTAGAAAATGGATCATAAACTATAAAGTAATAATTTTAGAAATTCGCATTCGTTGACCCTAGTATAATGTTTGAAGCAATATTTCCCGTAAAAAAATTAATAATTATAATTAATTGGTGTAACGGTGTAACGTCCAGCCATTAAAGTTATATTGATGATATTAATAAAAGTAACGATATACACCACTGTACTTGCTGTACAAGGATGTTGGTTTGAATGGTGGAGACAAGTTGAAGTACGGCCACAATTAAAGCGCGTAAAAATAAACTGGAACAACTGGTTAACAACCGTCTGTAAATATAGGGAAAAGACGGCCGAGTCTTCGAGAAACAGGATAAGCAAACAAAATTCAAAACTCTCAGCCCTGTGTTTTGCAGGGAATGGAGGCTCGATGGGGTTTTCCAGGGTGAACACCTCCGAATTTTGAGCATAAAGTACGTCACCATAAAACGAAGGTTGGGCAAAATTACCGCCACAGCTGTCTTAGATAAATATGAAAAGTTGTTATAATCAAGATTTCAATGACTTCGGAGTTACCATAGCAACAAAATGACGGCATTACCTATTTTAAATGAAACCTGGAGGCAATACTGTGAATAATAAGAGGCTCTCACTTGTAAACACGAAATTCCGACAAAAAACTAGCGAATTGTAGCCTTTTTTGTGTATGAAAGCTTAAACAAGGAACTAAATTATCTTTCTTCGTAATCATAAAAAAATGAAATTCATCTCAGGGCCACGAGTGGCTTATGTTGCAATTTAGGCTTTTTTATTGCCGGTAAACATCAATGATGGCGCGTCAGGCATGGTATAAACATCTGCATACTCCTGCCAAAATTTGATATCTAATAACGATGTCATCTTCCAACAGCTTTTGGTTGCTATAAGGTAGCTAGAGAGCACACAGTTGAGTAAATATTTAATAACAAAATAAAGCTGCAAAACTTGGTACAAAACAGTCCCCTGCTAGTAAAACAAAAGAAGAAAAATTTTCATTAGATGGTGAGGCTATCATTCCTTTAATCTGTAAACAGAGGTTTTTTTCTTTTCTTTTCGAAAATCGACAAGCACGCGAGAATAAATATTTACCTTTTAGCTCTGGTTTAGCTTAGCCAAATAATGATCATACACATTTGTTTCCACTGGGAAGTAAAGTAAACCTCACCTCTCGCAGAATGCATGCGCATGGGAAAAGTTGAATCTAGTTTTTAGATTTTTTTTTTAATTGACTTACGTAATAATATTTTATCTTGTGATAAAAGATACAAGAAAAACCGCGTCCGTAGACTAACTTCCTTATGAGGAATTAGAATTTTCAAAATTCCAGAAATAGTACTACTTGTATCGCTTGCACTTTCCGTAAGAAATGTGTTTATCAAAGAACGAGCCAATGAAACTGATTGTGATGATGATGGTAGTGTTGATGATAGTAACAAGATAGTGATCAGTGGTGATAGAGTAATTTAATGATGTTGAAACAAATTCCTCTCGCGTACAGTACGAAATTGTTTTACCAAATCTTGTCCTGATTTGGTAGATGACCCATGGTGTATCTGTTTAGTCTAAATGTTATTTATTTTCGGTGCACTTACGTCCTGTGGATAGCTTTTATTGTTGGTCGAGTGTCCGTTAATAGTGAGCTTACACAGCAGGACGGGAGAGGAAAAAAGACGGCAAACCTTGTGTGACAAGGTTGACAATAATTTTGTTTGAAAACACTTTTCGCCGCACTTCACCCTCTTTTAAACATATCTTTTTGTAAAAGACCAGAAAACATTAATGTAAGTGAAAATCACGACAAAACACGCAAGTAATAACCCTGTCACGTTTGTCACATACAAGCGTTTTGCCGTCCTCCTCTTTCTGCCGTCCTGTTTCGTAAACTCACTATTTGTCGGCTCAGGTAACGCTTTCTTCAGGGCTCGAAAAAGTCCGGAACAAGTAGATTACTGCCACCTACCCCATTCCTTAAGCCAACATTTACAATTACTTCTCACTAACAGGGCAAAATGTTGGCTTAGGGGAAGGGTAGGTGGGCAGTCTCCCAGCAACCTAAGTCGATTTTCTTAGTTTGCCCACTGAATAATGGCTTAGGCAAGTCATTCTCGACTAAGTCGTTAAGCAAGTGGAGCAAGAAGTGCCTCCTCCCACCCCCGGGCAAACAAAATATGAGAGCTGCATGCCTGCCCAAAGGTTTCCTTAAGTGTCTGCTCAGGTAACTCTTTACCCCGTGATACATATATCGTCTTGCAGATCGAGCTTAACTTCAAGCATTGCTGCTTGTTCTTCCTACAGGTTTTTGCCAGCTTGCTCGAATGCCAGGCTATAAATAAAGGATCAAATATATAAAGTGCCAAATCTAACAGTTTTTAAAATGTATTTGCTAACTTTTTTTTGAAAGCTGTTTTAAACCGGTGTTATAAAATAGGTTTTATACTGACTGTTTTGGACCGACTTTAACGGTGTTTTTAAAAATGTTAAAAGTGCCATTGAAAACTAATTTTAAAAATATTTTGAAATTTGTTTCAAATATGTCATGTATTTTTATCAAATTCTCTCAACTAATTCCTTATAGTAGAGTATAGGGATCAGTCTGGAGAACTTGTTTGTGCATTTTTGGGCTAAAGGGGTTTATAGGCCATTTCCATGTTCTAAAAACTCTTGCTTTAAAAATGATCCAAGTCTTTTATGTAAAAATCAGATTTGTGAACATGGGGAATTAAAACGGACCTCACAGCTATGCCCAGTGTATCCTGTGTGTTCAAGCTGCCCTTTTTATAAAATTAAAATCTGCCCTTTTGCTTTATCTTCTTCCAAATAATGTCAAAAAAAGGATCTCTTTAGTAGATTTTGTCTTGCTCTGATAGAAAAAGTATCGTAAACGACTATTTTGGAACGTTTCTATTGCATCCGTTAAAGTAGGCGGGTTTATTATCAAAACTACTTCTTTCTAAGTGTGGACAGGCGGTGTAGCGTTAAAATTGGCACAGTTTCTTAGAAAAAATTGGCTTTGCTTGTGGTGTCTATTCGGTATGGTTTTCATGCTGGCAGAAAAGCTATCCCGTATAGACGGTGTCGTTTAAACTTAACCCAAACCCTTTCATGAAGAGTGTTTACTAAGAAGATCGCACTAAACGCTATTCTATATCACGTCACGTGGGTAAAATCTAATAAAACTTGCTTTTGAAAGTAGATTGCACTTCAGTTATGTAGTTGTTTACGACTCACGGTATATATCAGTGGGACTTCGAATACTCTGTGACAACCATTGCTGGCTCATTACCCTCCTCCCTCCAAAAAAGGGTACTCGGGTTTTGACCACATACGAAGGTGCACCTGGAGTAAATAATTCACTTATATGTTACGGGCGTGTAATAAAATATTTATCTTCTTCACGTCTTGCGCAATATAAACAGAAGTTTTAAGAAACCGCGTTCGCTAAAACAGGTTGTAAACAAAACGAGGCTGCTCACAAAAGTGTACGTTAGATAAACATGGCGGCTGTTGACATAAGAGTGAATAAGACATTTATCAACTTTGAGCCAACAAAAACTAAATAGAAATGAGGTAGTGTGTTTTTCCCGCGCTTTTGTTATATGCCTTTCTTTCATCAGCGTCATGGGTCAATGCTGGTCACATTTCTTGCGCAGTGAGCATTGTTTTGGAAATGAAATCTCTACTTGCACTTCTGTTACTCGGGGCGGTAGTCACCACCCTTGCTGAGGAGCCATTTGAGGATAAGGCAGTCCAGGAGTTCTTAGATGAAGAGGGGGATGAAACCATTGCTGAGCTTGCTGATGAAGGGAATGACGCCCATTGTTGCCTTCGTTCCGTCCAAGTGGCCGACCTCATGTTAAGGTAAGTTGTCATTCCTCTACTTAATTTTACACATACGACAGTGATGTGTCTAGTTCATTGGGTTAATATTTTTAAATTGCCGAGAACGCGTTTTTATTCGCTAAGGAACTTAACGTCAGCGAGGAAATTACTTTTTGTAAATGACAAAATCACGGCTTCTTATCAAATAGATCTCTCCCCCAAAGCATAAATACATCAAAACTTAATGGAAAAAAAACAACAACCACAACAACAACAACAACAAAACAAAACAACAATGAACTTTGGCTGACAAGTTCTGTTCTAAAAACCGCATTTTCAGTCCTCCGGTTAAAAGCTTCTTTAAGTTTGTCTATACGTTACTTCTTTTGTATTTGCTGTGTGGTTTACTCCTTCTTTTAAGGTATTGAGCCGTTGTTTCTATGTTTTACTCAATTTGATGGCAGCTCTTACTGTTTGAATTTTGAAAACGTTCCTGACAAACCTCCTTAAATTTGGTTTAGACTTCTCTTACCCACTCTGTGATTAGGTTTTTTATGTAAGACTACGAGAGACAGTAAACGGCGGTGTCTATTAGCTCGGTGTCGACCTATTATCCCTCCACCTGAATATGGAGTAATATATTAATAGGTTTGAACTGCCTTCACTGATGGTTGGCACGAAATACGTCATTTGTTTCAACCTCATTACAAGTTACTCCGTGATGAAAAGGAATTCGAAGAGACAGCCTTTAAGAAAAAACTAAGTGGTAAAGGCTTTTAACTTCGTTTACAGTGTGGATGATTCCAACGAGAAACTAGACATTTTTAACTCTTTCTTTCAATCTTGTCTAGACAAGCACGCTCCTCTACGTAGAACTTGATTGAATGAACAAGGAGGACATTAGGAAACTTCAAAAAGAACGGAATATACTTACTAATAGGTATCATTAGCGCACAAAACAAACTTAGCAAGTTTTTGGAATAAATTTCGTGAGGTGCGCAACAAGATCAAGAATGAGATCAAGTCAGTTAACCGTGCTTTTTTCAGGAGGGCCCAATCCTCCAATAAACCCAAAGAAAAAATACATCGTATTTTATGTCCCAGTCCCCAGCCAATCAAAGCGGACCCTGACGCACCGAACAAGCACTTTACCTCCACATCGCAACGCTTACTGGAATCAGAGGCAAATACATTAGACTTCGTTTTAGATCTCATTTATTTCCTTCCTGAAGAGCACCTTGCTTGCTCGTTTAACCTACGCCCCGTTACTTACAGTGAGGTGATGAAGATGTTAACAACTCAAGATCTGACTGTTGAACCGGTGCCGATCATAATCCTGCAAAGTATCTTAAACTCAGTGCCGATATCATAGCTTCGCCTCTGACCCACATCCTTAACAGTTTTATTACAATCAGCTCTTTCCCGAGGGCCTGGAAGGTCGCTCGTGTTGCGCCCATCCCGAAAGTCGAGTCTCCTATTGAATCTGATCATTACCGACCTATCGCTCTCCTACCAGTTATCCCTAAAGTTTATGATAAACTCGTTTAAAGTCAACTCCTTGAAATATCGATTAGAAACAGGTGCTCCGGGATGCTTATACCTCTAGATACCGTAAGGGTCACTCGACCACTAGTGTTCTTTTACGTATGAGGGACGACATAATTCGAGCAATAAAGAGTGGTGAGTTAACACTCATCGTCTTCGGGAACTTTTCTAAGGCATTCGATACGGTCGAATACTCTATTGTCATACGTAAGCTAAATGCACTTGGATTGTCCAAGGCAGCTCTTCTTTGGATCTTGAGCTACTTGACCAGCCGTCGACAGTTTTTACAAGTCGATCACAAGGAATCTAGTCTTGCAGATGTCTATTTGGAGTTCCACAGGGCTCAAATCTTGGGCCCGTACTCTTCAATCTTTGAGCGGGCGACATGTAAGATTGCTTACAAGATGACCCTCAGCAGCATCGAGTCGTGGGCAGCTGGTAGTAACCTGCTACTGACTGATGAGACCAAGACCAAGCAGATGGTTATTACCACCAAGCAGATGTCTAAAGTGCGTAATCTTGACGGATACACGCCACCTCTCACCTTGAAAGATAAGACAGTTGATAGGGTAGAGAAGTTTAAGTTGTTACGAACTTGAGGACCTTAAATGGACAGAACATGTAAATGAGGTCACATCATCATGCTATAAAGTGCTAGCCACTTCGAGAAAGATCAAGAATATGACACCAAAAGAAACTACGAAGTGTCTTATTCAAAGCCTCATCCCATTCAAACTTAACTTTTATAACTCCGTCACATATCCACTTCACGCATTTCTGCAGAAAAAGAGTACAGCACGTTCAGAATGCTGCTACTGGCTTTGTCTTGAATGGTTTCTGCTCAGAAAGGGACGTCCTTGAGCTCGGCTGGCTACCTACACTAGAAAATACTCAATTAAACATGACTAAGCTTGGACATCAAGCTCTTTTTATTGAATCCTGGCCCGAATACTTGTAACTGCCTGGGTACAATCCCCAACGAGCACTGCGCTCTAGTAATGCGCGTTTAATAGAAATTTCGTTAGTTAAGTTAGCGACTTTATTCAATGGCCTACCCGTATGTAATTGTAAGGCGCTGTCCGGACTTTAATAGTTGTAAATAATTGTTTTACAATTTTAAAGTGCGGGGCCAGCATGCGCTTAAGTTGAAGCTCATATTAAGTTGTCTTGATAAGGTTTCTTAGTTATGGCTACTCATTGTATTTATGGTATTTCAGATTTACAATTTTAACAGTCTTTAAGTGCATTATGTATGTAAATAGTTGCTTTTTTTTATAGTTTTGAATGATTCAGTAGAGTAACATTATATGTAACAGCTAGTTCTTTAGTTAGTATGGCAGATGCGGATGTAAAGCTACCATGTAGAAATACTGACCATAAATCGTTATTATTATTATTATTATTATTATTATTATTACTGAAATGAAAAAGGGTAGCATCATCGATAAATCAATATCTCACCACTGATCTTTTATCATTATAAAACCTACTTATAGTCAATTTTCGTTCCTTTACACACATTTACAAGTGCACTGTAAAATTTTTGGTGTCCTTGAAGTCTAAGCGAAAACCGGGACTTCCTCGACCGAGCTAACCTGAGATTAGGCCCAATTTGAGCGGTTCTCATACATTCTTTCTAACGGCTACCGCTGAGATTGGGCTTGATACAGACTCATTCACGTTTGTGCTCGTTACCGCCAGATTTTGGCCGTAACGCTGATTTGCTGTTAAAACAATGCCACAAGATCTGATTGGCTGTCGGAAACGCCGGAAGTTGAAAGCGCTTATTCCTCGCGAGGTTGTTTTCGTGAATGATCCGTCGTCGGCGGAGAGAAGGATTGATTTTGCTGTCTTTTTAATTGTTTTATGGTCTTATGGAAGGAAAATATGCCTTAATATGTGCCATGAAAAGTCAGAAAATTCATATGGTTGTCAAAAACGGGTGCAAATCAAAATACTGCCCATCTTAAAACTGGTTTCATTTAAAAGTTTAGCCGGGAATGACTTCGCTGAACGGGGTACGCAAGCGGAGGCTCACTGCGAAAGAAACCTCAATCGCCAACTGTGAAGTATTAGACGAAAAACATCGCATCGCTGTTCAAGGAATTTTCAATGTTAACAGACTGGTTGTTTGCCTTCGCTTTTTGTAAAAAATAAACCAAGAAAACTGGTGTCCCCGCTCGTTGGCTGTTTGTTTTTGTTTTTAAAGATTTATGTACTGAAAATCGGGGGAAATTGCCGAGGAAAATATTAAGGCAACGGAAAAATAGAGATTTCAGTATTTTAAATTCCAGCGCGCCCAGCCAAAATAGTAAAACTAGTGGAACATCGTGTCGCCGTCTTTTCGAAAACTTTTTACCTTCAGTCTACGCCAACAGAAATAACCTTCGAGGTCTCCCTTAATCTCCCAAGAAGTTAAATGTGATTGTGCTGACTGTTTTACTTTTAGCTGAGATAAAAGCTACTTTTTAGGTCAGCCAGTCTGCATTCTTCCCACGCGTGAAAACTTTGCATACTATAAAAACAAGCAACGGAAGTAATTTTGGTTGGCTGATTCTGCAAATGTCAATCAATCAAAAAAGTGGGCTGCAGACGTTTCGTAGAAGGTTTGTATCAGGCTCTCTTTTCGTTTCGCCATGCCCGCCGGAATGTTATTTACAAAGCGAAACGAAAATAGAGCCTGATACAAACCCTCTACGAAACGTCTGCCGCCCACTTTTTTGATCAACTCAGGTTACGACCGAGCCGTCCAAGTAGCTGTCCTCGACCAAGCAGTCCAAGGCCAAGTGGACGTCTCCGACCCAGTTTCCCCTGGCCTTCAGTCTTGTAAGATCTTCTTCCTTGTCTTCATTTTGAAACTGATTAATGGGACGTTGAATTTTACAATAGATTAGGAAATTTTAAAAGTTTTCCTCGATCTATTGACCTTAATGTGTTATCACTGATGCAATCTTCGAGCCCGGTATCGAGTTGTAAAGCCTGATTTCCATATGATCGTCCGGATCGTCCTGATCGCCCCAGTCTTTTCAAAAAAATTGGAGACGATCTGGACAACTGGGACGATAGGTAGTTTCCATGTAATCGTCTCGAGCGCCTCTGAGAAAAAAGACGCGGGTCGTTAATGATGTCTCTGGGTCAAACAATAGAAGATCGAGGTCGTCTCAGTTGTCCGGGTCGTTTGCGATAGTCCGGGTAGCGTTGATCGTGCCGATCGTCTGAACATTAGGGAACTTAAGATGAAGACGTTTTCGGGGTGACGGCAACTTCAACCGGACGTGACGTCATGTTTTGTGCAATATTGGGCATGCTCTTGCTCACCACATTGCCGTCGTGCTCCCGTCGGCGACGTGAAACTGGTCTGTTTGGCTTTGTGGCGAGAACGTGAGTTATTTAACTTTCATTTCCATGATCAGGTTTGCTGCGTTTAGCAACCAGAATTTTGCAGATTTAAATTGTCCTTGTTTTCTTTGAGTCACATTTGACGCTCGATTTCCAAGCTCTGTTATCTAAACTTACATCTTTATGATGTTTCTATGTTTCACGTCACAGAGACATGTTCCAATCTGATCCAATATGGCAAATAGCAAACCGTAAGTGAGCTTTACATGGACAAAATTGTCCTACGAACCAAATGAAAGTATCCAGACAAAAAGTATGAACTCCGATTTTTCAATTGTGTGTTTTTAGCTCACTTTTTTCGTTAGAGTATCGTGTAAATGAAACGTATGTATTGAAAATTGTTTAGAATAGTAGGTAATAATACCACGTACTAACGTGGGAATAATGAAATAAAGTTGTTGTTGTTATTGTTGTTGCATACAAGCAAATAAGCATTAATTCTCTTAATTCTTTATGTGAGGCCATAGTTTCCTCTTCGGTAGTCATCCAAGGCGCCGTCCTCCTGAGTTCACTGCTATCTTAATCTTTGAATTTTGGAGGGAAGCGACGGCTACCTCTGTTCCAGGCTTGCTCTGTCAATCCGGTGGCCGTCACCCCGAAAACGTCTCCATCGTAAGTTCCCTATTGTTTGAGACGACTGGGACGATGGGGACGATCATATGGAAACCAGGTTCAATCACTCAAACCGGAAATTCAGAAATTTGTTTATAAGAAATGTTTTGTCAAGTAGCTTTTTCATCATTTTGGGGGATCAAATGACAATGAGTGATTTAATCATCGGTTAATGAAAAACTCACCAAGTGACGGGAAACAACTGAACAAAATCTATAAAAATCACTCAGTTTGTTTTTTTCCTCATGTAGAAATTTAAAAAGTGCGTTATTGGGTTTAAAATATGCCTTAAGAAGCTGAGGCCATGTAGACATCCCAGGCCAACCCAAGCCAGAAAAAACATCCAACGAACCAAACCCTGCTGGAAAAGTTGACGAGTCCCACTGATAGGAAATGATGAATGTTATAATTAGTAGCGAAATGAAAAGTAGGTCATGTCAAGTTAAACGTATCTTGTGGTCTGGTTATGAACTGTTTAAAAAACTAGCAAGAGTTTCGCCTAGAGTTTTTACACCTGATAAAAACGACTTCGAGTTTTTTGAACGGCTTCAAAATCTCTGATATAAATCAACTCATTCTTGCAATAATATTTAGATTTGGGGTTATTTCAGACTACAAAATTGGAGGTTAAGTTTAGCCGTGTCTTTATCAGATATATAAAGGCACTCAATAATCTTTTTTTGCTGTTTTTTCTCTTTATGAATTATTAATAAGCTTTTAAAACTCAATAATAACGACAGTACTCGGAAATTTATTTGGATATTATAGCGCAGTCAAGTGCCAGTCAGGTCAATGCTCTGGCATAGTATAAAACCTGGACTGGACTCTGCAATCTGCACTCTGGACTCTGGACTCCAGATTTTTTCTCAAGATTTTTAAATGAAAAAAAAAAAAAGAGAAAATTCAATTGTTTTTAAAAAAGGAAAATAAAATGAAAATAAAAAAATTTAAAACTTTCAAAAAATAGCGAGCGCCGAAGTACTCTTTAATGTATTTTCTTGTATTAAATCTGGCTATATTTATGCGAAGGAGAAAAAGTTTATTCTGGGCGAGACGAGGAGTGCCGGGCACTCTTGTTCACTTTGTAGTCGGCACTGCTCAAAGCGTGTCTTGACTTTCGTTTCTACTCTGAGTTATGGATTCTTCTCCTGAACCGGGTACCAGTAGTTTTTTTTGTCAGTATGAGGAAGAGGAAGAGGCCACGCGAAAGGCATTGGAGGAGTCTTTGCTTGATTCTCGCCGGGTAATTGAGTTTACTGTTACATGTTTTACGCTAATAAAGGAACCAAAGAAATGAAAATAAAGTAACCCTGACGGTCTCGAATTTATTACCCATGGGTTCGATGTTGATATATAGGCTACCGACGGTAATGTATGTTAAGAAATAATAGAACCTGGAAAACAGTCATGATAGTCAAGAGGTGACATATTCTTTTTTTCCCATCGTGACTGCTGTCATGCATTTCATGCACAGTCATTACCTTGCTATAATATATAATACAGGGAGATTTAATACAAGAAAATACATTAAAAAGTACTTCGGCGCTCGCTATTTTTTGAAAATTTTAAAATTTTTCATTTTCATTTTATTTTCCTTTTTTAAAAACAGTTGAATTTTCTCTTTTTTTTTCATTGGAAAATCTTGAGAAAAAATCTGGAGTCCAGAGTCCAGAGTCCGGTCCAGATTTTATACTATACCCAATGCTCTTGACTAAATTTAGCGTAGCCTCCACTGCTATAGAAATTGGAAACCTATCGATGGGAGAAAATTTAATTATGGTGTCAGCATAGTCCGTCCACACAGACTCTGGAGGAAGGAAACGGGAGATTTTGTAAGGGAGGGAAAGTTAGTCACAGTATAGATGTACATTCTGCGTTTTTGTTGGCGTAAAGGTGACTAGATATAGGTTAGAGACAACCATTGGAGTTACTACAGTAGAAGTTCCAATAAAGCTTTCCTTTTAGCTTTGTCACGCTTTTGGGTACGCTCCAAAATTTTGACAGATGACTGAATTCATACGTGAAAAAAAAACTTATGCAGCGCCTTAAAATTGGTTACCGACAACGGAAGCTGTGCGTAATGTCGTGTTCTTCCCAGTGCCGCTAAAAAAATGATTAAAGATTTTTCTGTTACTCAAATCAGTTTATTTGATTTAATGTTGAGGAAGGCGTCCCTTAAAGTAAACGCTATTCATCGATGGCTGCCTAATGTGTTAAAGTTCGGTTACTGCCTTTAGAGCAGTTGAGTCTGAATTTCTTATAGATTTTTATTCTATTTGACTTAGGTTTTTAAGATGGGCCTATTTATTTCGTCGGTTACGCTCTAAAATGCATGTTTTGCAATTTAAAAAAAATGACCGGTGCTAACTGACAATTGACAAATAGCCTAAAATTCAACTGACAACAGACATTTACCTTGGGTGTTACTGACAACTGACAAAGGGCCTGATTGTCCCTTATTTTCTATAAAACCCGTTTTTAAGGCCATTAATATAGCATTCTACCATTCTTTTCGTCAGACACAGTCAAATGTACGTTTTTACGGGTAATCTTAGCAGCAAAGTGTGATATTCCGTTAATGATTTACTGTAAAACCCATGTGTGTCATGTACCATCCGTTAATTTTTGTAAATGACCTATGATCTGAAACTTACGCTTCTCTGAGAACGCGCCAGCATACGATGGCTGCTAATGAGGGCGTTACTAATTAAAGCAATTGCAAGTATTTACCGAGATGATTCAGAACGGTTTTTCTTGGTCTTTCTTACGATCAACGTCCCAATAATGCCTGCTTGCCAACTTTTCCTGGGTCAAATGAGCGAAAAAATTTTCACCTTGTCATAACCGAGAATTCCGAAAACGTTCCGGCGGCTTCCGAAGATTTTAGACGAATTTCCAAAGACTATATGTACGTTTAATTCCAAAAATTAAATGTCCGGAGATGTTCCCAAGAGGTTTGAACACTATCGGAAGACGGCAATTAATTTTAGCGTGCTTCCGATTTCCGAAAATCGGTCAGATTTTAAATAAATAAATATATAATATTTTAATCAAATTAAAACTTTCCAATTTGAAATCTGGCCAATATCCTGTCTGAATGACTCAGAAAACCAGGAAAGGAGACTTTGGTGAAATAAAATCGAAAAAATTTCCTAAGGGGGAGCATTCCCTGGACCCCCCTAGAGGCTTGCGCCTTCGGCGCTCGTTTAGGAAATCGGTCAGTATTTATCCTAGATCCACGCCTGTCTTCTGCAGCCATTTGACTTGATCCACCGAGGAAAGGTGGTAAGTTTAGCGATAGCCCCTATGGAAGCAAATCTCCAATTGTAAATACTTTGTTTGCCATCACAGAGTCCTTGTCCTGGAATGGCAGGTCCAAAAATCTACTTCCCCTGACAGTTTGCCCAATCAGATATAGATCCCCTGTACAGCTGGCTGACAAATGTTATTGCTCCTCCAGGTGAAATGTCAACTAGACCCTTAAATGTTGTGTGATTTTTGTAATTACTGAAGAGTTTCCCATTCAACTGCAAACTACTGGGCATTTGACATCTTATTTCAGTACAATCAATAATGATTCTGGTAAATTTGTATTTGCTTTTGAATGCTTCGGGCACGGTTCTCTCTACCACTTCTCTACTTGGCCAAATATTAATGTGTCCAAATTTAAGGTACATAAAGTTGATCCACGTTATTAAGATTTTGCTTACTGTGGAAGTTGACACATCGAATAAGTGATATAAGTGATCTGCAAGAGACCCCAGCCTTAGTCTACACATGACTATTAAAAATTCATCCTCCAGCTTTAAAGGTCTAGTTCTCACTGTTTTAGCCAGTGGCTCCTCCGTTTCAACGGTACTGGGATCAGCTGAGATGTCTGCATCTAACGAGCCCCAGTAGGCCGGGGTACCCAACGACAATTTTCGGAAAATTATCTGTTCGGAAGACGATTTGAGGTCTAGAATTTTCGGATCATTTTCTGAAAAATTTCTTGCTTGCCTGCCTCTCCTAGGATTTTCGAACTTCAAAACAATCGTATAATTGCCCACTTTTAACGGATTTTTACCCTAAAAAGGTCACCCTAGAATTTTCGGGAGCCTTGAAATTTTCGAAAAGGTATATTTTGATCCCTATAATTTTCGGATCACTATACTTTCAGCTAGGAAATCCGAACAGATGAAAAATTTTTAGGGGATAAAAATAAGCCTTTATCTAACGTTTAAATACTAAAGTACGTTCAACAATGCTATGTTTATGTGGTTTTGAACTATATTCTCGTTGGGTGCCCCTGAGTAGGAGATGTTCTGTTCGCTATCTCCAGGATCAAGATATTTGTAAACAGCCATGAATGTGTCCCAGTTGGAAAAACCAGAATACAAAGCAGCAGCAGTTTCCTTCGATTTCATGTTTTCAAGTGTGAACAATCTCTTAATAAATGCGTCATTTTCCCATTGGATTTCTTCTCATTCACGCGTTAGCTCTTTAATTTCGATTCCTGTTCCATTTCTTGAGTCCTTTCCGACATGTAAAGATCGTGGTCTGTGAATACATTTTGTGTCATGACATCTTAAGTTTTTTGGGCCAACATTTGATTCAATATCTGACATACTAGTACTTACTGGAATTTCGCTCGCTACTTCGTCTATGATCACATCTGAAGTTTCTAATTTTCGGCAAGTCAAGCTGCTTGAAACTGCAGTATCTATAAGTTCCGTACAGTCGGCTCCTTTCTCTTAATTACGTGGCGAGGTTGGAACCCAAGGAAATACAGGGGGCACAACTCACTAGCTTTCAAGTTATTTTTGCCAGCTGGTGTTTTTACTACACTCACCCTCAGGTATCTGAAATGAAGATATCTAGAGCAACGCCTTTGTACGCTGGGACACATTGAAGTGTTTTCCCTAATCTTTTCTTTCTTTCTTTCTTTCTTTCTTTCTTTCTTTCTTTCTTTCTTTCTTTCTTTCTTTCTTTCTTTATATGTTATAATTCACTAAGGTTGAAAATTCAGTGCTAAAAAACAAACAAACAAACAAACAACTTTGTTAATGCTTTATTTCAATCAACAGTAACACCGACCCAATTTGACAACTACATTTAATTTCTTTACATCCCTTGGACGTCTAATTTTAACTACTTGTCCGGGGCAAGCATAACCCCACCAGTATTTTGCAAATCTTTTTCTGCGTGAAAAAGAAAATAAACTGAGTGAGTTTTTTAAGACCTCGCCGGGTACGATGCTTAAAAACTTTGTTGATTTCCTTTTCTTATCCAGGATTTTCATTGACTGAAGTTTCCTCTCTTAATCATTTGACGCCAATCATTGAAAAAACTATGGCAACTTTCTTTACAAAAGGGTAATCACTACCGCTGCTGAAAAACGCCAAAAGAGCTCGCCGAGAAGCCATGAACACATGTATCTAAGGGGGTGTTTACATGACACCGGGGCGACTTTCGCATCGGAGCGAGTTCTCTCTGGTTCCCTCTCATGGCTCTATATTTGGTTACATGATACCACCACAAATGTCATGCCGGTGCGATTCACCCCGGCGTGAGTTCACCCCCGTTCTTGTACCAGGGAGAGAATTTCACTCCGCTACGAAATCTCGCAACTGTATCATGTAAACTCGAAACGACCACCCGTTTCGGTGTCAAATCGGTCTTTCAGTAGATTGGAACGGGTAGCGCATGCGTAATGTTTGCCACTTTGAATCACTCGTGCATTTTATCAACATGTGTAGTGTAAGTGTACCTTCAAATATGAGATATGAAATGACCCAGTCAGCATGTAAACGCGATACGAAATCAAATAGTCATCCCGGTATGAAACTCGCGCCGGTGCGAGTTTTCTCATGTAAACACCCCCTAACACCGTAAAATTCCGAAAATAAGCCCCTCTAAATATAATCTCCCCAAACCAGTAACGCAAAAAACTCTCCTTTAAATCGCCCCTCCAAATATAAGCCCCCCGAGGGCCTGTGCTTGGAAAATTGCCCTCAAGTACAAAGTAAAACAAACCAAAACCGGTAAATTTCCTCCCAACTATAAGGCCAGCCCAATCAATTTTGAAACGCAAATTTCCCTCCGTAGATAAGCCCCTCCGAACATAAGCCCCTCCAAAAATAAGACCTTCAAAAAGGGTCTTTGAAAAATATAAGCCCCGGGGCTTATTTTCGGAATTTTACGGTATTCGTATAAAAACAATTGAATGTAAGTTAACTACACCAAACTAAATACTTTTGCTGTAAAACTACGTCTCGACATCCAAGTTCAAGTGTACAAAATGAAGACAAGAAAGATCTTACCTTGATGGGATTGTGGGGCGGCCTATTGCATTGCCATATGATATGTTTGCACTTTTTTAAAGAGAAAACAATAAAACTATGTGAGTTTTACAATTATAATTATAGCTCAATGGTACGTTACTGTTCATATAAAAACACCGTTTGCTGGGATTCTATTAATCCCTGATGCCATCATTTTTCGTTTGATGCCAATCATCAGAAACAAGCGACAGCAATATTTTTGACAGAACGATTATCGCGCTAAGACATTAACCAAATAAAATACGCAATTCTCTCTACGCACTCCCGAGACTCCACACAGAGAACTGTAAATTGTAAATTGTAAATGTCTTATTATCCACTCCCCTCAGGGCTTTTCAGAGATAATTTACAACACTTGTTGGGGGACTTTTCCATACTGTTTAGAACCAATTTTATAAGGGCGTTGAAAGGAACCTTAAACAAATTAAGCTAATTCTCCACATCCCAGTAGCCTGTTTAAAAATGGAGACAAGTGAGGAGATCTCACCAGCCATCTTGGAAGACGACCACTTGGACGGGGACGGTCTTCATCAGCAAGCTCGGCAATGGTTTCACCCTCCCCTGCATCTACGTATTTTTGCACTGCCTTATCCTCAAATGGATTCTCAGCCAAAGTAAAGACTACCGCTCCGAGATAAAGGAGAAGAATTAGAGATTTCATTTCGAAAACAATGTTGACTGCTAAATATCTGTTAGCAATGTGATCAGCATAGCTTTTCGCGCCCTTTTTGTTGACTCATGACGCTGATGAATGTGAAGCATATGACAAAAGCGAGGGCAAACACACATTTGCTGATTTCCCTTTACTTTTTGTCAGGCGTGAAGTTAATAAATATCTTATTGACTCTTATATCAACAGCTCTTGTATCACCTTTTCCCTTTTGTGAGCAGCTGAGTATTTTTTTCGCCAAACTCTTTTTGTTCAAACTTATGCTCTTTTTGAGCCTACGCAGGAGGATTAATATTTTACTTTGCGTTTGAGACGTTAGGAAAATATTTACTACAGGTGCATTTCCGCGATTGCTCAATCAAAACCTGTGTCCACTTTTTGAACGAAAGGGGGAGGGGGATGGATGGATGGATGGGATTGCGGTCAAGGTCAACTTTCCAAAATTTGGAAAGTACAATGTGACTGGCTAAGCATGGGAAAGGAATGTTGTCTTCGGTTCAGCAGGCGTTCGTGGGGAGGGATGAAAAACGAGCTCCCCTGAAAACGGCTGCGCGGGAGGTTAGGATGGGCGGGGAAAGGTGACAATAGGTTAATTAAAGTCTCATGTATATCACGAATGGTAATTGTATTATAGCCTGCAACTAGATAAATGTACTGGAAAGTGCTTTTAAAAAGGACTCCTCTAAAAAAATGATGTAGCCATGAGCTCTGAAGGTGGCTTCGTTATAATAAAGGCACATTGAGCTAAGACGAACTTTTCTTCATGACGTTTTCGGTTTTAAAGAGATGGCTACGAAACTTTGGAAAGAACTACAAAATCATTCAGCAATAATATGAAATCATCCAATTTTACTTGTGGTAAATATTTTTTAAGGACATTAGCCATAAGTGAACCCTACTGTTCAAAGAAAATCGCCTCTAGTAAAAAAAATTGCTAATATGTTTTACTGAAATTTCTGGTGTCAGCTTTTAGTATATACTAAAACAGTGATAGTGTTTTTCGCGCGCTCTGATTGGCTACTCAATCAGTGAATATCCTGCACTATTCACTGATTCACCTCCAGTTCCTTCGAGCGAGCAACGCCAAACTCGCGTAAGTTTCGAGCCAAATGCCTTCCCGGTTTGCTGCTGTAACAAGCAAAGAAATTTCACAACTAATTAAGCAAGCTGTTTCCGAAATACACGAAGAAGGTGACGAAGTTCTGGGTAGAAGTTTTAACAGGTAAAGCTTTGTCTTTTTTCCTTTTTTGAATTTATCGATAAAACCGGCGAAAAAGTTTTTTTGTTTACAAATGCAAATTAAGCTTAAGTCTTGCGTTACTTTATTTAGTTGACTTGTTCATAAATAAGCTTAAAACTAAATTTAATAATCTTTTTTACAGAATGATTTTAAATACAAAAAGAATTCGCAACTCCTTTTTAGGAAATTTCCGCTAAACAAATGCCTTTATTTCCCCGCTAAACACAAAATTCTTCCAAATTTGGTCATCAGTAACTGGTTATGGTGAATTATGCGCGTGCTTTTAGTCAATCAGAATAGGGGAAAAATTTTGAATGAATAATAATTCATATTATGGCTGAATGATGATGTAGTTCTTCCTAAAATGTTTGTTGCTTTCGCGTTAAAACCTAAAATTTATGACGAAAGGTTCGTCATAGCTAAATGCACCTGTATTAATGACAGACCACTTTAATTGCGATAATGTTACAGAAAATTGACACCTAGACGTGGTCCTTGTCTTTCTTTACTCCTTTTAGTGGACGAGCGAGTTGACTGTATCCAAACATACATCATTTTCACATGAAAGCTTAATTAAGGATTTGAATTGGATCATATCGGATCCGGAACCCCAGTAAAACGGCACGTAATGCCAGGGGGAGGGGCTAGGGTACTCGTCCATTATTTGAGTAAAGGTGAGCTGCTGAGGGTTCGAAACCCTGACCCTGTTTAGGACAAAAAATCCTAAAAAAAATACATACACACGTACATACGCTTTATTAGGGCCCCATTTACATGGCCATATTTTGCCATAGAGATACAATAGATACAAATAGAACTGTAAAACAGGTTTACAAAGTTCAGATAAAATCAAAGTTTTAAAACAGATAATGCAAAGAACTATCATAAAAAAATTGAATAATAATAAACAAAAATTGGGGAAAACATTAAATATCTTTACATATTTGGAGAGTCTAAAAATCCTAATGCTTCGTATCGAGGCGGGCGGACATCTTGCACTTGAATGCCTTTGGATCCTTGATAGTTTTCCGGGTGTTTATAAGGGAGTACCCCCTCCCCCGAGACGTCATGGCAGCTGCAGGAGCAGCCAAGAATCCGTGTTCCGTTTAAATTGTGTATTTCTTGCTGTGGTCGCCAAAATAGGAACACAATAACCCGAGTTGTTTTACACAAACACTTTTAATTTTTCACTGAAGCTGCTATTTAACAAAATGATTAAAATAAAATAAAATAAATTTAGGAAGAACTACAGATATAATTCAGCAATAATATGAGATAATCCGATTTTACAGGTGTGGAATATATTTTTTAAGAAATTAGCGCTTAATTGGACCCTACTTTTCAAAGAAAATCGACATTATAAAATTCTCGGAAATTACCGAAAATTTTCAAGGGCTCGTCTACCAGAATTTCACACCTTCTCGGACATTCTGGAATTCCCAAGAATTCTCTAGGATAATGTGAGTTTTGATTTGACAAGGCAATTCAAAATGCAGTTCTTGAGAATTCTCAGGAATTCTCCGTAATTATAGTCTCGCAGTCGTTAAAAATAAAAGAATGTTTAAATGCGCCTGCAAAATCTCGCAGCGTGACTACTTACTCACAGCGCGGCTCGGGCTCATTAGGACACCACATCGAGCTCTCTAAGTTAATACCCGCAAGCACATTTTAAATGTTTAAAAGTTGCTGCTATCAAGCAATTTTAAACCTTCTGAACGAATATAAGCCTCGAAAAATTTGTATTGGCACAATTTATCGTCAGATCAGAACCCCAGAACCGGATACTATCCAGATCATGTACATGTAGTTCAGTATCGAGATGCAAAATAATCCTGAATAATGACTTAATATATAAAACAATAAATAATGTTTGCAAGCTAAGATCTCACCGGTTTTTTCTTGTATGCAAATAGCTGCTCAAATAATTCTGCCATATCGCTATCTTGCCTTCATATATGTGTTTAAAAAATATACCACAGTTCTAACACGCGTGACTACATTGCGATAGAGCGCGACGGTCACGTGGTGAGGCCTGCCAACGGAGTAGTAACTACCATAATGACCATTAATATTATTATTCATTTAAAATATTTCCCCAATTCTGATTGGCTAAAAGCACACGCATAATTCACCATAACCAGTTACTGATGAGCAAATTTGGAAGAATTTTGTGTTTAGCGAGGAAATGACGTCAAAAATGCAGCACGCTACAGGTTTAGGCACCGTTACCGAGAAGACCTGGGGACGAGGTTGAGTTGTTTTGGTTGTGGAAAAAAGAAAACGGCGGACATTTCACTCGTTTCAAGAGTAAGAACTACAGCTGGAACTGGGCGACATAATTGCTAAAAACATGGTAAAAAGAAGACAAGAAGACAACTCGGAGGGGGACATCTGCTATTAGGAGAATATTTACGGAGCTGGACAAACCTAAACATACACTATCGAAGTTGAACTTAACATCGATGCAGGTAAGCATGTTTTAGCTATGTTTTTAAACTAGGAATTATTTTGAATGAAAAATAAAGCAAACAATGAATTCGGAGCTTCGCCCACGGTGGATAACACTCTCCTCGATCTGCTTAACTCTTCATATCCCACTCAGCCTCATTCATTAATTGCTAAATAATGACCAGTGATGTTCTTGATTTTGTACTCGATCGAATGATGAACTATGTTAAAACGCCTCCGAAACTACGATTGTTCGTTCGCTGCACCGTTCAAAGGCAAACCATTTCCCACCTTGTGAGGTGAATTGTAATATCTTGTGTGGAAATAAGTAGCAAATACTCCGATTCCAGAAAAAAACCCCGAAAGTTGCATGGAAGTGAGGCTTAATATAGCCCTAGCGGCAAATTTGAAATAAATAACATAGTGGACGATCAATTCGATCTTACTCCAGAGGAAATTCCTGGTGCTCGCTTTAATGAAGAAGAGAAAGGAAAAGTGACCGTTGCTCAACTAAAGAACTACCTAAAATGCCGCGGTATAAATCAAAATGGTCATTGTACTGAGAAGAAACTGTTGGAAAGGTAGGTGTACATCATCCGGCTTCGCGCGATCGATCAGCTGTTTCAACTACAAGCAAGACGCATGTTTTCTCAGGGTCAAGAACCCGCATGCAAGCAATGAAAAATCTAAAAAAAATGACACTGACCCAGAGAGGAGCTTCACTAAAGCAAAGTTAAGTTAGCGAGACAGAATGAAGAAGAACTGAGGGAAAATGGAGAAACCGCGAGTGATGCAGCAAACAACTTCAAGAACTTTCCAATCACTGATGCAGCATTTGGTGATGATTTTGATGATTTGGTGTTATTTACCTTAGAGCGCTTTGCTGGGCCTCCTAAAGGAAATCTGTGAAATACAAAGTCAAAATGGTATTTCAGAGAAACGGCAAACCCAAAATTTTAGCTACCGAGTGTGACAAGCGGGTATGCCCAGCCGGAAAAAGTGGTTGTTGCTGCCACATGGTGGTGGTAATCTGGAAACTGGATGAAATATTCAGAAACAAGAAAGTTCAACCTACTGATACCCGTAGCTGTACCTCCAAACCTAGAAAAGGGGGAATACCAGGAAAGAGGACCGTACAACATAAGGCAAATTAATGACAGAGCCCCGCCATTCGTCAGACATCCTGGGAAGAAAGCGTCGAGGTGTCCATTCTATGCTGTTCGATCCAAGACCATTAAAACGCGTAAGTTAGACCTAGAATATTTAAGTTGAAAGATTAAAACATAATATACAAAAAAGTTAATTCTGCTGTTCCATTTCCGAAAATGATCCTTGATGCGGATATTATCAAGTTACTTCACACAATAGTTGAAGAAGCTGAGTATGGTTCAGCACTTAACGTCAGTCAGTTAAGATTTTTCATTCATTGTAGGTTCTTGACCCTGACAATGCAAATTTTGTACGAAAACATGTGTGTTAGCCGCTATTTAAACTTGTAGATGAAAGTAAACGACATAACAGCTGATCGATAGCGCGAAGCCGGATGATGTACACCTACCTTTCCAACAGTTTCTTCTCAGTACAATGACCATTTTGATTTATACCGCGGCATTTTAGGTAGTTCTTTAGTTGAGCAACGGTCACTTTTCCTTTCTCTTCTTCATTAAAGCGAGCACCAGAAATTTCCTTTCCAACAGTGTCTTTTTTAAATTGCCATTTTGATTTATAACGCTGCATTTTAGGAAAAAATTTAGGTGAGCAACGGTAAATTTTCCTTTCTCTTCTTCACTAAATCGAGCATCAGGAATGTCCCCTAGAGCAAGATCGACTTGATCATCCGCCATGTAAGTTATTCAAATTTGCCTGCGATTCCATGATCCAACTTCTGTTTTTTTTTTTTTTTTTCTGGAATCGGCGTATCCAAGGTAAAAATATCCCGGGAGTAATCCCCGATAAAAGTGGGGGGGGGGGGGGGGGGGGGGAGTGGTGGTGCTAATCGAGAACACCCCTAAAAGGTACCAGTATCTTGTTTTATAGGCGTGTCCCAAATTCATTTGCACCCGTAAGAGGTATCAAGAGAGAGCGGTGCTCGTACCTAAACAAAATCTGTCAATGGAGCTTTTGCAGGGATAACTTTACCATTAACAAAAAACTTATCTGGTTGCGTTTTGCTGAAATATACTGTACAGCCTTTGCTTCTGGCTTCCTTGAACTTTTTCATCTGACTTTTCCTTATTTCGTAAAGTTCTTTTGGTATATCATCAAACACCGAAAATTGTTTGTCCTCTTGCCTCTTTAACTCCTTGCGGGCTTGATCAATCACCATTTCCTTTTCCGAATATCGTAAGAAACGTGCGATAATTGGGCGAGGTTTGTCACTGCTGTTGTTAGGCTTTCCCAAACGATGGACTCTTTGGAACTCGATTCTACCACGAGGGTTTTCAATACGAAGCTTGTTTCCCAGGAATTTGAACACTAAATCTCTTGTATCCTCGGCTGGGGAGTCAACTTCAGAAGCCGGCACTACTTTGTCAATCCCAAAGAATTTAACATTTTCTCTTCTTGAATAGGTTTCTAAATACAATAACTGCTTGCGAAGATCATTTATTTCAAACTTTGACTCCTTTGACTCTTTCTTTAGGTCTGAAATGTCGTCTTCGTTGAACTGAATACTTTCTTCCAATTCGGACTCTTTCTTTTCCACTCTGTTTGTTTTTGTTTCAGGTCTTGTACAACTTCATCTAAACGAGATACTTTCTCCTCAATGCTAGCAAGACTGGCCGAGACCTCGCTAAGATGCGCTTCTATCTTACCGAGTTTTTCTAATTTATCCAGCACACGCTGCAGTTTCAGACCGACGTCCTCCGCCATCTCCAGAGCTTCAAACACCTCGTTCGTTTCACTATTTTTGCCTCTTTTCTCTTCAGGCGACTGATTAGAAGATTGAGATGCTGCACTAGATCTGCCTTTCCTTTTGGAAGACATTACAGGCGTATAAAGATGAAAAATTGAAATCACTGCCTCCTGCTCAACATTACGCGACCTATATGTTCGCCATGCTACCCCCTTTTGATTGTCTTTTGTTCAGAGTGCAAAGAAAGTCAGCTTTACAGCATGATATTCCGGCAAGCTGTACCTAGAATGCACTAGCCTGAAAGCTATTTTGACTAGCCCCAATTTTTTTTATGAATTGGATTGATTATAGTTCTTCTGTAATTTGAATTCCCTAAAAACCTTTACTTGCCAGCCAGGCAAGTTAAAAATGCAGTTCACCAAACCAATCATAAAATCCAACCCAGGGCTATTGCCTGGACACTACTCTGTCTACTCTCTTTGCACGCTGTTTAATATAATTTAGCTAGAACTTGAACCTTCGAATGCCTTATTATTAACAACACTTTTACTCGGAAATAGGAGACAACCTTCCCTGATCAAATTTATAAAATACCTGTACAAGTGACTAGATTAAGTTGTGTACCATATGTTGTCATTTTTGCATAAACAATTAACAATACAGGAATGATTAATTTTGTATTGCTTACAACTAATTATTATGTGTATTGAATTGCCTAAATTAATTCAATGTATAAATTAGAGGGCTGGAGAAGAAATTAATGGGTCTTAAGTCACTGTGGGAGTTTTTTTGTGGGGGGTTGGGGGGGGGGGTAGGGTGGATCTGTGGCTAATATTATTGAACATGGGTTATTACACACTTTTTGAGAAATCATGTGTTCTGGAAATAAAACAAAACAGTAGTGGATAAGGCACCGAATTAACCTTTTCTTTGCGGGGTTAATTAACTTTTTGAGTGGTCTAAATTAACGAAGATGACGTCATACATCTCATTAAGATAGGATGATGTCATACTTTAAATTAATGCCGATGACGTCACGCATTCCATTCAGAAAGGATGATGTCATAGTTTATTTTTAGCTGGCTGACGTCATGCATGTCATATAGATAATGATGTCATAGTTTATTTGTAGCTGGCAAGGAGCAAGTGACGTCAGAATTTCCTAGAGTTGACGTCATCAAAAAATGTTGAGATCATAATCTATAAACAGAAAAGTGATTTTTATATAATTAGCTATTTGCTATAGTCTTCTGATTAGATATTGTTTGCTCTAGTCTTCTGATTGGATATTGTAGAAACTGTTATGTGTTCAAAATAAAAGCAAATTTTGAACGTGTTATCCTTGCAGATTATACTAAATGAAAAATCTTTAATCATTAAATTATTTTCACTAAAAATCGGTTATAAACAAAACCAAGACACGGAGGTTAACTGAAAAATCTTTACTTCAAAAGAAGGGAAAAGGAGGTTAAGCGAATTCGAAATCGTACTAATTTTTCAGGGAAAACATGAAAACGAGGTCGAAGCTCAGCGAAGCGAAAAACTGCCTATCAAGCAAAAATGTCAGTCTTTGTTTACTTGACTCTGTAAAAAGTATTGCACAGGGTATAAAAATTCTATAGAAAACAACAGGTGGTTCTAAAGTAAACCCTAACTCTTTTGGTTCTTGAACAAACTCCATTCTAGTAACGAATAAGTGGAACGTCTATTTAAAAAAAAGATAGGAATAAGAGGTGCGATCGCCTGGCAACACATGTCTTCTTATTTAGTGCTAAAAATCGGATGTATAAACAAAACACACACACATACACAAAGTGGAGCTGAAAACTCTCTATTTCAATTTCGACTCACCATTACAAAAGCGTTTTCTCCGTTCCATCTCGAGGACACCACAAACTATTGAAGTCTCAGCCCTTTCGCTTGATGAGCTTATGGTCTTGTGCGCCGCCGTTAGTCAGTTAATTATGCGAGGTCACAAGCCCAAAGTTGAATACAAATTAGTTAATCTCTACAGCTAGACCCAAGGGAGCACCTTGACGTATTATTATATAAACAATTTTAAATAACTTAACAAGGATCAATTAAAACACGAGACTAATAATTGCTGGCAATAAAACCACAAGAGAGATCCCGTTTTAAAAACTTTATTAGAAGTCAATAACAAAAAGAGTAAAATACACAGCGATTTGAAAGGAAAAGGAATGAAAATTAATTCTTTGACTGACTATTACAAATTAGTTTTTTTTTCCGTTCCATTGCGAGGAATAATAAATAATCCTTCCGTGTCTACACAATTTTCCTATTGCCTCGAAGCCAAGAGTTCGACTTTCTTTGTTTCTTGCGCTTTGTCTTGTTCTTTGTAGTCGGTCTTTTAGCTTTTGCTTCAAAAGAGGCTTCATTTCTCTGTGATCTTGACAGTTCGCAGTACACCGTTTTTGTGTCTGTACTGGATTGCGATAGTGATTTTTTCCGGAATTATCCGCTTCACTTTCGTAAACGACGACTTTGACTTTAGGTTGCAGTTTCGCCTCTTGTAAATACTGTCTTCGCTGTATGTGGTCTAACTGATGAACATCCGCGAGATGGTTAGCTAATCTGACAAGGTACTTCGCCCCACACGATGAAATAGGACAGTTTCTGCAAACTCTCTTGTAAACCATATTGACAGATCGATTGCTGAACACAAATGACATATTTTTTCGCAAATAGTCAGGTTATATAGAGTGTCAGAACGGCCAAACACAGGCCAGAAAGGCCATAACCAGGCCTGAAAGGCCAAAACCAGGTCAAAAGGGACAAAAGGAGACAAACGGGCCATTTCTAGTCATGTGTCTTTATTTTCTCAAACACACGCGTGGGTGTCGCGCGCCGCAAGTCACGCAACAGCTCTCAACATTGGAATCATCATCTTTATTCAGGGTAATCACAAATAACAGTGCCTAATTAAAAAAGTTTTGATCGTGAATTAGTAATTGGTATTTCAAATTTCAGATGTTTTTATTTGTTGTATCAGTTTACTAGTATTGTTATTATTTTCAAGTCAGCAACAAAACACTCTTAAAGTTTGGTTGTTTACAGTTTTTATTGAAACGCAACAATACAAAGGTCTAGGAAAAATAATTCTATAACATTCATAGTTGGACTAGTCTTCATCTTGCGGAATGGGCTGTTTTTGATACAGTCGATTGAGTAGGAATTTTCGCTTATCGATCGCTAGTTCTGTCGATTCCAACCGATCGAATCCTTCTGTATCTTTTAGTTCTTTTTGGGTTTCAATCACTTTTTTGAAGGTGGGATCTTTTTTCATTGCACGCATCCACTGTAGATTCTCTAAGAGTACTTTTCTTAGCTCTTTTCTGTAAACAGGAAGAAGAGCGTTCTCGGCTTTCACGCGGGCCACATTTTCTGAATCTCCGTTCCCCTCGTAGTCATTGATCAATGCGTTGAGCTGGGTCTCATAGCGTTTCTCGGCTTCATCAAGAATGCGTAATCAAGGCGCTAAGTTTTCTGTTTCTTCTTGGGAAGACTCCGTTTCTTGGCTAGAGACTTCGCTTTCTTGGGAGAAATCGCTTTCTTCGCTGTCTTCATATTTTCCAGCTCCTTGTTGAAGGTAAAAGGTATAGCCTGTGCTTGTCATCTTTGGTTTGAACCGCACTCGTTCTGGTAGGAAACTAAACTTCAGAAAGCAACGCGTCTCTTTTGTAGAAAATTGGTGAAGGCGGGATTTGGCTAAGCGTTCTCTTTCGTAAATACTACATACGTTCACCCCACATCGACCTACACTTAACAAAACAAGGCCAAACGAACTTTAAATAAAAAAATCTGAAATTTGAAATGCCAATTACTAATTCACGATCAAAACTTTTTTAATTAGGCACTGTTATTTGTGATTACCCTGAATAAAGATGATGATTCCAATGTTGAGAGCTGTTGCGTGACTTGCGGCGCGCGACACCCACGCGTGTGTTTGAGAAAATAAAGACACATGACTAGAAATGGCCCGTTTGTCTCCTTTTGTCCCTTTTGGCTTGGTTTTGGCCTTTCAGGCCTGGTTATGGCCTTTCTGGCCTGTGTTTGGCCGTTCTGACACTCTATATAACCTGACTAGAGTCTATCTTTTTGTCGAGGGTCGAGGGTCGAGGGTTCCATGTCGAGGGCGAGGGTACCATGTCGAGGGTCGAGGGTAACATTTTTTTTTCCAAAATGTTTTTGTTGTAAAAGGTAATAATCGATGCAATCAATGTCATTAAAACAAATAAGAAGAATTTAAAGAGCAAATGGCACGTGAACATCTTCTAGTTGTTGGGTGGGGGAAGGGGGGGTTGGAATAGAGAAAAGCTCCGGGACATCCATAAAGAAAATGTGATGTTGTTGTTGTTGTTGTTGTTTAATTAAAATAGTACGTGGACATTCGAATTCGCTTAAAAGTAAAGAACCTTCTCCCTTCCTGTGAAGGCAGACAGGTTGTGCCTAAGAAAAATGTCATAGAGCTTAGGCAGGGGCACCGGACGACTGTTTTCTGTAAAATGTCTGTTCGGAGAAGCAAAGTTGCCTACAATTTTCTGTTACTTGAGGAAAGCTTTAATTTTCTAGATGGCCGTTCCATTCATGTACAGTTTTCGTAGCTTATCTAATTAATTCCCTACGATTTTCTAAAGTTTAGTTTTTCACATTTAAGCCCCGAACTTAGCCTATTTTTCGTTGAAAAAGGAAATCTAAAATTTTCGGATTAGAAAATGCGATGGAGAGAGGAATCAGAAAAATTCGCACTTTCGTAAAACCTAAAATTGCATCTAAAATTTTCGAGAAAATAATGCTGAGGCCCTAAGTGATTTCGAAAAGATTCAATTTGCCCTAGGACGACCGAACAGATACAACTTTTATAGCGCCGCTTAGAATGCATTTCTAGAGATTTGAAAGTACTCTGGATAAGCGAAAAAGTGTTTTCAATGCATTTAGGAGGTAACCGTGGTTGGGTGCCCCTGCTTCCCGGCTTATATTTCAGTCACGTCTGCCTCTTCTCTGCCTTGCTTGGCAGTTCAGTGGGGTAGTTTGAATATGGCTATTTCACCGATTCTTGTTTTTTAAGCTATCCCGCTGTATGAGACCGAATTGTCGTGCTTTCAATGAAGTAGAAACTCGCCATGAAATTTTAAAAATATTATACAAGTCATCGATAATCACCGACACCGGAAATCGTGACCTAGGTGGACAGGTACGTAGGTGCGTAGCTAGAGTGATGGTTGATGCTATCGCCCGAGTCGCGCCGCAATAATAAACTCCTTTAATTACCAACGTTATATGTTCTACAGCTTAAAAAGTGTATCACTGCAGAAATTTGAAACACCCTGAAACACAAAAGGAACGCAAAACCAACACTTATCAGCGCAGTTGATGGCGGCACTGGGACAATAGGAAGTCATGTGGCGAAACTAATTTTGTACACATCTTTATCCCTAGTGTGCATTTCAAACAGAAATCAGAGGTGTCTGCGCAAAAACTTTCTTCACAACGGCTTCAGCGATTATTTCCTATTTTGCACGAAAAGGGGAGCTTTTATTCACGAACAGGGATCAGATCGAAGCAGACCGATTATGCGAACTTTCAAAAAAAGAAAAAAAGAGTGTACACTATATGAATATTTAAAGCAAAAAAAAAATTCCGCAAAAGACAGACTTGGAATACACTGTCCAGTTTCTTGCATGATGTTAAAAGTAGTAAATTTACATCAGAAACCACGTAAAAATAGATCACAGAGAAAGCTTGAATTGTAATACCAGGGAAAATATCCTCAAAACAGAACCAAAAATCACTCCACAAACCCAATGCCATTTTTTCTTGCCCGACCGACCGAAAAATTGTACAGGAATGGCCTTGTGTGACATTGTAACATTTCAAACAGTTAAACAGAATTTGCAACACAGTCGATTTTTTTTCGGGAATAAAAACTTGTATTCACGGTTCATGATAAACGGCATTGTCGCAGTACTCCGTTTTTTCCTATTCATGTCCAACTTGGCAAAAAAACAGATCTTTAGTAGAAATGTGTTAAATGTAAAACAATTAATTGGATCAATGGGAGACATGGACCGTACGTCTGTTTTTTTTCCTATTCACGTCCACCACGTCCACGTTCACAAATAAATATGACCGATTGTGGCCTAGAAAGATATATTGTATTTTAATGGGAAAGCGTCGGCAAATGCCGATGTTCACCTCACCGAAAGTCGCTACCAGGCATTATTCTATTTTAAACCTCTGCGTTAGTGGGTGGCGATTTCCATGCGAGTTCGCGCATTTTAATAGCTCTGCAAAAAGATAGACTCCAACGATTGCATTGTTCCGTTTATGACACATTTTATGACACATTTTATGACACATTTTACAACGCAATAAGAGTTTTTTCCTTCCATTCTTGTTGGTTGGACCAGAAATTCATAATTCAACGCACTCAAGTAACGTGTTCTCTTCGTGGTATGGGTTTCCGGGGTGTTAAATGTAATTCTTCGAGGGCAAATTGGGATGTCCCGGAGCTTTTCTCTATTCCAGCCCCCCCCCCCCTCCCTCTCCCCCACCCAACAACTAGAAGATGTTCACGCGCCATTTTCTTTTTAAATTCTTCTTATTTGTTTTAATGACATTGATTGCATCGATTATTACCTTTTACAACAAAAAAATTTTGGAAAAAAAAATGTTACCCTCGACCCTCGACATGGCACCCTCGCCCTCGACATGGAACCCTCGTCCCTCGACCCTCGACAAAAAGATAGACTCACCTGACTATTTGCGAAAAAATATGTCATTTGTGTTCAGCAATCGAACTGTCAACATGGTTTACAAGAGAGTTTGCAGAAACTGTCCTATTTCATCGTGTGGGGCGAAGTACCTTGTCAGATTAGCTAACCATCTCGCGGATGTTCATCAGTGAGACCACATACAGCGAAGACAGTATTTACAAGAGGCGAAACTGCAACCTAAAGTCAAAGTCGTCGTTTACGAAAGTGAAGCGGATAATTCCGGAAAAAAATCACTATCGCAATCCAGTACAGACACAAAAACGGTGTACTGCGAACTGTCAAGATCACAGAGAAATGAAGCCTCTTTTGAAGCAAAAGCTAAAAGACCGACTACAAAGAACAAGACAAAGCGCAAGAAACAAAGAAAGTCGAACTCTTGGCTTCGAGGCAATAGGAAAATTGTGTAGACACGGAAGGATTATTTATTACTCCTCAAAATAGAACGGGAAAAAAAAACTGATTTGTAATAGTCAGTCAAAGGATTAATTTTCATTCCTTTTCCTTTCAAATCGCTGTGTATTTTACTCTTTTTGTTATTGACTTCTAATAAAGTTTTTAAAACGGGATCTCTCTTGTGGTTTTATTGGTAGCAATTATTAGTTGCGTGTTTTAATTGATCCTTGTTAAGTTATTTAAAATTGTTTATATAATAATACGTCAAGGTGCTCCCTTGGGTCTAGCTGTAGAGATCAACTAATTTGTATTCAACTTTGGGCTTGTGACCTCGCATATTAACTGACTAACGGCACGCAAGACCATAAGCTCATCAAGCGAAAGGGCTGAGACTACAATAGTTAGTCGTTTCCTCGAGATGGAACGGAGAAAACGCTTTTGTAATGGTGAGTCGAAATTGAAATAGAGAGTTTTCAGCTCCACTTTGTGTATGTGTGTATGTGTTTTGTTTTTATATCCGATTTTTAGCACTAAATAAGAAGACATGTGTTGCCAGGCGATCGCACCTCTTATTCCTATCTTTTTTTTAAAAAGACGTTCCACTTATTCGTTACTAGAATAGAGTTTATTCAAGAACCAAAAGAGTTAGGGTTTACTTTAGAACCACCTGTTGCTTTCTATAGAATATTTATACCCTGTGCAATACTTTTTACAGAGTCAAGTAAACAAAGACTGACATTTTTGCTTGATAGGCAGTTTTTCGCTTCGCTGAGCTTCGACCTCGTTTTCATGTTTTGCCTGAAAAATTAGTACGATTTCGCATTCGCTTAACCTCCTTTTCCCTTCTTTTGAAGTAAAGATTTTTCAGTTAACCTCCGTGTCTTGGTTTTGTTTATAGCCGATTTTTAGTGAAAATAATTTAATGATTAAAGATTTTTCATTTAGTATAATCTGCAAGGATAACACGTTCAAAATTTGCTTTTATTTTGAACACATAACAGTTTCTACAATATCCAATCAGAAGACTAGAGCAAACAATATCTAATCAGAAGACTATAGCAAATAGCTTATTATATAAAAATCACTTTTCTGTTTATAGATTATGATCTCAACATTTTTTGATGACGTCAACTCTAGGAAATTCTGACGTCACTTGCTCCTTGCCAGCTACAAATAAACTATGACATCATCCTATCTATATGACATGCATGACGTCAGCCAGCTAAAAATAAACTATGACATCATCCTTTCTGAATGGAATGTGTGACGTCATCGGCATTAATTTAAAGTATGACATCATCCTATCTCAATGAGATGCATGACGTCATCTGCGTTAATTTATACCACTCAAAAAGTCAATTAAATCCACAAAGAAAAGGTTAATTCGGTGCCTTATCCACTACTCAAAACTATAAAAGTAACTAGGGTATCTAAAAGATAGTAATGCTGCGGCACATTCTGTTGATACTGGCATTAGTTAGGCAGTGAGACTTAAAGAAGAATCAAAAATGACATTGAATGTCCTATTTACATGTTGGAAGGTACTAGAATAATTACTATCAGTCTATAAAAAGAACTTGTGGGAACGTTGTTTAGAAAATGATCAAGTGGTTATCAACTCTGGTTTTCCCACAGTAAATTGTAGGAAATAATAGAAATTCAGATTGTTTATCCATATATTTGATATACGGTGCACGATATTTTCTCTGGAAACAATACTTTTCTTGCTGTTTGTTGCACTTTATTAAGTAACAGTTATTTAGCTATATATTTATAGAAAACAACAACACAAAAAACGGGAAAAAAAGAAAGTAGGAATGAATAATTTGGTAGGACTCGAACCCGGCACCTTCGACTCGACGCGACTACTCCTATCCACTACACCACAGAGGCAGATTACGTTGTGGGAAAAGTCTTTCATTTTATTCCTTTTCCATGAAACTTCCGCCGGCATGATCGCCAGCCGCATTAACCGAGCTATTAACAGTGAAAAAACAATGTAAACGCATATTCCATGGCACTGAATGAATGAAAGAACATAATTATGCTTTTCAAAACACCGATAAACGTCCTGGTCTGCAAAGTAGGACACAAAACATATGTTTTGATATCTCGATTTCCGCTGTTATTTTGAAGCGAATGGTCAAAATCACATCCATTTTCGGCCCATACAGTTTCTTAAGAACAGCATTGCATGGCATTTTCCCACTTTCACATCACCTTCTAGCAAGCTGGAATTTGTATATCCCCCGTGTTGCGGAGTCAAAGAGCAAATGCTCACCTTCTTGTCAGGTTTAACACCTGGACGAGTCAAAGGCTCTTGAATTGAAATCCAATCCCCAAGTTAACCATCGTACTCATCTGAAAGACACCTGCGTGTCTTAAAATTTGGTAAGACCTCTAACCGTGCTGTAGAACTGAGCAGCGAACGATGCACTACTTCCCCGTGTTTTTATTTGAGTTGTTCGTGGCGCAATGCACTCTGGTTAAATGCAATGCATTGTGGTAAAAAGTATGGTTAAATGCAATGCATTGTGGTAAAAAGTGATGAATTCGAGAATTCGTCGCCCCTTATATATTTCCTTTAAATCCTGATTATGTTGCTGCTTGCTCCCTTCGGTCGCTCCGCAGCAATAAGTACGAGACAATTTGAACCTCTTTAACATTTTAATGATTTAAAGTGACTTAAGGCGACTTCAGGTGACCTAAGGTGACTTTAGGCGACTTAAGGCAATTTTAGGCGACTTAGGGCCCCAGAGTAGGCCTATTTAAAAAACATGCACTCTTAAACTTAATATATCATACAGCAAAGATACAAGAAACATTTCAAGTGTACGGTACACTTGAAATGTTTCTTGTACCTTTGCTGTATGATATATGTGAAAGGTTTGAACCCAGGAGTAATTTCAAAAGTAGGTTGAGTTTGATCGTCCGGGTGAACGTAGTCCGGAATAGGACTGTTGTTGTTGACAGTGACTGACATCTCGACAACCTGTGCGGTAGTTATCTTCAGAGTCAGAGTGAGTTGTATCATGTCAGTTGATGGTATTGTACTCTGGTTATTGATCTGATTGGTCAATTACGTCGCCATGTTATTGGTCGTCTGTCAGTTAAGCCGTGATGTTATTGGCTATGAAGACTCGTAATCGCTAGTTGGTGCGTTTCGAGAAACAACAGTCATATTCAGGACTACGTTCACCCGGACGATCAAACTCAACCTACTTTTGTATATGTTTAAGAGTTGATGTTTTCGAAATGAATAGTTGCCTGAATATTATGCTTATTAGCTGGTTTCTTTGTGTATTCTACTCGATGACGTTTGTTTTGCGGAACACTGACCCGACGCAACGTGAAAGAATTTGTTCATTTGCTGATATAAAAAAAAACAATTGAAACTTACGCTCAACTTTGCGTTGTTCTGTTAGGATAATCTGTATACTTATTCGCTGTGTGTTTTGGTCACCGGTCAGGCACTATTTGCAGATATTTCTAAGTTAATAATGGGCGAACAGTGAGATTAGTAATATAAGGTTTGTTTACAAATCATGATTTTGTTTGACGATCGGAGAGTGGTTTATTAGCGGGGGGGGGGGGGGGGGGGGGTACGTTAAAGACCTCCTAAGAAAAACTCCTACGTATTAAAATGCTTGTTTCAAAGCAGGGCAGGATTGTAAATCTTATTCTTATCAACTGCAACACATATCTGAGGAATATTTCAGAATAAATATAAATTACAGAATATCTAAAATCGAACTTCGCGTCCGGAAGTACTCTCGCGTCGCGAAAGTGAATTTGGATTATGTAAATTTTCTTGCCTTAAATAACTCGTTTCTGATTGGTTTAAAAACAATCGGCTACTGTCACAGTTCTCACATGCTCAGTATCGTTACACAGTCCCTTTAACAGGGTAAAAATTAATGGTCACTCAAGTGAATGGAAAACAATGAACGTTGCTATTCCAGGGTACTGCATTTGGACCGCTTCTGTGGAATATGTTTCAAAACGACATGACATATCACGTTAATGTGCCAACCCTCACCATGAGGGCACCCAATCCGGAGAAGTTCCAGTCCCTAACCATCAATCCCAGGAATATCGTTGCAGAGAATGACGATAAAACCTTGAACATTGATAATCATGAAATCAGGAAAACAGCGTAAATATAATTACTAGGAGTCTACATTGACGAGAATCTCAACTTTGCGGGTCATATTAGCGAGTTATGTAGGAGAGCTAGTAAAAAAGGTAGGAATACTTGTACGTCTGCGAAACTCAATACCTTGTAACGCGAAGTTAATGTTATACTTCACTGTCATTTAGGATGGAAATTCTGCAAACCATCTGATAGCAGAAAGATCGAACACATCCAAGAGCGTGCGCTGCGCGCAGTATATAAATCTCAAACTGAAACGTACGAGGAACTCCTCACTCGCGCCAAGCTGCCTACGCTTTATAACAGGCGTTTGAAAGACATTGCAATACTAGTGTATAAAGTAAAATACGGGATGGCGGCAAGGTGTGTACCTGAGTTATTCACGATCAAAATTACACAACAACGCCTTAGAAACTGTGATTTTGAACTACCCCGCTTTGATACAGCGGCCTGTGGGAGGCATTCGCTGCGCTACCAACTGACCGTTCATTTGGTCAAAGATCAGTAGTAAGCTCAGAAACGGGCAAGCCTCAAAGCATTCACGAAACATATATGCGTTGCGAACCTCTCGAGCCATGTAGATAATAATAGTAACTGCTGTGACCTATGTAAATTTTGAGTAGTGGACATTTGTAGCGGGGCTCCCGCGCGCGCGAAGCGCGCGTGGGACAGAGCCCCATACCCATGGAATATGGTCAACCTCTTTTCGTTTGGTTGTCACGTGATTGACCGAGCGTACGTACGTTCGTACGTACGTACGTACGTACGTACGCGTCTACAGATTGTATGGGTGGGGTAGGGGAGACTATCAAAAGGAAGGGAGGGGTGTCTCAGGCGTGTCTTGGCAAGCCCACATCTTTAATATAGGACATTAACAATATGGTCAATTGACAGCTGTCCAAACAGGATAGCCACTGACCAGTATCCCATGACCATATCGCGGGCTCATGTGTCAACTCATCGACGTGACGTGATTTATTTGGAAGCTGTCCGCTGACCAGTTAACTGTTTTACTAGATCGCGAACAACGTTCAATCTCATACTTTTACTAGTTTGGGAGCACAGGAAAACTGATAATGCACACATATTGGACATCAATGTTTTGATCAATTGACAGCTGTCAAAACAGAGTACCCGCTGACCAGTATCACTTGACCGTATCGCGGGCTCAGGTGTCGACCCGTCGAGGTCAAGTATTTTTTGAAGTTATCCGCTGACAAGTAAACTAGTTTTCAAGTGATCGCAGGCTCAAGTTCAATTTTTTTTCTTAATTCATATGAAATATGTTGTGTTTATGTGCTGCACAATTAAAATTTTGATTGCAAACTGACCTCGGACGTGAAAATTCAGCCAGCTGTTACAGGCAGGGAAGACAGTTGCTTTTGTTTTTTCTCACAATGGTCACGCGTTGGTCACGCTCTACGTCCAATTTTTGTGCTCTGATTGGTCAAAATTTGACATGTGAGTTCATGCGCAAAATTTATGCAGCATATTGAATCTTGTTTACTTAACAGCTGAAGCTGACAGAGTTTTGTGTCAACTTGTGATCTTTTTAACTGTCTTTTTCCACTGGATGTACAAAATGAAATTCAGCTGCTATCAGGAGTCTTCTGTTACTCATGGCTAGTTTGTTTATTGGGTTTTTGGTTGAGAAAACGTCGCTTGTCAAAGTCGGAAATCCGATTTCGGATGGCATCGTTTTCGTTTTCACCTTGCTTGATGCGTAAGAGGATTGCAAAGTCTGAAGCGATACTGGCTTTACCTGATAACTTTCAGGAGCTGCATCTCGAATGGTAAGCCAGAGAAATTATTGTATTTCATGTTTGTTTTTTGTATCTAATTTAATGAAGTGGAGCGTAGTTTATGCGGGAATTTAGTTTATGCGCGTTTGTAAGTTGAGACAACGATCTCACCGAGTATCTGGTTTGATATAATCTTACAGAACTTTAAAAAGCCTTTAGACAGTTTCTCACCGCAAATAGAAAGAAAATGTTCCAAAGAATCTTTAGTTATAATTCTAGCCGGAAAAGAAAGCTTTGAGCGATTTTCTTGCCTCGAGTTCGTCTTTGAAAAAACAAACACCGGGAAGCTGGCTTAAAACATAAACTTCAGCAAACTTAAGCTTGAAGCTTGAAGACTCAGGATATTTAGGGACACTTTAATACTTGTCTTCCTGAATGAAAATTGTTGTCTCTGTTTATGTTTCACCGAATTATATTTCTTTTATTGATTGTTGGTAGTCTCTCTTGCAATTTTAATCGCTATGCCGATTGTTTTCAGTCGTTCAGTGAACATCGCTTGCAGGAGTTTTCAAAATGCCGCGCGTTAAACCATCAAATAAAAAATAAACATGATAAATTCTTTATTATCTTGGAGCGTAACTCTGTTAATGTTCATTCAAACACTCGCTACAGCTCGCACTACAAAAGTGAGAACCGGATGGCCGTATAGGTGATTTTGGAAAATTTTTTTAACAGTTTATGAATATTGAATGAGAGCAATTTGTATTCTGAAATACTGCTTTCTGTCCATGGTATAAAAGGTTGGTTTACACGCACCCAGATTTGTTGGCAAGATTTTGCAAAGTAAACTTGTCGAACGCCAAAACGTTGGCCTGATTTTTTTTCTAAGCCTAATTGATCTACGGTGATCAATAGCCATTACGGCTCTTAAATGTGATAAAAGATGATTACCAGTTTTTGAGTGTACATATGAGGCTATCAACTCGATGTAAGATTTGGTTCACTCTTGGGCTGTTTGCAAATTATTTTTCTCTAAAATCAGGTAGCCTTTCCCTCAAAAGTCACATAAATGTGCTCTAAAGTTAACTGAATTGTGGAATTCGAATACAAGTTTATTGTTTAATTTAAATTATAAATTTACTAATGGGAGCCTCGCTTTTAGCCCTGGCTAAATCTATATATTATTGAAGTAACAGAAAACGTTTTCTGTGTTTGCATAGCCTGCTATAAACACGAGAGGGGTTAGGAGAATTCGAGCCAGTTATGCAAACCCGAGACGAAGTCGAGGGTTTGCATGACTGTCGAGAAATCTCCCAACGTCTCGAGTGTTTATATCAGGCTATGCAAACACAGGAAAAAAGTTTTCTTCTGCTTTTATAAAATAACTTTCCCGAAACAGAACGCAAAACTCTTTGTATGGCCCTGATTAAAAGAGAAATTCTTACCAGTCGCAAAGTCTTGTCCACGAAGTCTTGCACGCGTAATCAGTTCTTGTTTTGCAAAAAGATCCTTTCCAAAATACGGACTTTTCTCGCTTAAAAAGTCAGTTTAAGCGAAAAAAAATTGACACTCTTTTTTTGCAACGATTTTCCAAGTTTCAGCCGACGAAGGAATGGGTAAATAAAGTACAGTAAACTTGTTGAGTTTTGAACTCGAAAACTATTTCAAATTCGTTCTTGCGTGATTAGCGCGCGAAAAGCAAGACATCTTGACGCCACAACCATGTTTACCTACTCCCATGCAAACAATCCTCTCGGCCAATGTGAGGTCGCGTACTATTTTAGTTATTTTATAAATAGTTTTAGGTTTTAGGTAAGATCATTAATTTAAAAATCATGTAATAGATTAGTGTGCCAGTACTTTAAAGTGTCCCCAGTTAGGCCAACTGTTAAGCTTAATACATTGACACTAAAATAAATTCATTATTATTATTATTGTTATAACTAAATAATTTAATTATTAATAAGAGAACTTATAGTAGTCTTATTTATTATGTACTAAACAATACTTAATGCCATTCTTGACAACTAAAGCAGGGGTGTTATTTAAGACCTTTGACCAGGGATTTTCTTCGGCAATTATGAGATACAGTTATGCCCAGTAATGAAAACTTTTAACTTTAGAATTATTCAGTGAGGTGCTGCCTTTAGACAACCTTGCCAAGAAAGATAAAAGCTATATGACGTCACATCGTTTAATATGTGGGTGACAGTGAGAGTGGGGTGTCAACAAGCAGAATATATCAAAATAAAAATCAAAACCGTTCAATAGATAAAGTCCAGAATTTGGAAAATGAAAGGAGGCAAATATGCAAAGACACTCGCTATGATTCAGTTCAAAGGAATATTCTGCATGCGAGATAGGTAGAGATTTGTATGGAGACGCCATGCTGGTGCCCATCCAGATGGGCACTAACATGGCGGACGGAAATCAAGAGAAACATCTGTTACCGACTTTTGTTACAAAAGCGTGAATTTTTATTCCTCGAGGAATTCATAAGTAATACTTTTTTTAAAACGTGAACTGAGATAGAAAAATTCCCCTAAAGAAGTCACTTTTTTAACCTACATGACAGCTCTCTTGGCCGTAATAAATGCAGCGTCGCGCAAAAGCTGAGAAATTCAAGCGTACTCTATCACAAAACCAAGAACACTTTGGACGCGAAAATTTGTACGAAAATTATTTTTTAGTTGCTCTAATGCGTCATGAAAGTAAAATCTCAGTATGATTGATAGTTTTGTAGATTGAATTTTAGTGACGTCATGTGAAAACCAACCAGTCCGCGGCGGGCCATAACCATAGAAATGGCCTCTGATTCCTTCTACGAGGAAACTCATTTACTACTCTTATTTGAGCCTTAGTGGATTTAGTCCTCAGTTATATTCCATGAAAGAGTAACTAAATACAACAAACAAATAGGTGATAGCTTCGGTTGTGATTGGAGAGATAAATTCTGTGGAAAAGTCGAGCAAAGGGGCTGTCCGCGAGGACACGATTAAGGAGTCGCCTCTCTTAAGTTAACGTTTTCAGGTATGTAGCATTTTTTTTTTGATTCCTGCAAAAAATGTTGTCAAAAACTAGAATAAGTTTGCTTGCGATTTGTCAAGATTTCTGTCGAGTGCCCAACTTTTGAGTTCGAGTGCTCGGACGTTGAAAGTAGGCACAGGCTCTCTTTGTTTAGAGCTCCCGAGAGCTTTCGGAGAGTTGTATATTCCTGAATTTGGAACTGTTTGTGTTGCAAGGGGTTGCAAATGTTTGTTATTTACTGAATAAAAATCTAGTTAATATGCCGCGGTATTCCGGAGTTTTGAAAACTGCATTCATAACACACATTAGCTCACACGTACGCCTGGATGTACGCTCGTATTGTTGAGATTCCCGATCCAGGTCATCCAGGCAGGAATGAATGAACTACATACAGCTATTTCGAGAAAGGTTGTCGGAAAAAGTGCACGCGACAATCCCGAAAGGTACTGGGGGTGGCCTTGAGGGCACTGTTCTTCAAAGAAATTTGAAAGAATGGTACGGGAGGCCACGGATATGTGTTTGCGCGTACTAAAGGAGAGCAACAAAAGTAAGTTCGACAGCTTCAGTCGTTACGAACAGTGTATTGATCATATCCCATATTACATTTCGGGATTGCCGCGTGCGCATTTCTTCCGACAACCTTTCTCAAAACAGCTGTATTCAATACCTCGTTACGCTTTGTGACCCATTGTCGTCTCCGTCGAAAAAAATCTGATGCGGAGCTGGGAAGTGCCGTGTCATGTTCTGATTATCCTCTTCCCGGTGGGTAAATAATACAATGGAAAATTTCAAACTTTTCAAACTGAGCAAATCTTAGCATTGCTGTTTGTGTCACATTTAGAGGTCACTTCCTGTGCTTTTTGTTTCTAACAGGAATTGACCTCTGATGAATAATTCATAAGAATTCCTGCTATGCTTCGTCACGCGTTGTTTTCAAGATGTTGAATTTTCATGTATAGTGACTTACTGACCCGAATCAACCGGTTAAAAATTGTGAGGTCTGCAGGTATGAACAACTTTTACCTCATAATGCAAAGTAATATTTTTCTGATTCTTTCCTTTCTAGCGGGTAGATTATGCTGTGGAGCAAATATTATTTTGCCGCTGGTTTTTTAAGAGGCCAAAAAGCTGACCTATTTCCTGCATTATTTCCTGGGGTTTTGTTTCTTTAAATGCAGGATTTGATCTCTGGTGCGATGCAGTTTGAGAATTTTCTTTGGCTTCGCGGGTGGAAGACCACGACGTTAAACTTATGAATTTGTACTGGAAGGAATCCGCTTCTCTCTTTCAGAGTGCGGGAGTGTCAAGACTTGTATGCTGGATTTTTCAAATAAATGAATTATTTTTATGCTGTCTTTTCGTGCAGTGTTTATTATTGAATTTTGTTTCGGCTGATTACCGCTAATAGCTGCCATGAAAAAAATTGTGCTACTTCTACTCATTTCCGGTATCTCTCGGCCAAGTTGATTTTGTTTTGGGTTTGACCTCAACCAATCACAAGGCACGAAACCGATATCCAGAAATGGTTATGGCCCGGACTGCCAACAATAGCGACTGGAGCGAAGAAATGAAACGAAAAAGACAGAGCTCAAAAAACATGATTGCTGCTTGACCAAAACAGCTAGATTTGCAATAACATGAAATCAAGAAAGCGATCTAGCGTTGGCCACATCTAAGGTGATGTTACACGGGACCCGGAACGACGATTTTTATAATTAGTGCAACACAGCGTTGCAATGTTGGAACAATGTTGAAACTATTCGAAACAATGTCGCAATAACGTTGCAACGCTTTGCTGAGCCAAAACTCGTTACGAATCGTCTCGTGTAACGTCACCTTTAAGAAAGTAATCAGAAAACGTTTAACTCCAACTATATTACGTAACACCGGTTTTTTACCATTTACATGGGCAAACCGGTCGGTTCACGGTTTGGCCAAATGGTAAGCAAAATTCAACATTTGTAAATTTCGTCCCGTAATCGCGTTTTCCATTTGTAGAAATCAGTCCCATCAGTTTCGAAAAACGGCCGCGAAAGCCTGAATCTGGTATCAAAAATGGCTTTGAATGATCGAAGAAATGGAACACAAATTTCCGTTTGGAGATTCTCTTATATGTCCCGTTTCTCCCTGAAGTCTTCCGCTGGAAAGACTCAAAAAGTCGTGTTCCATTTACTTTCCAACCGGATTTTCCGGAAACTTTAATGGTAAACAACCACTATCACACCGCGTATAGCCCGTGGCTATCCTACCGTGCGGCACGAAATTTTTGCGAGACTAAATTAGTTACCTGTTAATTGAGTTATTTTACATTGGTATGCCTGTGGTGCGGACAGACGGTCGCTCGGTCGGTGTACGGTCACGTGATTACTAAATTTCCTCGGATGGGTACATTACTTCATTTTCTTACCCATGGTGCTCCGCTGGCACGCTTCGCGCGCGAGAAACTTTTTGTGAATGGTAAACAACCACTAGCACACCGCGTATAGCCCGTGGCTAGGTGTGGCACGAAATTTGCAAGACTAAATTAGTTGACCTATAACTTTATAACCTGCGCGTGTGTGATTGATGGAACGCGGTTACTTGGTCACCCGAACTGTAACCACGAAGTGAAGTTTTACACTGCATGGACCACATAACATTTATATAGACTGATTTACGGATCTGACCTAATGAAGAGTCGGAACGGATGTCATTAGATGGGAAATACAAACTAAGATCTACCAAAGGAAGGTTTTTGAGCCCGCGAGACTGAGCAACCCAAACAAACCCTTGTTTTTACTAAAACCGCTGGACACAAAACCTCCCCTGGGTCGATTACAATGTCACAAGCGAGTTCCAGCAAACGTTTGCTCTCGCTATTCTTGTGACTCCGACGATAGTTGTTACATGATCAATTCACACAGCTGTTTATAGTACGGAATTAATACCATGTTTACACTCTAACGAGCATTGTGTCTTTCAAAGCTAAGCCTTTAAAGTTTTGCTTTAACAAGCACGTCTTTTAGCGATTTTCTTTTTCTATAAGAGAACAAGAGAGGCTCCTTGAATATCTCTCAGTAAGTCACGGCTGGTTCTGCATTACATGCCATTTGTCCATAAGTATGTTTTTCACATTTCGAAATGACGGCTGAAATTGCGTGACAAAGGGTGGAAACTTTTTCCACGATCTCAATTTTTGCTGGAGAGCTTCCTTCCTTTCATTTTTAACTTCTTTGGGCGTGTTTGTTCTAAGAAGCCTGAGAGGTTCTCCTATGACAAAACCTTTTTTAACGCCCGCTGGGTGACAACTGTTTAAGTGTGTGCACTGAAATGTTTCAGAATGCTTAACTAGTGTGTACGTACATCAAGGATTCTTTTTTCTCGAATCGTGTCTCCCTTATAGACTGTTGTGTCCAAGAATGTAGTTTCTATTGCTGATACTTCAGTAGTAAACTTGATAGTAAGTTGATTAGCATTGGCTTTCTCAATGAAAAAAGTTCTATTATATTCCTTGTAGCTTGCAAAGCAGGGAAATTTTGCAAAAAGAACAAAAGAGCAAAAGAACTAGCCGGGAAACCATGAATACCAGTATCTAATAGTCGTATAAAAACAATCACTCGGCGTGCAAGGTATCTACACCAAACTACATACTTTTGCTGTAAAACTACGTCCCGATGTCAGAGTTCAAGTGTTCAAAATGAAGACAAAACAGATCTTACCTTCTTACTAAAAAGGCAGAATACTCAGACAAGTTTGCACTTTTTAAGAGAAAAGAATAAAAATATGTTAGTTTTACTGACAATAATAGCTCAATGGTACGTTACTGTTTAATACATGATTAAAACACCGCTTGCTGGGATTTTATTAATCGATAATGCCATTCTTTTTCATTTGATGCGAATCATTAGAAATAAGCAACGACTACATTTTTAACAGAACGGTTATCGCGCTAACATATTAACCAAATAAAATACACAATTTACTGGTTGAGTGAGCGCAATTCTTTCCCGAAAATTTTAGATGCAATTTAGCGAATTACGAAAAAGAAATTTTTTTTGATTCCTCTCTCCATCACATTTTTGAATCCGAAAATTTTAGGTTTCCTTTTTCCTACGAAAAATAGCCTAACTTAGAGTGTAAAATGTGAAAATGAAACTTCAGAAAATCGTAGAGAATTTATGAAATTAGCTTCGAAATTTGTACGTGAATGGAACGGTCATCTAGAAATTTTTGGCCTTCCTCAAGTAATAGAAAATTCTAGGCAATACTTGCTTCTCCGAACAGATATTTTACAGAAAACAGTCGTTGGGTGCCCCGGAATTAAGATGCCATGTATATCACGAATGGTAATTGTATTCTAAGGTCATCCTCTTTATTTTCTCCGTTAAGCGACGTCCGACCGACCCAAATTTATGGCATTTTCCAAAAAAAAGTAAGACGTGGTTAAACCATTTTTCACTTGAAATAATTCATTTAATCTGAAAAATGAGCATAGTAACAGCATAGAGAAAAACAGTAACAAAAACAGGAGTATTTTTTACAGTATGTTGTGCATTATGTAAAATTTAATGTTAACTTTTAACGCCATCCTAGAGTAATAGGGCCTCCTATTTAGAGACTTCTTGTGACTTTTCTTTTAGTTTTTTTCAATCCTACCGACCCACTCAATATCAAGAAACGTATTCGACGCTAAACGAAGAAAAAGGGATGGCCTAACCTGTAACGAGATAACTGAACTGAAATGTGCTTTTAAAGGGGCCGAGTCCTCTGAAGAAAAGATGTAGACAGAGCTATTAAGGTGGCTCCGTTATTAATAAAGGCGCGTTGGGCCAGGACGAACTTTTCGTCGTAACGTTTTAGATTTTAACGCAATGGCTACGAAACTTTGGGAAGAGCTACACATATCATTCAGCAATGATATGAAATAATCCGATTTACTGTTGGTAATTTTTTTTTCTAGGAAATAAGCGTTCAGCACTACTGTTAAGATTGCCTCTAAAAAAATGTTTCCGATATTTTTAACCGAAATTTGTGGTATCGCCTTCAATTGATATAAGTGTACCATATTGGAAGCAACGCACAGCAATAAGAGCCCATGAAGTTGCATTATAATACATTAAATGTATGTAGCAGCAGTTTTAGCCAAAACTGCCTGAACGATAATTCAGAAATGTCAAGGGACAAGTCATTCGACTGTAGAGCATGATTTGGAGCAATTGATAGTGCTTCTAAACCTAAAGAGTACCTTTTAAAGAATAGCACGATTATCAATCGGCCTTGGTGGTAAAAATTAGCAAACATTAGAATTAGTGGTCGCGAAAATTCGAACTGGTGGCTCGTTCTTTCCTTGTCAAGGCAAATCTTTTTCGATGTTCCACAACAATTCCAAAGCTGAATTCGGAAGGACCTTCTAATTACAGACTTCTACGCCAAAGATTTCTCTGAAATTTGTACGGCATACGTAAAGTATCAATAAAACCTAATACCTGAAATATTATAAAAAGTCAGCCAAATTTTTTACGAGACGCGATGTTTTTTGAACACTTAAGAGCTTATTTCCTAAAAAAAATATTTTCCTTTGCTGGTAAAATCCGATTATTATTTCGTATTATTGTTGAATGATATTAGTAGTTCTTCCCAAAGTTTCGTAGCCATCGCGTTAAAACCGAAAACGTTATGACGAAAAGTTCGTCCTAGCTCAATGCGTCTTTTTTAATAACGGAGCCACCTTACGAGGGAATGTCCACTAAGATCGAGCCGAATCGAAATTTCGTGGCACATGGTGAAAAATCAAAATTCCTGATATTTCGTCCAGAGATACCCTATGGTGGGCTTAGGAACGTGGTGGTATTTTGTTTCCTGAAATATGTTTTTGAACGCCACAAAAACATAAAAAAAGGTCAGAGCTCCCGAGTGGTGGGAAAAACACCTAAAATTAACTTGATGCATGCCTTCAAGCAAAGTTCGCTTTGTTTAATTCGCATTCGCATTCGGTTTAATCCAGGGGGGGGGGGGGGGGGGGGGGTAATGTCCTTAATCGAGAAGTCTAGAACGTTTAACCGTTTCCAGATATCATTACAAAGGCAGCACTTTCTCCTTAGTTATTTATAGACCCAGGTTATTGGTCCTTCCCGGCTTAGTTAAACCCGTGGCCTTCCGCTAGGAAGACCGGCACTTATCCAACTGAGCTTACCGGGCAGCGGTCTAACTGTTACACCTGAGATGACAAAAGGCCAAAGAAAGAGCAAATACGATCTTTTTAATTAATACTGCTTTGTAAAGAAGTTGTAAAGCTTTCGGAATGCCAGCCCACACAGCGGATTGTAAGCGTCAAAAACAATATCAGCCAGGAGTTTACGGGCTCGTGTCTCAGGTTACCTACATGCAAGGGGTCTTTTTGGGTCATTGCAATGCAGTTCCTTCATTAAGGGCAGGTGAACTTTGCGGTCAGCACACTGGCCAGACTCGTCCTCCAATGCCCTTACCCGTATACAACGCCCCGTGTTGCTGGCACTTAACCAATGGTGTCTCAGTAGCCTCTGTAGGCACTTTACCATACGATAACGGCGGCAACTGTGAAACTCCACTGAGGAACTGACTTGATATCCTTTCGAACTTGTACACTGTGCACCAATATTTAACCGTTACGCAATTGTCCTCAGTTATTTAGATCTGAAAAGAGGGAACTGTGTTTCAGCTCGCCTCTTGCTGTTCACGTTCTCTTGAAAACTGATCTTTGGTCATTTCACTTCGCAGTTGACGGAGAACGGCAAAGAAACTTACAGAAAAGTGTAAACCTGACTAACCCTTTATTACTACGCTCCTGTCGACGCCTTCGTAGTTTAGCAAGGTCCCTAAAACCAAACCCTGTCCAGCGGCACATCCCTATATAGACTATATAACATACTTAGTATTACATACATACATACGCTTTATACTGGTGGTGAATATTTTTTAAGAAATTCCTGCTTAAGTGGACCCTACTGTTCAAAGAAAATCGCGTCTAGCAAAAAAAGTTCTTGATTTTTTGACCGAAATTTCTGGTATCGGCTTTTATTCATAATAATAAGCATACCACATTGGAAGCAGCGCACAGCAGTAAGAGCCCATGAATGTAATATATTAAAATGTATGTAGCAGCAGTTTTAGCAAAAACTGCTGAAGCATATTTCAGAAATGTCAAGGAACAAGTCATTCGACTGCAGAGCAAGATTTGGAGCAATTTATAGTGCTTCTAAAATTAAAGAGTACCTTTTAAAGAACAGCACGATTTGCAATCGGCCTTGGTTGTAACAATTAGCAAACATTAGATTTTTTTTTCTCGAGAATTGGAGTGGTAGCTCGTTCGAATTCTCTTTCAAAACAAGGTTCGTCCTAGCTCCATGTGCCTTTATTAATAAGGGAGCCACCTTAATAGCTTATGACTACATCTTTTCTTTAGAGAACTTCTTTTTAAAAGCACTTTCCAGTTCAGTTCTTTATTTCCAGGTTATAATGTAATTACCATTCGTGATATACAAAGGACCTTAATCAACTTATTGCCACCTTTCCCGGCCCATTCCCCTCCCCCTTTCCCCCAAAAAGTGTACACAGCTTTTAAGTGAGCACGTGCGCAAATGTACCTGTAGCAAATATTTTAGTAACGTCTCAATCACAAAGTAAAATATTAAATCCTCCCGCGTAGGCGCAAAAAGAGCATAAGTTTAAACAAAAGGAGTTTGGTGAAAAAAATACGCAGCTGCTCAGAAAAGGGGAAAAAGTGATCGATAAACATCCCAACTGTTGATATAAGAGTCAATAAGATATTTATTTACTTATTGCCGTCTTTCCCGGCAAAGCCCCCTCCCCCAGTGTACACAGGTTTTGATTGAGCTCGTGTGGAAATATACTTGAAGTAAATGTTTTAGTAACGTTTCAAACGCAAAGTGAAATATTAACCCTTCCAGCATAGGCGCAAACAGAGCATAAGTTTGAACAAAAGGAGTTTGGCTAAAAAAAATACTCAGCTGGTCACAAAAGAGAAAAATAGGATAAACATCCCGGCTGTTGATATAAGGATCAATAAGATATTTATCAACTTCGTGCCTGACGAAAAATAAACAGAAATCAGCAAATGTGTGTTTGCCCTCGCCTTTTTCATATGCCTCACGTTCATCAGCGTCATGGGTCAATAAAAAGGGCGCGAAAAGCTATGCTGGTCGCATTGCTAGTTGATATTGTTAGCAGTGTATATTGGTTTCGAAATGAAATCTCTAATTCTCCTTCTGTTTCTCGGAGCGGTAGTCTTGACTTTGGCTGAGAATCCATTTCAAGATGAGGCAGCCCAGGAGTACTTAGATGAAGAGAAGGGTGAAAACATTGCCGAGCTTGCTGAGGCAGACTCTGGTAATATTCCAAGAAAAGTGGTAAGATCCCCTCCCTTGTCTTCATTTTTAACCAGGCTACTGGGATGTGGAGAATTAACTTAATTTGTTGAAGGTTCCTTTTAACACCCTTAAAAAGTAGGTTCTTTGTGTGGAGTCCTCGGGAGTGCGTCGAGAGAATCGCGCTCGCTCAACCAGGAAATTGCGTATTTTATTTGGAATAAAATATGTTATCGCGATAACCGTTCGGTTAAAAAGTGTAGCCGTCGTTTATTTCTGATGACTGACATCAAATGGAAAAGAATAATATCATCGATTAATAAAATCCTAGCACACGGTGTTTTGATAAATTTCATTAACGTACCATTGAGCTATTATTGTAAAACTCATATTGATAGTTTTATTCTTTTCTCTTAAAAAGTGCAAAAAACTCCTAAGGTGGTGCGTGAGGCCGCCCCACGGTCCCATCAAGGTAAGATCTTTCTTGTCTTAAGTTTGAACAATTGGACTTGGATGTCGAGAAGTAGTTTTACAGAAAAATTATGTAGTTTGGTGTAGTTAATTAACTTACATGTAATCGTTTTTATACGACTATCATATACATGTATTTACGGTTTCACGGTGAGTTCTTTTGTGCGTTTTCCAGCCGCGGAGTGATTACTCTTCGTTTTGTCAAGAAAGTAGTCATAGTTTTGTGAATGATGATTGACCTCAAATGATAAAGAGGGGAAACTTCAACCAATGACAATCCTGGCACGTGATAAGAAAAAGAAATCAACAAAGTGTTTTTAAACTATAGTATCGTACAAGGCGAGGTAAAAAAATTCACACAGTTTACTTTTGTTTTACGCAGAAAAAGTTTTGCAAATTAGTGGTGAAGTTTTGCAGACCCCGTGCTGGCTAGTCCTTAACTTGTGATTGAAACCCCAACGGCACTGGAAAGCTGACGTGTCCCATTAACAGCAAACTGGATGTAACGAAATTAAATGTAGTTGTGAAATTAGTGTCGGTGTTACAGTTGATTGAAATAAAGCATTGAAAAGGTATCTTGTGGTTGTACTCAAGTACAAGGAACATAGCCTGCAGGAGGAGGGGTAGGCAAGGGGTCAACCTGTCCCTTGGAATCATTTTTTGACTCGCCTCAAATCTCGGTCAGTTGAAAGTCCAAGTCGATCGCAAAGAAACATTCGCCTGCTTTGCAGGCTACAAGGAATGTAATAAAACTTTTCATTGAGAGAGCCAATGCTAATCATCCTACTATCAAAGTTTACTACTGAAGTATCATGATGAGAAATAGAAACTACATTCTTGGACACAACAGTCTATAAGGGAGAACGATTCGAGAAAAAAGCATCCTCGATGTTCGTACAGATTTTAAGTTACTGAAACACTTTAGTGCACACACTTCAATAGCTGTCACCCAGCAGGCGTTAAGAAAGATTTTGTCAAAGGAGAGGCTCTCAGGGTTGTAAGAAGAAACTCTTTTAGAAAAGTTAAACATAAAAGGAAGGAAGCTCTGAAGCAAAACTTGAGAACGGTGAAAAAGATTCCAACCTTTGTCACGCAATTTCAACCGTCATTTCCAAACTTGAAAAACATATATACTTATGGAAAAATGGCATCTAATCCAGAACCAGCCGTGACTAAGAGAGAAGGAGCCTCCCTTGCTCTCTTATGGAAAAGGGAAATCACTAAAGAGACATGCTTGTTAAAACAAAACTTTAAACTTATTAGGCTTTGAAAGACACAATGGACGCGCACAGGAGTTGTACAGGTCTAAAAAAGCCAAGAAGACTTACTGGTTTGATTATTTATTGAAATTAGAAAGACACTGCGTTGACTTCAGTTCTCGTGGCTTCTTTGTTAATAAATACCCATCAAACTTTGACAAATTTTTTGTTTTATAAATTCTTTGGTTTAACGCGATGGCCGGATAGGAAACTTTGAGATGTCGAAGAATCAATCACTCGGCCTCAGAGCAAGGTTTGAGGAATTTATATTGTTTCAAAAAACGCAGGGTACTTTTCAAAGCCGGAATGGAAAAATTCACGATCGGCTTGGTTTCATGATTAGCAGGCAGCGGGAAGAACTTTTCCCTAAAATTGGAATTGTAGGCTCGTTCGATCTATATACCTCAGAGCAATTTGTGGTCGAAATTCCAAAACAATTTGACAGCTGTTAGAATTCTAAATGACTTTCTAGTTATGGACTTCTGCTCCAATAATTTCTCTGACATTTATTTGGCGATTATATAAGTAAAATCGGATTATTTACCATGTATTGTTGAATGATAGTTAAAAAAAAAGCCGGTTGGACATCGGGGCGGAGCCTTCACGTATAAAACTTTGTTAAGTGCCTTCACACCCCGTCCCCGGGACCGCATTCGGGCCCGTTCTGACGACCTACACGCTAAATAGAGAAATTGAATAACCCGTTTAAGATTTAAGACCTTGAAAAGCATATCCCGTTAAGTGGCACATGTCCGTCTAGGCTAAGTAAGGGAATGCCCACCCCCCGGACCGAGCTGTAATATGTACCACTTGAAGAAGAAATAATTAACAATTAATGAATGAGGCTGAGTATCTTATGAAGAGTTATGGAGATCGAGGAGGCCTTTATCCGTCGAGGCCGTAGGCCGAGGCGGTTAACACCCTTCGAGATCTCCATAATTCTTCATGTGATACGAAAGCCGAATTCAATAACTGTTTTATTATTCAATCAAAATAGTTCCAAGTTTAGAAACATAGCTAAAACAAGCTTACCTGCATCGATGTTAAGTTTATCTTCGATAGTTTAAGTTTAGGTTTGTCTAGCTCCGCAAATATTCTCCAAATAGCAGATGTCGCCCTCCGAGTTTTCTTCTTGCTGTGTTTGCTATATATGTTTTTAGCCATTATTTTGCCTACTTACAGCTGTAGTTCTTTCTCATGAAACGAGTAAGGTGTCTGCCACTTTAGTTTTTACAACAAAAACAATTCAATCTCGTCCCAGGTCTTTTCGGTTAACGGCGCATTAACCTGCAGAAGGCTGCATTATTGACGTCATTTCCTCGTTAAACACAAATTTCTTCTAAATTTGGACAGCAGTAACTGGTAATGGTGAATTATGCGTGTGCTTTTAGCCAATCAGATTTGGGGAAATATTTTGAATGAATTGACGTTAAGGACTAAAAGGGTAAAAATTGGGTAAATGAAGCTACTCTAGACATATATTTTAAAACTTATTGTTAAGGGTGGGTATGCCAAGATAGTTATCGTCTCGAAGTCATTTTGTTTCCCCTCAAATCATTTCTAAATAATTTTACCCTCTATAACTCTGGTCATGTTTTGAGCGCTTAAATTAAAGGCAGTAAAAAACAGTGTCCTGACGTCAGAATGTCTAACGTGTAACAGCTTTACTAATATCACAACAGTAGTATAGGATATGGGGGTGCGAGAACATTTTCAATATTATGGATTTGACCTTGGGTTTTTGATGACATCAGCATTTTTCTCCGAATTGGATTCCAGGAATTTGGCCTTGGGAATCCGGTTTGAACCGGTTTTGGGCGGTTTGATTTTAATAATATCTAAGCCCAACCATATCACCATACCGAAATAGTTTGCGACTATATATTATTTTGGTTTTTGAGTCAGGATCTGGCTGATAGTTTTGATATTTTTCCTCATTTGTGAATACAACATGATAATGATTATTGCTTATTTTTTTGAGTCCAAAATCTAATCTGTCTATATTTGCTTTTGCAATCATATCCAATATTTTGTCAACTATTGGATTTTCAATTATTTTCTTTTTATAAGTATCTAAAATAGGACCTAGATAAAAGCTCTTACCGCATTTATAATCAGCTTTTTCTATTGCTTGCTCAGGCTCAATGAGTACTGATCCTTTGTATCCTTCACAAGTATGTTTTATGATGCCAGATAGTAGTAACAACCCACGGCACGAAATTCTTGGTTCTTTTAGCTGGTTTAATTGCTATAATGCTGATTTTAGAGCGGTTTTCGTGTGCTTTTGTACGACTTTTGACTTAATATTTGAGACAAGGCCCAATTCACTGGTTAATTTTTGTTTACTAAGGCTTACTCTACCATTTGGAGGAATATACATAGATATCAAACTAGTGCCTCCTGATAGAGATTGTTGTTTGGCTAAAAGACGGATAAAATCTTCCATATATATATTGTATATAGTTATGGAATATAAAAAAGGTGTGTTAAATAGATACTGACTTGTTTTTAGTTTGTGGTAATTTTATTTTTCAATTCGGTGGATGACTTTATAATGCATTTTTAGTGTGTCCTTATTAAGGAATTGTTTGATACAATATTTACTCGGTACTCTGATACCTTTCATGTATTCATGAATATTTTTGCTAATCTTATCATAATCATTACTGAGTATAAATGCATAGCCATTATTAACGTGCTTCTTCCTCATCTCCTTTTGGGCTTCTGATACATAGTAGTTACCTGTAGGACTCTTGAATTCTATGCCCAGGCCTTTATAATCTTTGTGATAATTAAGCACCAATAGATCAGGCTGTCCTCTCATATATCCTTTTTTATATGAATCCAGTCTTTTATTCTCAGTATCCTGATTCTCCCCTAGTCCTGCTACTAATATAGTATCTGGATAGTATTTCCTTATGAGGTCCACTACTTTATAATGGAGGTCAGTCTCATTACCAATCATAATCATCTTATTCCAGGGACTATGAAATAGTTTGTATTGGCTATATTTACGGATAGATGGGAGGACAGTGGTGAAAACCCATTGACGGAATCTTTTAGCAAGTTCTAATTTGGAGCTAAATACTAGTTCATAAAAGCCAGGCCCATTGATAAAAGTGTACCATCTACCTTGTTGGACCTGAGGGGGTGAAACGTCCACGCCAGCTTTTTGAACCTGACCCGGCGTTTCACCGGGGCAGCTTTTGGGTTGTATAAGATGAATCATTTTGTTTTCTTTTGATACATGCCTTTTTAATGCATGGCGAGTATCACTATATCCAAGGATCTCAGCAACATCTTTTCCTCGGAACCAAACATTTTGCTTATTATCAATATATGAAGTCAGCTCGATATTCATATCTTGATTGATATACTTCTTTTCTATCATGCTTATCATATATATAGATTACATAAATATTATCATGCAGACCAAAAATATGATAAGGATGATAGATTAAAAGGTATGGTGGGTCTGAGGTGCCGTTACAGCGCATTAGACCTGACGCCCTGTTTCAGGACATCAACAAAGCTGTCCACAAAACGTGGACGCTCTCTCTGAGAATAACCCGTATAGTTTACGGGAAAAGATTTTCGGTTCTCCTTATCAACATGTTTTCTTTTACTTCTCCTCCTCCTCTTCCTCTGTTTCAAAGATTGCACCTAGCTATAGGACGCCGGTTAATGACATTTCTACTGTTTCCAGTTTTTTGGATATTAATTTCTTGTGGTATAATGTCGCAATTTCTTCCTCCAATTTTTGGATTTTAGTGAATAGTGCATTAAGCTCGGTTTCCTTACTCTGGATTTTAGTATCAAGCTTTCTTATATGATCGTCCATATATACTATTAGTTAGATAATTCTTGCAGGTTGCTTAGTGGAATCCAACTATTAAAGTCGTCACTATAGCCCAACTATTTTACAAGAGCTTGTTTCTTCTTATAATCCCTCCGAATGACCTTTTCAATGCGAAATACATCCTGTTTTGCTGGTAGTAATTCTGGCTCATAAAAGCTGCCTTGTATTTCCTCATTATTGAGATCTTTTAATCTATAGGTGATTGGATTTGTTGATTGGATTTTATCGATGAGGAATATCTCTTCTGTCCAATTAGGTGTGTACCCTTTATTGAACACCTTTCTCTTATACTTACTTATCCTAACTTTATCACCAATCTTAAATATGGGCTTAGATGACAACTGCTTCATATCACCATACAGATTGTAATAGACTGATTTACGGATGTGACCTAATGAAGAGTGGGAACGGAGGTCATTAGATGGGCAAATACAAAATAAGATCTACCAAAGGAAGGTTTTTGAGCCCGCGAGACTGAGCAACCCAAACAAACCCTTGTTTTTACTAAAACCGCTGGACACAAAACCTCCCCTGGGTCGATTACATTGTCACAATCGAGTTCGGGCAAACGTTTGCTCTCGCAATTCTTGTGACTCTGGCGATAGTTGTAACATGATCAATTCACACAGCTGTTTATAGTACGGAATTAATACCATGTTTTACACTCTACCGAGCATGAGTCTTTCAAAGCTAAGCCTTTAAAGTTCTGCTTTAACAAGCACGTCTTTTAGCGATTTTATTTTTCACTGCAATTTTATTTTTGCACTGAAATGTTTCAGAATGCTTAACTAGTGTGTACGTACATCGAGTATTCTTTTTTCTCGAATCGTGTCTACCTTATAGGCTGTTGTGTCCAAGAATGTAGTTTTTATTGCTGATACTTCAGTAGTAAACTTGATAGTAAGGTGATTAGCATTGGCTTTCTCAATGAAAAAAGTTCTATTCTATTCCTTGTAGCTTGCAAAGCAGGGAAATTTTGCTGAGGCTGTGATCAGTTTGGACTTTTGACTGACCGAGAGTTGGGGCGAGTCAAAAAAATGATTCTAAGGGAGAAGTTGACCCCTTGCCTGCCCTTCCTCCATATTACCTTTGGGTCGCGCTTCAAAAAAAAAGAAAAAAAAAAACGCCTGCTCTGCAGGCTATGTTCCTTGTACATGAGTACAACCTCAAGATACCTTTTCAATGCTTTATTTCAATCAACAGTAACACCGATCCTAATTTGTCAAATACATTTAATCTCGTTACATCCAGTTTGCTGTTAATGGGACAAGTCAGCTTTCCAATACCGTTGGGCTTTCAATCACAAGTTGAGGACTAGCTAGAAACCTTGCATAACGCCAACAGTATTTTGCAAACCTTTGTCTGCGTGAAAAAGAAAATAAAACGTGTGAATTTTTTAATACCTCGCCGTGTAGGATATTTAAAAAGTTTGTTGATTTCCTTTTCTTATCACATGCCAGGATTTTCGTTCATTGAAGTTGCCTCTCTTTATCATTTGAGGCCAATCATCATTGAAAAAACTATGACCACTTTCTTTAGAAAAGGGTAATCACTACCGCTGCTGGAAAACGCACAAAAGAACTAGCCGGGAAACCATAAATACCAGTATCTAATAGTCGTAGAAAAACAATCACTCGGCGTGCAAGGTATCTACACCAAACTACATACTTTTGCTGTAAAACTACGTCTCGATGTCAGAGTTCAAGTGTTCAAAATGAAGACAAAACAGATCTTACCTTCTTACTAAAAAGGCAGAATACTCAGACAAGTTTGCACTTTTTAAGAGAAAAGAATAAAAATAAATTAGTTTTACTGACAATAATAGCTCAATGGTACCTTGCTGTTTAATACATGATTAAAACACCGCTTGCTGGGATTTTATTAATCGATAATGCCATTCTTTTTTCATTTGATGCGAATCATTAGAAATAAGCAACGGCTACCACGGCAAGAAATATGGCATTCACCGTCTCAGAAAACCCTCGGTTAATTTTCGAAAACGCGGCATTTTGCTAAAATTCTCTCGCGTTTTCCGGTCGTAAAATCCACTCTTTTCCCGTCGTTTTCTGGCCGGTGAATTTGAGTATTCGTTCCATTATCCGATAGTTTTCAGGCTCAGTTAACACCAGGAAAACACTGGTTTTACTGGTGTTAACCGGACCGTTAACGCACGGTTAATACAAGCAAAACACACGGAAAACATACGGTTAACACATGAGGAACGGATCGTATTCCGTTGTTCACCGCAGTTTTCCAGTGACTTAACATCGCGTTTTTTGGTGTTTTCTGGTGTTTTCAAGTGGCAACAAAACAAAGAATTCACAGACGTTTTCCGTCATTCTGCGTGACTTTTCTCGCGTTTTCTGGGGCAGCGAACAACTAGAAAATGCCGGGAAACAGCATGTTCCCCAACGTTCACCCATCGGTTAATGAGATGTTTTCCATCGCTTCAAAACTTTTTTCTCCAGGAAAACGCGCCGTTTTCAGTATCGAATGCGCTTATTTTCGCGCATCTTCTACGTTTCCAGTGTGATCTTATGCTGGAATGTAACTTAGTCCTTTATTCACTGGTGTTTTCGTTCAAAATTTTAACATTCGTTGTTGCAGTTTTGTTTTTCCCGGCACCCGCCATAGGTGCTTTAAACGACAAATAAATACTTCGATTCTGTCTGTCCCCGATATCCCTCAATGGAAACAAGTAATGAAAAGCTCACTGTACTTCTGAACTCTTTTATTATCAGCAACTCAACTCATCGTCTGTAGTACAGAATGCCTCTAATTGATTATGACCACTCCACAGTAAACTAAAACTACTATTTATAAAAATGCATTCAATCATAGATAAGACATTCACAAAATTCTGTTATCAAATGAATATGGTCGGTACAATTCAGAACACTCTTGACAATATATCTACTGATAACCAACTGATCTAATAAGAACAGTCGGGAGATATCGATGCTAACTTATGAAACGAGTAAGGCATGTACAGAGTAATTTCAGTCAACATTCCACTTGCATACAAATTGTTTTCTGTAGTAAAGTTTATATTTATACTCAAAATTCAATTCAATACACCGTATTCACAAATGGCGGACACGCGGGAAAAAACTGGTGCCTAGTCATGAAAGCGAGGCGTTGGAGGATAAACAAAAATTGCAAATGAAGACTTTCAGTGAACTTGCAGAGTGTTTAGCACGGATTCCAACTAAAATAACTTTCTACGGACTTCTCTTTAAATGCAATTTACGTGGGATGTCTTCTGCTTTTAATGTTTAGTAGCTATTTGCTGTTTGCAATCAAAAGGGACGCGTATATCTTCAGGAAACAGGATGATTTTGTAGGTTTCCGAAGCATCAGAAGCTCGAAGAGTAGGCGATCGCTGGAGAAAAGCGGCAAACATGTTGGCCCAAACTTCACACTGAAACCGAATACGAAAGCCAGCTTACTACAATTCTGTATTGGATCAAATTAATTCCGTCGCTTTGGAGGGAATTGTTAGAGGTAGGTTGGCAGAGCTTAGCAAAAATCTCATGATTTCTTTGTCATTGCGAAGTAATTAAAAATAATTTTATCAAAATTAGAAGCTGTAGTGTGTGAACCTTATGGCTTGCTATTTGCCTGGTTTCTTTTAGGGCATTATGTCAGAGAGCTCTTGGTAAAAAAGTGGTATAAAGCTTACATTTTACTAGGTTAAAATTTTAAGGTAATGTTTTTGTCAGGACTGAACACGGCAAGCTTCTGTTTCGAATAATTGAATTCGAGTCTGGATCAGTTTAAGAAGACCATCATATGTATTCTTCAACTTTAAAATATTATGGAACATAAAGTTAAAACTCTTAACAGCCAAAGGTAAGAAATACGAAATTACTCGCTGAAATGATATGTGGCCGGCTTACCGAGTCTGCCGAGTAGCAAGTTGAAATTTTGAGCGTACTCCTCTCGGTCGCTCCTGCACATTAAAAATAAATTACCGAAAACCCGCTTGAAAAAAAGGTCAACGCCGCTGATTTATTGATGTCCTTCATTGATCAAGACCAGAGAATAACGTCCTGGCGAACAAAAACCAAACATAACTTCATGGAAACCTCAGTCACCTCTTCTTTCCTGTCTTCCTTTTTTCCATCTCGACTTGAACTGTTTTGTTCAACGGCAGACGTCTCTTGCGTTAACAGTTGCAAGTAGGCCATACATCTGTCACTTATTTCTTTTTTTCTTGCTACCAAGATTTGTTTATATTTCTGTTTCACCGAATTGCAGTGAGCTGGCTTTCGTACTCGGTTTCAATGTGAAGTTTGGGTCAACATGGCTTTTCTCCAGCCATCGTCCACTTGTCGAGCTTCTGATGCTTCGGAAACCTTAAAAATCATTCTGTTTCCTTGAAGATATACGCGTCCCTTTTGATTGCAAACAGCAAATCGCTACTTAACATTAAAAGCAGAAGACATCCCACGTAATTTTATTAAAAAGAAGTCCGTAGAAAGTTATTTTAGGTGGAATCCGTGCTAAACACTCTGCAAGTTCACTGAAAGTCTTCATTTGCAATTTTTGTTTATCCTCCAACGCCTCGCTTTCATGACTAGGCACCAGTTTTTTCCCGCGTGTCCGCCATTTGTGAATACGGTGTATACGAGCACACATTGACTTTAAAACAATACTGTTTCCAAGGTCAAAATGAAGTTGATCCACTCCTTAGTTTAATAAGTCCATGTGTGCTCGTACTGAGTGGAATTTTGAGTGTATTTCCTTTAAGGATGAGTACTCTCTCGGTTTGCTGGTGAAAATCACCTGGAATATAGTTAATTGGTAATATCCAACTAGTGGTCTATTATCAATGTCACATTCTGATTGGCTGAGCTACTACTAGGCCATATGTTATAGCCCACTAGTAGCGAAAAGCGCCGGCTTTGAAAACCAAAACAATGGCGGCTGAACAATGTTTTTGCTGGCTAAACTTGTTTTGTCTCGATATTTTGGACCAACTAGTTGGATTTTACTAAAACAATAAATTATTCCTCTTGCCCTCATGGCCTCTGAGTCAATAGCCCATTCGGGCTTGAGGAATGATAAATTGTTAAATATATGTCGACCAGTGGAACCCCAAATGGCAATAGCACACTGTTAAAGAAATTTCAAGTGCCATATTTGTTCTGAAATAAGTCTTGAAACAAGGTTTTCCCTGACTTACTTTTAAAAATGTATTGAAGCTCCACTGTTATCAAGCATTAAAAAAATGAAAAGAACTACAATTAGTTTTAATGGCCCACAGCAATGACTCAGGAACTTCATCACGGCCTCTTGTACTTGGAGGACCAACCCTTCTGTTAACAGATTGCCTTTTTTGCTGGTTGGACATACTTCTTCTATAGGGAGAGTCCAAATTGTGAAAAAAACATGGAAACCTCCTCTGATCTCCACTCTAGGGGCCTTGTTCTGAGAACATCACCCTCCTCATCTGACTCATCGGACGAAATCAAGGCTGAATGTAGGGCTTCTAAGACTGGCATCTTCTTCTCATCTTCTGTAACCACTTTTAGTCTTTTCTCAAGTTTCTGGGTGAAATAATATAGAAATCAATTATTTTTGATAGATTTGATTTTAACTTTCAGAGCATCTGTAGTCAAGAAAAATATTCTCATTGAAAAACCAGTAGTGGTCACTGATCTGTAGCTGTCACATTTAGTGAGGCTTAATTCTTTTCCCTTTAATTAAATTATTCACAAATGCTACCAACTGAGTAATGCCACTGGATTGTGTTCTATCCCTGGAATCCCTTCTTTAAAACAACATGTAATACTGTTTGAATAGACATGTGATGTACAGCTAGCTTTATACTTGAGGAGTCAGGTGGCTTGTGATTAATTGATCACAAAAGTGTCCTTAGGTGGGTATGAAAGCTGATAATTTTCATAATCCAAGTTCAAGAGTTCTGTAAGAAGGTTGAACTGCTTTTTTATATCACTCTGTAATCATTGTTGTGCTGGCCCCATGAATAAATTTTTGACAAGCTTGCAAGTGCTGACTTAATAAGTCGCCATTATTGCACGACTGTTTCATGGTTGCATTAGGTAAGTCCAATTTTGGTCGATTTTCACCAAGGAGATGCTTAAAGATAAGATAAAGGATAGTAAACTTTCACTCAAACAGTTCGGTGTGGATTTGGGGTTAGATTAATGGTGTTGTCATGTTTTTTTTTTGGCAGCAACTCACAAGGAAACAAGCAAATGCTTGTAGCCTAGTAGTCGCTATTTTATGATGAATATATTAATTTTGTTGTTATCCCTCGTTGGGCTTCCTTCTCGTTTGAACCCAACTGCAGAAGGGGCTCAAGAAATGCAAAAAAATATATAAAAATTATTTGAGTAGTAAGAAAAATTGTTCCATTCTGATCAGTTTTTGTAATTCTTACCTACATTTTCTTCTCACAACATTTTTCAACATAACAAATATTTTGTTATTCATCACGAAATATCGTGGCTAGTACAGGCATTTGCTTGTGAGTTAATTTGTTTTTCCATTTCCCCTTATGTGCTTTGCAATGCTACTTGACCTTGCAGTTGAAATTATTTATAACTTAACGATAAAAGAAGAGCTTAGTGGCAAATACTTATACATATCAAGTGAGTCATAACTTTGTTGAAAAATGATACGAGTGAAAAATGTTGGAAACAATTTCAAAAACTGAGCAGAAAGGAACAATAATAATAATTATACTACTTATATAATTTTGTAAAATAATTTTTGGCATTTCTCAAAATCCTTATGCAGCCAAGATCACAAGAGAATGAAGCCCACAGGAGGGATCAACAACAAAAAATAAACACTGGTACATCACAAAATAATGTAGGCTACTTGAAATGTTTGCTTGTTTCCTTGTGATTGGCCACCAGAAAATAGGTGACAATGCAGTCCAGAAAACTAATTTTACCCCAGAACCACAATGAACCTTTGGAGTGAAAATTTCTTATCTATTATCTTCTCTTAAAGTATCTTTTTTAGACAGGTACTCAAGCAAAATTTGGACTTACCTGATCTAACCAAGAAACAACAGAACAATAATGGCAACTTAAGTCGGCACACTTCCAAACTCGTCACAAATTTTTTTTCATAGCACCCCACAATGATAAGTTCAGATAAAAAAGGTTCAACCTTCTTATTGAACTCTTGAACTTGGATTCTGTATATTATATTATCTGCCTTCGCACCCAACCTAACAAAGCATTTGTGATCAGTTAATCACAAGCTATACAACTCCACAAGTGATCTTCCATACATTGTGTTGCATACATGTAGCACCTGGGTTTGCTTTCACCCCATCCCCCCTCCCCCAGGTTGATTCTCAATTTCCTTTGTCTCTTGGGGCTAGGAGACAAAGGAAATTGAGAATCAACCAGAGTTAAATCAAGATTAATCTGAAAACAAATTTGACCCATAACAATATGCTTTGCACGAATTCTCCCTCCATGTAAAAGGCCACTTAAAGGGACACAGTCAGCTGATGCACACGCGCATTACATACCAATTCTTAGCTGCTTTGCACATCACAAGATGCGCGTGAAACAGAAAGTGAGAAGCGCATCCGGAATATCTAAACAAACCTTGTGGAGTTGAACTAATTGTAAGTCAAAATCTTAGTTATAAACTCTAAGTCATATCAGAACACTCATTTTTTTATATGCCATCAAGAATTCACCAATGCACTTGTCCAGGGAAAGCTAAACATTGACGAATACTTCTGAATTTGACGAATCAGTAGGTTGAGACAGCTTGATTGTACCTTTCTCCATCAATTTTCCAAATATTTGTAATGACGATTTGCTCTGCAGTGTTATTAATTCATTTCTCTTGTTATTTTGGTACACGAAGGGGATTTCTCCCGTCCAGCACCTACACGTTTTCCACCTCCTCTTTTTATGTTCCTTTGGATACTGTGCTTAACCAAATAACTATGATAAAATAGTGTTTTAGGATGCATAAAAGTTTGCTGAGTCAGAAAGAGGTTTTCAGGAAAAAAATAGAGGAGCGAATGAAAAACTAGGCCAGATTAAAGTGGATTTCTAGATGTATCTGATGTGTACATTTGATTTTGAGTTGAGGTATTTCAATCTTTTTCAAACTGGGAAAAGTAGTGTCCAGGTCAGTGTGGCCCAATAGGCGACTGTGTCCCTTTAATTGCTCTTTTTACCAGCAGCATCGGGTTATCTGTAATATTTAGAACTTGTGAGACTGATCAGCCTCGGTTAGTTTAGCTAGCTGCAGGTCAGCCAGGATTGATTGTAAAAATTAATACTTTGTTATATAACAAATAAATTATCATATCCAAACTCCTTGCCTCACATACATGCTACATCTGCAAAAACAAACTCCCACAAAAAATTTGTGCCACAAGGTACGGTAAGTTTTAGCCTATCTTCCAGAGCCGGTCATGTTGAAACGCAGACCATGCAGACTGCAGACTGTGCAGACCGTGCAGACTGAATGTTAAATTTTTTACTTGTATCTTAATTTTCTAGTAAAATGTTTACTATAGTTTCCTGCAGGAGCGAGCACGATGGAGGAAGGTAAGCTGTTTCTTTCTGTAACTGTATTATATTGCCACGATTATTTAATTTTTTTTAAGTAGAAGAAGCTTTTCAGTTCAGGTTAAGTGACTTAAAATAAAACCCTTTTCGGCTTCCTACAACGGCTACGAGAGACATTTTTTCAATTTCCTTGATTGTTGATGATTGTCTTTAGTTTCACTCTGTAATTCAAACCGGTGATTTGCTGTCATTTCTTCAAATCTAGTACAGATACCGATGTTATCGTTGTTAGCTCGGAAGATTCGGCTAAGACTTTTGTTTATGTATTTTTTTTTATTCGATTCCCAAGAGTGTCCTTCTTGGCTGGTTTTCACTCGGGGATCGACAATTGTATTTGCTCCATGCATTCACGCCAATAAGTGGTAGTGGTTTGAAACCGACAATCTTGTCCGAGTATCATGGTTCTTGTTTATGCAGTTCCAAAAGTAAATAGTTCATTAGTAACAAATGTATTATTTGTACAACTCGAAGATGTGGAGGGGGTTTGAATGCACTGTGTATTTTAGGCATATTTTGTCTTAATTTTCATTGAATATTATCTGTGAGAAGTTAAAGTTGCTGCCCTTCTCCTCTTAATTCTGACGTTTACGGAACCGCCAAATACGAGGAAATCAGAATATTTCTAAGGTAGATATACCGTTGATTTATTTACACATCTTAAAGCAAGGCCCATCTCCCAAACGTCTCGGTTTGATATTCCGAGCTAACAACGACGACATCGGTATCTGTAAGATTTGAAGAAATGGCGGCAAGTCACCGGTTTGAATTACAGAGGGAAACCAAACAAGGCAATCATCAACAATCAACGAAATTGAGGAGATGTCTCTCTCGTAGCCATTGTAGGAAGGGTTTTATTTTAAGTCACTTAACCTGAAAAAACTTCTTCTACTAAAAAAGATTTAAATAATCGTGGCAATATAATACAATTACAGAAAGAATCAGCTTACCTTCCTCCATTGTGCTTGCTCCTGCATGAAAGCGGCCCAGCTAAAAGCGCGTGAAACTGCCTTTACGTCTTCCGGTAAACATGAGCTCACGATTTTCCCATTTCTTAGCCGTGACCCTTGCAGGTACACATCGGTGCACATATGATAGTGATGCACAGTGCACATAATGAGAGGAAGCGGGAAACTATAGTAAAAATTTTACTAGAAAATTAAGGTACAAGTAAAAAAATAACACTCAGTCTGCACAGTCTGCAGTCTGCAGTCTGCATGGTCTGCGTTTCAACATGACCGTCCAGAGCTGTTCTCTTGTCCCTTCCAAGAAAGTTTCCTTAGGTACAGTTGTATTCCGGATTCCGAATTTCACTATTCCAGATTCCTCACTGTATACGTAGCTTACTAACAAATCCTCGACTTGCATTCAATTTCGAGATCAATTTTTTAATTTCGAAAAGACTCAAGTTCTCCTAGGATGACGTCGACCGAACAGGTATAAATTTTATAGCGCCGCTTAGAATGCATTTCTGGAGGTCTGAACTTACTCTGGATAGCCTAAAAAGTGTTTTAAATGAATTGGGGTGGAAACTGTCGTTGGGTGCCCCTGTTAATTAACCTATCGCCACCTTTCCCCGTCCATCCCCCTCCCCCTTTCCTCCAAAAAGTGTACACAGGTTTTGATTAAGCACATGCGGAAATGTACCTGTAGTAAATATTTTAGTAATGTCTCAAACAAAACGCAAAGTAAAATATTAATCCTCCAGTGTAGGCGCAAAAAGAACATAAGTTTGAACAAATGGAGTTTGACGAAAAAAAATACTCAGCTGTTCACAAAAGGGAAAAGATGATAAACATCGCGGCTGTTGATGTAAGAGTCAATAAGATTTTTATTAACTTCACCCCCGACGAAAAATAAACAGAAATCAGCAAATGTGTGTTTGCCCTCGCTTTTATTATATGCCTCACGTTCATCTACGTTCATCAGCATCATAAAAAGGGCGCGAAAAGCTACACTGGTGACATTGCTTGCAGATACTTAGCAGTAAATATTGTTTTCGAAATGTACTCTCTAATTCTGCTTCTGTTTCTCGGAGCGGTAGTCTTGACTTGGCTGAGAATGCATTTGAGGATGAGGCAGTCCAGAAGGACTTAGATGGTGAAACCATTGCCGAGCTTGCTGATGAAATCGGTTCCATTTCAACTGCTCGTCGTATTCCAACAAAGATAGCGCTGGTAATTAAGATCTCCTCCCTTGTCTCCATTTTTAAACAGGCTACTGGGATGGGGAGAATTAACTTAATTTGTTTCAGACTCCTTTAAAAGCCCTTATAAAATGAGTCCTCTGTGTGGAGTCCTCGGGAATACGTCGAGAGAATCGCGCTCGCTCAACCAGTAAATTGTGTATTTTATTTGGTTAATATGTTAGCACGATAACCGTTCTGTTAAAAATGTATAGCCGTTGCTTATTTCTAATGATTCGCATCAAATGAAAAAAGAATGGCATTATCGATTAATAAAATCCCAGCAAGCGGTGTTTTAATCATGTATTAAACAGCAAGGTACCATTGAGCTATTATTGTCAGTAAAACTAATTTATTTTTATTCTTTTCTCTTAAAAAGTGCAAACTTGTCTGAGTATTCTGCCTTTTTAGTAAGAAGGTAAGATCTGTTTTGTCTTCATTTTGAACACTTGAACTCTGACATCGAGACGTAGTTTTACAGCAAAAGTATGTAGTTTGGTGTAGATACCTTGCACGCCGAGTGATTGTTTTTATACGACTATTAGATACTGGTATTTATGGTTTCCCGGCTAGTTCTTTTGTGCGTTTTCCAGCAGCGGTAGTGATTACCCTTTTCTAAAGAAAGTGGTCATAGTTTTTTCAATGATGATTGGCCTCAAATGATAAAGAGAGGCAACTTCAATGAACGAAAATCCTGGCATGTGATAAGAAAAGGAAATCAACAAACTTTTTAAATATCCTACACGGCGAGGTATTAAAAAATTCACACGTTTTATTTTCTTTTTCACGCAGACAAAGGTTTGCAAAATACTGTTGGCGTTATGCAAGGTTTCTAGCTAGTCCTCAACTTGTGATTGAAAGCCCAACGGTATTGGAAAGCTGACTTGTCCCATTAACAGCAAACTGGATGTAACGAGATTAAATGTATTTGACAAATTAGGATCGGTGTTACTGTTGATTGAAATAAAGCATTGAAAAGGTATCTTGAGGTTGTACTCATGTACAAGGAACATAGCCTGCAGAGCAGGCGTTTTTTTTTTTCTTTTTTTTTTGAAGCGCGACCCAAAGGTAATATGGAGGAAGGGCAGGCAAGGGGTCAACTTCTCCCTTAGAATCATTTTTTTGACTCGCCCCAACTCTCGGTCAGTCAAAAGTCCAAACTGATCACAGCCTCAGCAAAATTTCCCTGCTTTGCAAGCTACAAGGAATAGAATAGAACTTTTTTCATTGAGAAAGCCAATGCTAATCACCTTACTATCAAGTTTACTACTGAAGTATCAGTCTATAAGGGAGACACGATTCGAGAAAAAAGAATACTCGATGTACGTACACACTAGTTAAGCATTCTGAAACATTTCAGTGCAAAAATAAAATTGCAGTGAAAAATAAAATTGCAGTGAAAAATAAAATCGCTAAAAGACGTGCTTGTTAAAGCAGAACTTTAAAGGCTTAGCTTTGAAAGACTCATGCTCGGTAGAGTGTAAAACATGGTATTAATTCCGTACTATAAACAGCTGTGTGAATTAATCATGTTACAACTATCGCCAGAGTCACAAGAATTGCGAGAGCAAACGTTTGCCCGAACTCGATTGTGACAATGTAATCGACCCAGGGGAGGTTTTGTGTCCAGCGGTTTTAGTAAAAACAAGGGTTTGTTTGTTTGGGTTGCTCAGTCTCGCGGGCTCAAAAACCTTCCTTTGGTAGATCTTATTTTGTTTTTGCCCATCTAATGACCTCCGTTCCCACTCTTTATTAGGTCACATCCGTAAATCAGTCTATTACAATCTGTATGGTGATATGAAGCAGTTGTCATCTAAGCCCATATTTAAGATTGGTGATAAAGTTAGGATAAGTAAGTATAAGAGAAAGGTGTTTAATAAAGGGTACACACCTAATAGGACAGAAGAGATATTCCTGATCGATAAAATCCAATCAACAAATCCAATCACCTATAGATTAAAAGATCTCAATAATGAGGAAATACAAGGCAGCTTTTATGAGCCAGAATTACTGCCAGAAAAACAGGATGTATTTCGCATTGAAAAGCTAGGTCATTCGGAGGGATTATAAGAAGAAACAAGCTCTTGTAAAATAGTTGGGCTATAGTGACGACTTTAATATTTGGATTCCACTAAGCAACCTGCAAGAATTATCTAACTAATAGTATATATGGACGATCATATAAGAAAGCTTGATACTAAAATCCAGAGTAAGGAAACCGAGCTTAATGCACTATTCACTAAAATCCAAAAACTGGAGGAAGAAATTGCGACATTATACCACAAGAAATTAATATCCAAAAAACTGGAAACAGTAGAAATGTCATTAACCGGCGTCCTATAGCTAGGTGCAATCTTTGAAACAGAGGAAGAGGAGGAGGAGAAGTAAAAGAAAACATGTTGATAAGGAGGACCGAAAATCTTTTCCCGTAAACTATACAGGTTATTCTCAGAGAGAGCGTCCACGTTTTGTGGACAGCTTTGTTGATGTCCTGAAACAGGGCGTCAGGTCTAATGCGCTGTAACGGCACCTCAGACCCACCATACTTTTTAATCTATCATGCTTATCATATTTTTGGTCTGCATGATAATATTTATGTAATCTATATATATGATAAGCATGATTGAAAAGAAGTATATCAATCAAGATATGAATATCGAGCTGACTTCATATATTGATAATGAGCAAAATGTTTGGTTCCGAGGAAAAGATGTTGCTGAGATCCTTGGATACAGTGATAATCGCCATGCATTAAAAAGGCATGTATCAAAAGAAAACAAAATGATTCATCTTATACAACCCAAAAGCTGCCCCGGTGAAACGCCGGGTCAGGTTCAAAAAGCTGGCGTGGACGTTTCACCCCCTCCGGTCCAACAAGGTAGAGGGTACACTTTTATCAATGGGCCTGGCTTTTATGAACTAGTATTTAGCTCCAAATTAGAACTTGCTAAAAGATTCCGTCAATGGGTTTTCACCACTGTCCTCCCATCTATCCGTAAATATGGCCAATACAAACTATTTGATAGTCCCTGGAATAAGATGATTATGATTGGTAATGAGACTGACCTCCATTATAAAGTAGTGGACCTCATAAGGAAATACTATCCAGATACTATATTAGTAGCAGGACTGGGGGAGAATCAGGATACTGAGAATAAAAGACTGGATTCATATAAAAAAGGATATATGAGAGGACAGCCTGATCTATTGGTACTTAATTATCACAAAGATTATAAAGGCCTGGGCATAGAATTCAAGAGTCCTACAGGTAACTACTATGTATCAGAAGCCCAAAAGGAGATGAAGAAGAAGCACGTTAATAATGGCTATGCATTTATACTCAGTAATGATTATGATAAGATTAGCAAAAATATTCATGAATACATGAAAGGTATCAGAGTACCGAGTAAATATTGTATCAAACAATTCCTTAATAAGGACACACTAAAAATGCATTATAAAGTCATCCACCGAATTGAAAAATAAAATTACCACAAACTAAAAACAAGTCAGTATCTATTTAACACACCTTTTTTATATTCCATAATTATATACAATATATATATGGAAGATTTTATCCGTCTTTTAGCCAAACAACAATCTCTATCAGGAGGCACTAGTTTGATATCTATGTATATTCCTCCAAATGGTAGAGTAAGCCTTAGTAAACAAAAATTAACCAGTGAATTGGGCCTTGTCTCAAATATTAAGTCAAAAGTCGTACAAAAGCACACGAAAACCGCTCTAAAATCAGCATTATAGCAATTAAACCAGCTAAAAGAACCAAGAATTTCGTGCCGTGGGTTGTTACTACTATCTGGCATCATAAAACATACTTTTGAAGGATACAAAGGATCAGTACTCATTGAGCCTGAGCTAGCAATAGAAAAAGCTGATTATAAATGCGGTAAGAGCTTTTATCTAGGTCCTATTTTAGATACTTATAAAAAGAAAATAATTGAAAATCCAATAGTCGACAAAATATTGGATATGATTGAAAAGCAAATATAGACAGATTAGATTTTGGACTCAAAAAAATAAGCAATAATCATTATCATGTTGTATTCACAAATGAGGATAAATATCAAAACTATCAGCCAGATCCTGACTCAAAAACCAAAATAATATATAGTCGCAAACTATTTCGGTATGGTGATATGGTTGGGCTTAGATATTATTAAAATCAAACCGCCCAAAACCGGTTCAAACCGGATTCCCAAGGCCAAATTCCTGGAATCCAATTCGGAGAAAAATGCTGACGTCATCAAAAACCCAAGGTCAAATCCATACAAGTATTGAAAATGTTCTCGCACCCCCATATCCTATACTACTGTTGTGATATTAGTAAAGCTGTTACACGTTAGACATTCTGACGTCAGGACACTGTTTTTTACTGCCTTTAATTTAAGCGCTCAAAACATGACCAGAGTTATAGAGGGTAAAATTATTTAGAAATGATTTGAGGGGAAACAAAATGACTTCGAGACGATAACTATCTTGGCATACCCACCCTTATCAATAAGTTTTAAAATATATGTCTAAAGTAGCTTCATTTACCCAATTTTTACGCTTTTAGTCCTTAACGTCAATTATTATTCATTCAAAATATTTCCCCAAATCTGATTGGCTAAAAGCACATGCATAATTCACCATTACCAGTTACTGCTGTCCAAATTTAGAAGAAATTTGTGTTTAACGAGGAAATGACGTCAATAATGCAGCCTTCTGCAGATTAATGCACCGTTAACCGAAAAGACCTGGGTCGAGATTGAATTGTTTTTGTTGTAAAAACTAAAGTGGCAGACACCTTACTCGTTTCATGAGAAAGAACTACAGCTGTAAGTAGGCAAAATAATAGCTAAAAACATATATAGCAAACACAGCAAGAAGAAAACTCCGAGGGCGACATCTGCTATTTGGAGAATATTTGCGGAGCTAGACAAACCTAAACGTAAACTATCGAAGATAAACTTAACATCGATGCAGGTAAGCTTGTTTTAGCTATGTTTTTACAGTCAGACCAGGTCAAGCGTTCCCGTCGCTAACGAACTAATGAATTCATTCACGGAAAAATGATTTCGTTTGTTGATTCAATAATCCATTCATAAAATGAACAATCCAATATTCATATTTAGCCTCGATTCCATAATCGAATGTTGATTCGATTACTGTTTTTTGAAAAACTACAGTTTCCACAAGTTGACCTCAGAATTTTGTTTTTTCCTCTTTTTTTTTCTGAGAGTCGAGTGCTGGCGAGTTCTGAAGTTCAAACCCAAACAAACTGCTACATGTACGCCAGTTTGCTGCCAGTAATCAGTGCAACAGACCTAGGCCTGACCTCTTAGAAAACACAACGGTCAAACTAAGGTCAGTGTATGTGCGGTGATTGGTGGATTTCGATCCTCGGCCTTTGTCAGTTTCTCATAGTTTCTTTGCGTTTGCGGTCTGTCTATTCTAGCTGTTATTTTGATTATTAAAAGGCAATGAAAAACGCAAGCGTAAACGGCAGGAAAAAGGAAACAAATACGATTGAACACAACAGACAAGAATAAAGAACAGGTAGATTTTGTTCATAAACCAAATCAACATTTGATTATTGAATCGAGGTCCAATTTGACTGTTGGATTATTCATTTTATGAATGGATTATTGAATCAACAAACGAAATCATTTTTCCATTAATGAATTCATTAGTTTGTTAGCGACGGGAACGCTTGACCTGGTTTGACTGTAAACTTGGAACTATTTTGAATGAATAATAAAACAATTATTGAATTCGGCTTTCGTATCACATGAAGAATTATGGAGATCTCGGAGGGTGTTAACCGCCTCGGCCTACGGCCTCGACGGATAAAGGCCTCCTCGATCTCCATAATTCTTCATAAGATACTCAGCCTCATTCATTAATTGTTAATTATTTCTTCTTCAAGCTTTACATATTACAGCTCGGTCCGGGGGGTGGGCATTCCCTTACTTAGCCTAAACGGGCATGTGCCACTTAACGGGATATGCTTTTCAAGGTCTTAAATCTTAAACGGGTTATTCAATTTCTCTATTTAGCGTGTAGGTCGTCAGAACGGGACCCGAATGCGGTCCCGGGGACGGGGTGTGAAGGCACTTAACAAAGTTTTATACGTGAAGGCTCCGCCCCGATGTCCAACCGGCTTTTTTTTTTAACTATTATTCAACAATACATGGTAAATAATCCGATTTTACTTATATAATCGCCAAATAAATGTCAGAGAAATCATTGGAGCAGAAGTCCATAACTAGAAAGTCATTTAGAATTCTAACAGCTGTCAAATTGTTTTGGAATTTCGACCACAAATTGCTCTGAGGTATATAGATCGAACGAGCCTACAATTCCAATTTTAGGGAAAAGTTCTTCCCGCTGCCTGCTAATCATGAAACCAAGCCGATCGTGAATTTTTCCATTCCGGCTTTGAAAAGTACCCTGCGTTTTTTGAAACAATATAAATTCCTCAAACCTTGCTCTGAGGCCGAGTGATTGATTCTTCGACATCTCAAAGTTTCCTATCCGGCCATCGCGTTAAACCAAAGAATTTATAACAAAAAGTTTGTCAAAGTTTAATGGGTATTTATTAACAAAGAAGCCACGAGAACTGAAGTCAACGCAGTGTCTTTCTAATTTCAATAAATAATCAAACCAATAAGTCTTCTTGGCTTTTTTAGACCTGTACAACTCCTGTGCGCGTCCATTGTGTCTTTCAAAGCCTAATAAGTTTAAAGTTTTGTTTTAACAAGCATGTCTCTTTAGTGATTTCCCTTTTCCATAAGAGAGCAAGGGAGGCTCCTTCTCTCTTAGTCACGACTGGTTCTGGATTAGATGCCATTTTTCCATAAGTATATATGTTTTTCAAGTTTGGAAATGACGGTTGAAATTGCGTGACAAAGGTTGGAATCTTTTTCACCGTTCTCAAGTTTTGCTTCAGAGCTTCCTTCCTTTTATGTTTAACTTTTCTAAAAGAGTTTCTTCTTACAACCCTGAGAGCCTCTCCTTTGACAAAATCTTTCTTAACGCCTGCTGGGTGACAGCTATTGAAGTGTGTGCACTGAAGTGTTTCAGTAACTTAAAATGTGTACGAACATCGAGGATGCTTTTTTCTCGAATCGTTTTCCCTTATAGACTGTTGTGTCCAAGAATGTAGTTTCTATTTCTCATCATGATACTTCAGTAGTAAACTTTGATAGTAGGATGATTAGCATTGGCTCTCTCAATGAAAAGTTTTATTACATTCCTTGTAGCCTGCAAAGCAGGCGAATTTTTCTTTGCGATCGACTTGGACTTTCAACTGAACGAGATTTGAGGCGAGTCAAAAAATGATTCCAAGGGACAGGTTGACCCCTTGCCTACCCTTCCTCCTGCAGGCTATGTTCCTTGTACTTGAGTACAACCACAAGATACCTTTTCAATGCTTTATTTCAATCAACTGTAACACCGACACTAATTTCACAACTACATTTAATTTCGTTACATCCAGTTTGCTGTTAATGGGACACGTCAGCTTTCCAGTGCCGTTGGGGTTTCAATCACAAGTTAAGGACTAGCCAGCACGGGGTCTGCAAAACTTCACCACTAATTTGGAAAACTTTTTCTGCGTAAAACAAAAGTAAACTGTGTGAATTTTTTTACCTCGCCTTGTACGATACTATAGTTTAAAAACACTTTGTTGATTTCTTTTTCTTATCACGTGCCAGGATTGTCATTAGTTGAAGTTTCCCCTCTTTATCATTTGAGGTCAATCATCATTCACAAAACTATGACTACTTTCTTGACAAAACGAAGAGTAATCACTCCGCGGCTGGAAAACGCACAAAAGAACTCACCGTGAAACCGTAAATACATGTATATGATAGTCGTATAAAAACGATTACATGTAAGTTAATTAACTACACCAAACTACATAATTTTTCTGTAAAACTACTTCTCGACATCCAAGTCCAATTGTTCAAACTTAAGACAAGAAAGATCTTACCTTGATGGGACCGTGGGGCGGCCTCGCGCTCCACCTTAGGAGTTTTTTGCACTTTTTAAGAGAAAAGAATAAAACTATCAATATGAGTTTTACAATAATAGCTCAATGGTACGTTACTGAAATTTATCAAAACACCGTGTGTTAGGGTTTTATTAATCGATGATACTATTCTTTTCCATTTGATGTCAGTCATCAGAAATAAACGACGGCTACACTTTTTAACTGAACGGTTATCGCGATAACATATTTTATTCCAAATAAAATACGCAATTTCCTGGTTGAGCGAGCGCGATTCTCTCGACGCACTCCCGAGGACTCCACACAAAGAACCTACTTTTTAAGGGTGTTAAAAGGAACCTTTAACAAATTAAGTTAATTCTCCACATCCCAGTAGCCTGGTTAAAAATGAAGACAAGGGAGGGGATCTTACCATTTTTCTTGGAATATTACCAGAGTCTGCCTCAGCAAGCTCGGCAATGTTTTCACCCTTCTCTTCATCTAAGTACTCCTGGGCTGCCTCATCTTGAAATGGATTCTCAGCCAAAGCCAAGACTACCGCTCCGAGAAACAGAAGGAGAATTAGAGATTTCATTTCGAAACCAATATTAACTGCTAACAATATCAACTAGCAATGTGACCAGCATAGCTTTTCGCGCCCTTTTTATTGACCCATGACGCTGATGAACGTGAGGCATATGAAAAAGGCGAGGGCAATGATTTGCTGATTTCTGTTTATTTTTCGTCAGGCACGAAGTTGATAAATATCTTATTAATCCTTATATCAACAGCCGGGATGTTTATCCTATTTTTCCCTTTTGTGAGCAGCTGAGTATTTTTTTTAGCCAAACTCCTTTTGTTCAAACTTATGCTCTGTTTGCGCCTATGCTGGAAGGGTTAATATTTCACTTTGCGTTTGAAACGTTACTAAAACATTTACTTCAAGTATATTTCCGCACGAGCTCAATCAAAACCTGTGTACACTGGGGGAGGGGCCTTTGCCGGGAGAGATGGCAATAAGTAAATAAATATCTTATTCACTCTTATATCAACAGCCGCGATGTTTATCGATCACTTTTCCCCTTTCTCATGCGCTGAGTATTTTTTTCGCCAAACTCCTTTTGTTTAAACTTATGCTCTTTTTGCGCCTACGCGGGAGGATTTAATATTTTACTTTGTGATTGAGACGTTACTAAAATATTTGCTACAGGTACATTTGCGCACGTGCTCACTTAAAACCTGTGTACACTTTTTGGAGAAGAGGGGGAGGGGGATGGGCCGGGAAAGGTGGCGATAAGTTGATTAAAGTCCTTTGTATATCACGAATGGTAATTACATTATAACCTGCAACTAAAGAACTGAACTGGAAAGTGCTTTTAAAAAGAAGTTCTCTAAAGAAAAGATGTAGTCATAAGCTATTATGGTGGCTCCCTTATTAATAAAGGCACATGAACCTAGGACGAACTTTGTTTTGAAAGAGAATTCGAACGAGCTACCACTCCAATTCTCGGGACAAGTAATTCTAATGTTTGCTAATTGTTACAACCAAGGCCGATTGCAAATCGTGCTGTTCTTTAAAAGGTACTCTTTAATTTTAGAAGCACTATAAATTGCTCCAAATCTTGCTCTGCAGTCGAATGACTTGTTCCTTGACATTTCTGAAATATGCTTCAGCAGTTTTTGCTAAAACTGCTGCTACATACATTTTAATATATTACATTCATGGGGTCTTAGTGCTGTGCGCTGCTTCCAATGTGGTATGCTTATTATTATAATATGAATAAATGCCGATACCAGAAATTTCGGTCAAAAAATCAAGAACTTTTTTTGCTAGACGCGATTTTCTTTGAACAGTAGGGTCCACTTAAGCGGGAATTTCTTAAAAAATATTCACCACCAGTATAAAGCGTATGTATGTACGTAATACTAAGTATGTTATATAGTCTATATAGGGATGTGCCGCTGGACAGGGTTTGGTTTTAGGGACCTTGCTAAACTACGAAGGCGTCGACAGGAGCGTAGTAATAAAGGAGTTAGTCAGGTTTACACTTTTCTGTAAGTTTCTTTGCCGTTCTCCGTCAACTGCGAAGTGAAATGACCAATGATCAGTTTTCAAGAGAACGTGAACAGCAAGAGGCGAGCTGAAACACAGTCCCCTCTTTTCAGATCTAAATAACTGAGGACAATTGCGTAACGGTTAAATATTGGTGCACAGTGTACAAGTTCGAAAGGATATCAAGTCAGTTCCTCAGTGGAGTTTCACAGTTGCCGCCGTTATCGTATGGTAAAGTGCCTACAGAGGCTACTGAGACACCATTGGTTAAGTGCCAGCAACACGGGGAGTTGTATACGGGTAAGGGCATTGGAGGACGAGTCTGGCCAGTGTGCTGACCGCAAAGTTCACCTGCCCTTAATGAAGGAACTGCATTGCAATGTCCCAAAAAGACCCCTTGCATGTAGGTAACCTGAGACACGAGCTCATAAACTCCTGGCTGATATTGTTTTTGACGCTTACAATCCGCTGTGTGGGCTGGCATTCCGAAAGCTTTACAACTTCTTTACAAAGCAGTATTAATTAAAAAGATCGTATTTGCTCTTTCTTTGGCCTTTTGTCATCTCAGGTGTAACAGTTAGACCGCTTCCCGGTAAGCTCAGTTGGATAAGTGCCGGTCTTCCTAGCGGAAGGCCACGGGTTTAACTAAGCCGGGAAGGACCAATAACCTGAGTCTATAAATAACTAAGGAGAAAGTGCTACCTTTGGAATGGTATCTGGAAACGGTTAAACGTTCTAGACTTCTCGATTAAGGACATTACCCCCCCCCCCCCCCCCCCCCTGGATTAAACCGAATGCGAATGCGAATTACACAAAGCGAACTTTGCTTGAAGGCATGCGTCAAGTTAATTTTAGGTGTTTTTCCCACCACTCGGGAGCCCTCACCTTTTTTTATGTTTTTGTGGCGTTCAAAAAAATATTTCAGGAAACAAAATACCACCACGTTCCTAAGCCCACCATAGGGTATCTCTGGACGAAATATCAGGAATTTTGATTTTTCATCATGTGCCACGAAATTTCGATTCGGCTCGATCTTAGTGGACATTCCCTCTTATGGTGGCTCCATTATTAATAGAGGCGCATTGAGCTAGGACGAACTTTTCGTCATAACGTTTTCGGTTTTAACGCGATGGCTACGAAACTTTGGGAAGAACTACTAATATCATTCAGCGATAATACGAAATAATAATCGGATTTTACTAGCAAAGGAAAATATTTTTTTAGGAAATAAGCTCTTAAGTGTTCAAAAAACATCGCGTCTCGTAAAAAATTTGGCTGACGTTTTATAATATTTCAGGTATTAGGTTTTATTGATACTTTACGTATGCCGTACAAATGTCAGAGAAATCTTTGGCGTAGAAGTCTGCAATTAGAAGGTCCTTCCGAATTCAGCTTTGGAATTGTTTTGGAACATCGAAAAAGATTTGCCTTGACAAGGAAAGAACGAGCCACCAGTTCGAATTTTCGCGACAAGTAATTCTAATGTTTGCTAATTTTTATCACCAAGGCCGATTGATAATCGTGCTATTCTTTAAAAGGTACTCTTTAGGTTTAGAAGCACTATCAATTGCTCCAAATCATGCTCTACAGTCGAATGACTTGTCCCTTGACATTTCTGAATTATCGTTCAGGCAGTTTTGGCTAAAACTGCTGCTACATACATTTAATGTATTATAATGCAACTTCATGGGCTCTTATTGCTGTGCGTTGCTTCCAATATGGTACAATTATATCAATAGAAGGCGATACCACAAATTTCGGTCAAAAATATCGCAAACATTTTTTTAGAGGCGATCTTGAACAGTAGTGCTGAACGCTTATTTCCTAGAAAAAAAGTTTACCAACAGTAAATCGGATTATTTCATATCATTGCTGAATGATATTTGTAGCTCTTCCCAAAGTTTCGTAGCCATCGCGTTAAAACCTAAAACGTTATGACGAAAAGTTCGTCCTAGCTCAACGCGCCTTTATTAATAACGGAGCCACCTTAATAGCTCTGGCTACATCTTTTCTTCCAAGGACTCGGCCCCTTTAAAAGCACATTTCAGTTCAGTTATCTCGTTACAGGTTAGGCCATCCCCTTTTTCTTCGTTTAGCGTCGAATGCGTTTCTTGATATTGAGTCGGTCGGTCGGATTGAAAAAAAAAAAAAAAAACTAAAAGAAAAGTCACAAGAAGTCTCTAAATAGGAGGCCCTATTACTCTAGGATGGCGTTAAAAGTTAACATTAAATTTTACATAATGCACAACATACTGTAAAAAAATATTCCTGTTTTGTTACTGTTTTTCTCTATGCTGTTACTATGCTCATTTTTCAGATTAAATGAATTATTTCAAGTGAAAAATGGTTTAACCACGTCTTACTTTTTTTTGGAAAATGCCATAAATTTGGGTCGGTCGGACGTCGCTTAACGGAGAAAATAAAGAGGATGACCTTAGAATACAATTACCATTCGTGATATACATGGCATCTTAATTCAGGGGCACCCAACGACTGTTTTCTGTAAAATATCTGTTCGGAGAAGCAAGTATTGCCTAGAATTTTCTATTACTTGAGGAAGACCAAAAATTTCTAGATGACCGTTCCATTCACGTACAAATTTCGAAGCTAATTTCATAAATTCTCTACAATTTTCTGAAGTTTCATTTTCACATTTTACACCCTAAGTTAGGCTATTTTTCGTAGGAAAAAGGAAACCTAAAATTTTCGGATTCAAAAATGTGATGGAGAGAGGAATCAAAAAAAATTTCTTTTTCCTAATTTGCTAAATTGCATCTAAAATTTTCGGGAATTATGTGCCTTTATTAATACGGGAGCCACCTTAATAGCTTATGACTACATCTTTTCTTTAGAGAACTTCTTTTTAAAAGCACTTTCCAGTTCAGTTCTTTAGTTGCAGGTTATAATGTAATTACCATTCGTGATATACAAAGGACCTTAATCAACTTATTGCCACCTTTCCCGGCCCATCCCCCTCCCCCTCTTCTCCAAAAAGTGTACACAGGTTTTAAGTGAGCACGTGCGCAAATGTACCTGTAGGAAATATTTTAGTAACGTCTCAATCACAAAGTAAAATATTAAATCCTCCCGCGTAGGCGCAAAAAGAGCATAAGCTTAAACAAAAGGAGTTTGGCGAAAAAAATACTCAGCTGCTCAGAAAAGGGGAAAAAGTGATCGATAAACATCCCGGCTGTTGATATAAGAGTCAATAAGATATTTATTTACTTATTGCCATCTTTCCCGGCAAAGGCCCCTCCCCCAGTGTACACAGGTTTTGATTGAGCTCGTGCGGAAATATACTTGAAGTAAATGTTTTAGTAACGTTTCAAACGCAAAGTGAAATATTAACCCTTCCAGCATAGGCGCAAACAGAGCATAAGTTTGAACAAAAGGAGTTTGGCTAAAAAAAATACTCAGCTGCTCACAAAAGGGAAAAATAGGATAAACATCCCGGCTGTTGATATAAGGATTAATAAGATATTTATCAACTTCGTGCCTGACGAAAAATAAACAGAAATCAGCAAATCATTGCCCTCGCCTTTTTCATATGCCTCACGTTCATCAGCGTCATGGGTCAATAAAAAGGGTGCGAAAAGTTATGCCGGTCACATTGCTAGTTGATATTGTTAGCAGTGAATATTGGTTTCGAAATGAAATCTCTAATTCTCCTTCTGTTTCTCGGAGCGGTAGTCTTGACTTTGGCTGAGAATCCATTTCAAGATGAGGCAGCCCAGGAGCACTTAGATGAAGAGAAGGGTGAAAACATTGCCAAGTTTGCTGAGGCAAACTCTGGTCGTATTCCAAGAAAACTGGTAAGATCCCCTCCCTTGTCTTCATTTTTAACCAGGCTACTGGGATGTGGAGAATTAACTTAATTTGTTAAAGGTTCCTTTTAAGACCCTTAAAAAGTAGGTTCTTTGTGTGGAGTCCTCGGGAGTGCGTCGAGAGAATCGCGCTCGCTCAACCAGGAAATTGCGTATTTTATTTGGAATAAAATATGTTAGCGCGATAACCGTTCGGTTAAAAAGTGTAGCCGTTGTTTATTTCTGATGACTGACATCAAATGGAAAAGAATAGTATCATCGATTAATAAAATCCTAGCACACGGTGTTTTGATAAATTTCAGTAACGTACCATTGAGCTATTATTGTAAAACTCATATTGATAGTTTTATTCTTTTCTCTTAAAAAGTGCAAAAAACTCGCAAGGTGGTGCATGAGGCCGCCCTTCAGTCGCTTAAAGGTAAGATCTTTCTTGTCTTAAGTTTGAACAATTGGACTTGGATGTCGAGAAGTAGTTTTACAGAAAAATTATGTAGTTTGGTGTAGTTAATTAACTTACATGTAATCGTTTTTATACGACTATCATATACATGTATTTACGGTTTCACGGTGAGTTCTTTTGTGCGTTTTCCAGCCGCGGAGTGATTACTCTTTGTTTTGTCAAGAAAGTAGTCATAGTTTTGTGAATGATGATTGACCTCAAATGATAAAGAGGGGAAACTTCAATCAATGAAAATCCTGGCACGTGATAAGAAAAAGAAATCAACAAAGTGTTTTTAAACTATAGTATCGTACAAGGCGAGGTAAAAAAATTCACACAGTTTACTTTTGTTTTACGCAGACAAGGTTTTGCCTAATAGTGGTGCGAATATGCTGTCGTTGAAACGCCAACGGTACTGGAAAGCTGACGTGTCCCATTAACAGCAAACTGGATGTAACGAAATTAAATGTAGTTGTGAAATTAGTGTCGGTGTTACAGTTGATTGAAATAAAGCATTGAAAAGGTATCTTGTGGTTGTACTCATGTACAAGGAACATAGTCTGCAGAGGAGCCTTTTTTTTTTTTCAAAGCGCTACCCAAAGGTCTACGGAGGAAGGCTAGGCAAGGGGTCAACCTCTCCCTTGGAATCATTTTGTGACTCACCTCAAATCTCGGTCAGTTGAAAGTCCAAGTCGATCGCAAAGAAAAATTCGCCTGCTTTGCAGGCTACAAGGAATGTAATAAAAATTTTTTAATTAAGAGAGCCAATGCTAATCATCCTACTATCAAAGTTTACTACTGAAGTATCATGATGAGAAATAGAAACTACATTCTTGGACAAAACAGTCTATAAGGGAGAACGATTCGAGAAAAAAGCATCCTCGATGTGCGTACACATTTTAAGCCTACTGAAACACTTCAGTGCACGCACTTAAACACCTGTCACCTAACGGGCGTCAAAAAAGGTTTTGTCAAAGGAGAGGCTCTCAGTCTTGTAAGAAGAAACTATTTTAAAGAAGTTAAACATAAAAAGAAGGAAGCTCTCAAGCAAAAATTGAGAACGCAGAAGATTCCAACCTTTGTCACGCAATTTCAACCGTCATTTCCGAACTTGAAAAACATGCTTATGGACAAATGGCATCTAATACAGACCCAGCCGTGACTTAGAGAGATATTCAAGGAGCCTCCCTTGTTCTCTCATAGAAAAGAAAAATCGCTAAAAGACATGCTTGTTAAAAAATCTTTCAACGTATTAGGCTTTGAAAGACACAATGGACGCGCACAGGAGTTGTACAGGTCTAAAAAGTCAAGAAAACTTCCTGGTTTGATGATTTATTCATGTTAGAAGGACACTGCGTTGTCTTGAGTTCTCGTGGCTCCGTTGTTAATAAAGGTCTATTTTAATCTTTGACAAACTTTTTGTAATAAATTCTTTGGTTTAACGCGATGGCTAAGAAACTTTGAGATGTCGAAGAATCAGTCACTCGACGATCGGTTTGGTTTCATGATTAGCAGGCAGCGAGAATAACTTTTCCCCAAAATTGGAATTGCAGGCTCGTTCTACCTCAGAGCAAATTGACAGCTGCTAGAATTCTAAATGACTTTCTAGTTATGGACTTCTGCTCTAATGACTTCTCTGACATTTATTTGGCCATTATATAAGTAAAATCGGATTATTTGCCATGTATTGTTGAATGATAGTTAAAAGAAAAAAGCCGATTGGACCTCGGGGCGGAGCCTTCACGCATAAAACTTTGTTAAGTGGCCTGACACCTCGTCCCCAGAACCGCCTTCGGGTCCCGCTCTGACGACCTACACGCTAAATAGAGAAATTGTATAACCCGTTTAAGATTTTTAAAGACCTTGAAAAGCAAATCCCTTTAAGTGGCAGGTGCCCGTTTAGGCTAAGTAAGGGAATGCCCTCCCCACGGACCGAGCTGTATATGTACCGCTTGAAGAAGAAATAATTGATGTTAAGGACTAAAAGGCTAAAAATTGGGTAAATAAAGCTACTTAAGACATATATTTTAAAACTTTTTGATAAGGGTGGGTATGCCAACATAATTATCGTCTCGAAGTAATCTTATTTCCACTCAAATCATTTCTAAATAATTTTACCCTCTATAACTCTAGCCATGTTTTGAGCGCTTAAATTAAAGACAGTAAAAAACGGTGTACTGGCGTCCGAATGTCTAACATGTAACAGCTTTACTTCTCACAACAATTTTTACTTCACATTTCTACAATTAAATGCGATTAAAATTTTTACTTTACAGTAAAAACTGTTTTTCCTTACTTCTGGCCATTTTCTTCGAGCTCCCGATAACTTGAACTCCTGATAACTCGAGCCTTTTTTGATTTCCCTTGAAGGTTGGAGTTATCAGGAGTGGACTGTAGTTCAAGGTTTTGGTCTTAGACACATTTAAGTCTCACGATTTTTTAAATTTTTAATGATAATACTACCAAAAGTCTTTGTTACTTAAAAAATATATGTATATTGTTAATATTAATTAATATATTAATATTTACTTAATAATACTAAGAAATATATATAGAGAGAAATCCATGCAGACTTAACCGGCACAGTTTATTGCAATTGTCAGCAATGCAGAATCATATTAATTTTATAAACTTACCGGCTCAAATGTCCAGAATTGAACGCCTGGATGATGTCTGGAGTCTTTTTCTCCCAATTAGTCGGGCAATGCTGCCATGATGCAACGGTTTTCAATTTCTGAAAATAAAAATATATATATATTACAGTTGAACCGCAAGAGAGCTTAAGGTTAACTTTAGATGGCTCTAACATACCCCTTACTTTTGCCCTACTAGTCTTTCAAAACTTTGTAGAGATGCGTAATATTATGTCTTTTGTACACCAGTTCCAGAGCTACCTTTTTCATCCTCTAAATCATTGTCGTCAATAATGCGCAGCAACTTCCTAAATCTCGGCGGCCAAAATCCTGCCTAGATCTTGCCGAGAAAGGGGAAACTTAGTCATAATCTGATAATATTATATGACTAATCTAAGCTCAATATGTGATCATAACTGTGATGTTAGCTGTTGGAAACTGCAGAATATCTCAATATATTTATGACAGCACAAAAAAATGAACAGTCGGCAAAGCAAAGGATATTGTCCTCCAATGTACCAGGAAGACAGAAAGGGTCTATGGCCTTTACCCTTCCGATAAATGTTACTCCCCAAGTACATGTAAACGTTACACCTTGCAGTTTTTTAACTGTAAAATTTTTGTCAGTTTTGCATTGTAACTGTTGTTGCATTTAAACGAGATAAAGGATAATATCATTCAAATTGTATGAGTTGCACAACATCTCCTTAGAAGAGAAAAGGACTGGAAACTAAGTATCCATATGCCCGATAGGAGCATGATGCTAGCTTATCAGACCGCTTTGCTCTTGTGTTAAGTTCTCGTCATTCTTTACACTGTAGCAAGAATGGCCGTTTATATTAAACAGGTGTCTCTGTGAAATGGATGAATTCCTATTTACTCCTGCCAATAAAAGTGCCAACAGTTTTTAATAAAGATACTTATATGGCCCGCACCAAATGACCCCTAAGAAATGGGTAATGGTTGACTAGCAGCAAGGCAATGTGCTCTCTTTTACTAAAGCGCAAGAATCCTGTCTGAGCCCAGCATTATTGTGATGCATAAGTGGCGAAAAAGGGAATTTTGCTATTCTGATGAGAGGAAGCCCTTTGCAAGCCCTTGCTCAACATCAGGTTCCCACTAAGTGTTGAAACAGACAAAACAAAACAATGGCAATCTACATAAATTTTTTTTTTTTAACTTGCAATAACTCATTCAGGATGGTGCCAATTTATATTCACCAATAACTCATTCCAATTTGTAACCTACCTACCCATCACAAACCAGGCACAACCTCAGACATAACAATAGATTCCACTTTATGAAAGACTACACTCTACTTTAAGTTGCAGTAAATAACTGGCTCTGTATAGCCTACAAACAAGGTGCTGTTTTTCGTTAAAAGTAATTAATAAAATAATTAAGTCCTGGTCTATTGCAAGGCTGTCTGCTCATACAGCTTAAAGAAATGTATTTAATGTGGTGAACACTCGCAGCAAATTTTTCACTTAAAACTTTGGTTATTTTATGTCCTAGTGAATAAATATCGGTTGATTCACTTTGTGGTGAATCACGAGCAACCACTTCAGGTGCCGAATGAGGATACCTTTCCAAATATTTCTGCGTTTCGACTTCATTTGATAATTTTTGTAAATGCTCTTAAAAATCTAGCATTTGCACAACTCAACACTGCAAAAGGAACAAGTTAACTATTTTCTGTGTGAGTTATCTCTGGTGTTATCAGGTCGTCTCAATACAAACTCGATCTACGAATTCGAGCAGTGAAAATGTACAAAATGTTCGGTCACTAATCAAGTATAGTTTGCAAGTGAGCAGGAAAAACACTGAGTGAATATTTGTTGTTCTTTAAGCCAGTTACTATAATTTGCAACTCGACTTTATAAAATTGTATCGAAACCTTAAACTGTGTATAGAAATGACCGGAAACCATTTCTGCCACAACAGTTCTGTGTGATACTGGCAATATATGCTTTTGGCCAATGCACTGTATGAACTACAGTCTTACATCTAACACACCATTCTTGAACAATTCTGCTATTTAAGTTATTACTACAAAAAACTAGAAAAAAAAAAACAAACAAACAAAAAAACAGAAACAGAAACAAAACCAAAAAAAACGAAAAAAAGATTTTGTGGTCCTTGGGCTACGCTCGATTGGGAATTTTGCAATCTAATGTGAAATCCGAAAAGGTATTTCACTTCCGACAAATCCGTTGAGCATTTATTTCGGCAAACAAACAGTTAAATTAAAAAATGATTTTACAAGAGTCTCAAAAGCAGGTCTCTTTTTCGATTTTAAGTTGCAATATCGGTCAATTTACGCAACTTTTGGTTCAGTTTTTGTTTGCTACTGCTTTACAAATGGAATAATAATTACTTACAGACAATACAGTGTAAAGACTTGTTGAATAAAAAAAACAAAACTTGTCAATTTAAGACAAAAAAGTAGTTTAAAAACGAGCTAAAACATTCAAAACGCTTTGATCACGTGGCTGATGACGTCACGTCCCTCTTTTAGTCATGAAAATATTATCAGGTAGAACATTACTTTCCTGCAAATTTTCTCTGCCGTGTGATGAAAGGTTGACTCTATACGGCCCTCGGCCTAGTCTCCCGACTTTTTCGCTCATGTTCAGATTACCCCCTTAAATTTTAAATGCCGGACGTCAACAATTTTTGTCTCGGAATTTTTTTTCCGTCGATCAAAACTCAATATGTTTTAATTTCCCAGAGGGAGATTCTTAGGAAACAAAATTCACCTTTTTTAAATTTTCTCCGATTAGGTTTTACTGCCTCAGAGAGTAAAGGAAGAAAAAGTAATCAGCTCTTCACAGTGGGAACTCTTTAACCTTGAGCTCGACACTATCTTAAAAATGCTTCCGTTTCTGATGTAGAAGTTTTGACCAGCCTCGCACATCATGAATTACGGAAATCATGTCCAAGTACCCTTACAAGTCCATTGGAACGCAGAAGTTCGTACTACAAAAATATGCATGCTAACACAAAGTCCATACATTGTTGTTCCAAGCACATTACATATTTCCTTAACGAAAGCAGCCACCATCCTTGGACTTGGTCGAGATCAGAGAGCCTTGTTTCTGTAGCAGTTGACGAAAACCCGGGGAAGGATCCTACTGGTAATGTTTTATTGTGTTATCTTCGAGTAGCCACAAACAACTCTCATTTTATTCACACCGTTTTTTCTATCTATATTGTATTGATGTATACTTCAATCATTGCAGCCTTCCCGTATCAAGCGCTGGCTTTCGTTTCCCTTGAACAGCGGTCGGGAAAAGCGCTAGTTTCGTCAAGCTAGCTGATGCGCAGAACGGGACCGTGAAGACTCCAGGTACAAAATTTTCATTTCAGTGGAAGACAGTAGCCTTTGTTGTGGTATAAAAAAATGATAATGCACCACTAAATTTTACTGTTATCTATGTAAGCCGAAAGTGGTTACTCATCAATGAGTTTATATCAGTAAACTGGCAGGTAATAAAATAGAATAAATCATAACTGACCAGCGTTGTGTCTTCTACATGCAGTGCTTTAATTCGTATTTGGTTTTATTCTAAAGACACTCACTACTGGATTAAACAGAGAACAACAAAGAACAACAAACTGCAACTGCATGCGTAAAAAAATGTATGCATGTCGGCATGTTTTCCTTTCTTGTATGTGAACAGAATTAAGCTTAATTTCAGTGTGTTACTATTTTTCCTGTTTATATATATTGAGATTAGAAAAAGTGTTTTAAACTAAAGGTTAGTTTTTGTACCAACATTTAGAATTGAACCGCACCAAAGAAAGATTGGATAGAGAAATGCCAGTCATTACCGTAGTAGCTGTTACAGGAACTACAGAACAAAGCGCTGTGGATCCAGTGACTGCAAATGTCGATTTGCGCGAAAGGTTAGAACAAAGGTAATTTTTAGGCCAATAATAACCAATTCATCATCACCATCATCATCACCATTATATGACATCATCATCATCATCATCATCATCATCGCTGTTATCTTTATTGTAATCACTATCGGTTTATTATGTCGGCAAGGTCACTTTTCATCACTTTTTCGTTTTTCTACATAGAGCCAATACACCTTGTTTTTGTTACCTAAACTAGCAATGGGATTAGTGATCTACTAAACGTTCCATTTATGTTTTTAACAACTAGGGTCTTAACTTCAGCATTCACGCGGATGGGGACTGGGGAGGATATTTCTACAGTATGCTGTGCGCGCAGCCAGAGAGCAGTCCTATATGCCGACAGCCAAAGAACAGGATTTGTTCCGGAAATGTACCTGAGTTCCTTTGTCCACGAACAGTAATCAGCTCTCCACCATTGTGATACAATCACTGTTGATCCCCACAAACTTATCCTGGCGGTGCAATCGGTTATAGAGACAGAAGGATGAACTCATTTCTGTCAATCACAACTAAAGTGCTCTACTACCATGGAAAAACGATTCTCGGTGACCTTGGTATCGAGGGATCCAAACCTGGGGCAGCTGCTGTAAGGGTCATGATGGCAAATAGGGTAACCATTCATGACTGTTTTTCTGATATTGGTTCAAAAGCAAAGAAGAAATCCTCATTACAAATCACAGGTAGCCCAAGCTCACTATGAAAGCCCTGAAAACATTATCCTTCTTAGCTAATTTATCATTCATACAGCAACAATTATAAGACGTTTTATAAGAATTACTTCTTCTTTTTTTTTTTTTTTTTTTTTACCAGATTTTCAATTTGATGATTTTATTTCTCTATCCGCCTCAACCCCCCCAGAAGCACAAGGAAACCCATGCTGACCCACCATGGTAGGGGTGGGGAGGTAAATGGCCCCATCAAATTTGCTTTTTGGAACCCGGGTTCGGCAGTCCTGATCACATTTACACTTTTGGAAATGTGCGAAACAATGGCGTGACGTCACAACATTCAAGAGTTTAGAACTAGAATAGGGTTTATGAGCAATGACGCAGCTGTAGGAACATGGCCTCTCCGGCTTAGGCTAAGGGCTAAATTCATAGGACATTCCCGTCGGACCAAAGTCACTGTAGAAAGTCACATTAATTTAAATACTTTTTTAAAAAAATCTTTTCTTCACATTTGTTTCTTTTTTCAATTCTTTTGTTGTTCTTGTTTGTTTGTTTGTTTGTTCTTGTTTTTGTTTTAATTTATTTCCACTTTTTAAACCATTAAGAGAACCACTGAAATCTTGGTTGGTATTTAAGAACCATGGCATTAACGTTTGGTCAGGGTCAGATGAACAGAACAGTGAACAGAAGCACTATCCGGGGCATGGTTTTTGTGTCAGCACAAGAGCTCGGTCGGTAGATTCAACGACCACATAATTAAAACAGCATCATCTTGTATGTCTGCCCTAGAGCAAATTAGCCGAGTTAAACATATATTAAGAAAAGACATACTTGTTACAATAATTAATTCTCTCGTGTTTAGTAAGTTGTATTACTGCTCGTCCGTCTGGTCGAATACTTCTGCCAGCAATATACGTAAACTACAAGGAGTACAGAATTTCGCTGCTCGCATAGTTTCTGGGACAATTAAGTTTGATCACGTATCTCCAGCCCTGAAAGACCTGAGATGGATACCAGTTAAGTCCCACCTGTATCTAAGAGACGCCATCTTGGCCTTTAAATCTATGACAGGTCAGGTACCAAACTACCTCAGTTCAAATTTTATCTCCAGATGCATATGGAATATTAATATCAGTGGTCGGACGACCGGATCATCTTCCCAGCTCAATATACCGCTTTTTAAAACCAAGTCGGGACAGAGATCTTTTTATTACAGAATTGTAACAATGTGGAATGCGTTTAAACCCCATTTTAAATAAAGTGAATCTCTTATCATTTTCAAACGTAAAATGAAAGCCTTCCTTTTAAATCAATTTTTTATGTCATAAATTTATATGTAAATAGTTTCTTAATAGTTTATTGATAATCAATTTGTGATGTCATAAATTCTATATGCAAATAGTTTCTTAATAATTGTTTATTGACAATTAATTCTTGAGTATTTTTATTTTATTTTTTATTGTTTGATTACCTGTACTATTAATATTTGTCTCTGAAAAGCCCCCATGGGGAGTTGACAATGAAATTTGTATTGTATTGTATTGTATAGTGTGAACATGACCTATATGTCGTACCATTAAACAACTGTGTGAATTGATCATGTGACAACTAACCTCGCAGTCACGAGAATTGCGAGAGCAAAAGTTTGCCGGAACTAATGACATCCGTTCCCACTCCTCATAAGGTCACTCTATGTAAATTTTATGTGGTCCATGCAGTGTAAAACGGCACTCCGATGAGTAAAACGGCACGTCATGGTTACCCTGAGGAGCGGCCAAGTAACCACGTTCCATCAATCAAGCGCGCGCAGGTTATAAAGTCATCGGTTAACTAAGTTAGTCCAAGTTAGAAAGTAATGTTGAATTAACGCCGGAATTTGGACGAACTGCACGGAAAATTAACTCCAAGTGCACTAAGGTAAGAGCGACGTTTTGTTTCATCCTTACAGGCATTTTACATTAATATTTTATTCACTGATTTGCATTGACATCGACGAATTTCTAAAAGCTGCTATAAGGCGGGTTAGAGTTTAATAAAAACAATAAAATAACCTCATATGTTAATTAAAACGAACCAGCACACAAAAGACTGAAACAGCACGAAAAACTGACAAATGTACTTGAAATTGATATTAAAAAAATTATAATAGAAATAACAGAGACAAATGACTTTGTAATTTACGCACGAGTCCTTGTATCAGGTTGCTCAAAGAAGGTCAATGCCAGCGACTTACCAGAAACCGTACGTAGTCTTTATAGATAAGCTTTCAAAGTAGAATTGAACTGAACTTCAATTTAACTGTTCTGTTGAAATCTTAAAGTATTTTTTTCTCATCACAATCCCTTGACAAGACCTTTAACAGCGCATGACTAAAGTTATTTGAGGCTCCTGCTTGTCCGGAACAGCCAGATTAACCAAAAACAACAATCAACAAAGCGATCGAGCATTGAAGACTGTACTTAAGAAAGTAATCGGAAATTATAAAAACTTCACGTTTGATTTGTAAGTTTTCGTCTTGCGATTAAACGCTTTAGTTTTATCTGAATTATTGTTGAATTATTATTATTATTCGGTATTAATGAAAAAGAAGAAGGAAAAAAAAAAAAAAAAGAAAAGAAAAGAAAAGAAAAAGAGATTTGTAGGCAATTATTCTGAAATATTAGAAGGCAGCGGGGCTTCTTAAAGTAGGTAAAAAATTTCCAGAGTTCGTGCGATACAGTTTTGTTGCACTATTGCAAAATTGCACGCCTTTGTATATTGTGTTACCAAAACGTATGTAGGTAAATTATTCAATCGGCGCTGTCTTGACGTCAATGCTGAGTATTGAAATTAATTATAAGGCATGAATACAAAACATCAGTGTGCAAACAGTGTGATTAGGTTAGCGTCAGTATTATAATTGCAACCTCATTTTAACATTTCAGAAAAGAGATTGAACTTATGGTTGTTAAAAATCTCCCATTTGCTTACTTTTTTTACGAACTGACCTGCTTTGATTTCAGCTGTCTTGTTAAATGACATATTACATCTATTTCGAAGGCTTCGAAACTACTAGTTCCTGCTCCGAAAACCACCGAAACGAGATGCCTGACATGCACTTCTAAAAAGAGATTAATAAGCTTTGTACAACGGATGTTACTAAAACGGGGAACGGGGAGCGGGAAGCGGGGAACGGGGAACGGAAGTCTGGGAACGAGTTGTCAGCGGAAACCTCCACAAAAATCCAAAATGGCGGTCCAAAAAACGAGAGAGAGAAAGAAGAAGACAAAGAAAGGAATTTGTGCCTTGGTTGAAATCAGGTGGGGACGAAATTGCAAATCAGACTCACATTTTACGTTTACGTTTTGAGCAGGTGGTATGTTTTTTCGATATTCAACCTGTTTCATTTACAATATGATAAGGTCTTAGGTCTTAGTTTTCGAGACACCTGGCACACTCACATTACTCCTGGATTACTCTGTTTACTTTAGACCGTCGCTTAATTCTGCCTGTTTATCCCCTGAATGTTCTTTTTCCCACTCAGACAAACTCTTGGAGAGTAAAGGTTTTATCCAAGCCCATTATATGCCTTGTTTTGAGAATGCTTAGTAAATAACTCGCAGGCATTGTAATGAGAAATAAACGTGGAATTTATTAATGCATGTACATATAGTATTCTCGCGTTGTAAAACTTTGTACAGCTGTTAGTATTTAAAACTAATGGCTAAAACGTGTTTTTTACAATTTTTTTATAACGGGGAAAGCTTGTTGTTGTTGTTAGTGTTATACCCGGCATAGTAAATCGAACGTTCGAAAATCGAACTCAATCGAACTCAATCGAACTCAATCCGTGGATTGAGTTCGATTG
>OZ037784.1:18041860-18091860 GCA_964035525.1 Porites cylindrica
ATCATAAAACTATTTAGGCGGCCACTTACGGATTTAAACTGTTTCAGACATGTTAGTTTATACCTAACCCATTTGGTTAACTCGACATAATGATCCTAGTCATACCTACTCGTACCTTAACCCTCTAAGCTTCATTATCCACATACAAATAACATTGTCCACACTTATCTCTTTACATTTCCTTAAAGATTTAGATGACAGAATTTGGTTGAAGATTAAAGCATTTTCCCTTTGGTGATTATTTCATTACTTGTCATAAACATTCCTCTGGATAACGTATTGATATTGTTTCGAGAAAATTGATTTCGGTCAATCATGGGACTTGAAGAGTTAAATTTTCTTTTACTTTGATCTTTGATATGTTGTTAAAATTGAGTCGATGAGTCATGAGTCAAGTGAAAAACTTCAAATATCTCGAATTAACTGCTACTATCTGCTTTAAACAAATACTGGTACATACTGTAAATATAGTGACAAACCTGAATAAACACTTCTTGAAGGGTGGTGGACAAAACACTGACCCACACTTCATGGACATACCCTAAAATGGACTACACCGCTGAAGTTTAGTGATTAGGGTTAGGAAACTGAGTGAATGAAGTTTTAGGTCAGTTTTCCCAGTATAAGGACCCTAAATGGAACCTGATTCACTCCGTTTCCTAACCCTAATCACTTAACTTCAGTGGCATAGTCCATTTCAGGGTAGTCATTGGGGGTAGTTCATGGAATGGGGGTCAGTGTTTTGTCTACCACCTTCTTGAAGTCAGTGCTTAACCCTGCTTTCAATGCCAAACCCTGACCTTAAACGATTCATAACTCATCACTCAATGACTTTAATATAACACTAACAACAACAACAAGCTTTCCCCGTTATAAAAAAATTGTAAAAAACACGTTTTAGCCGTTAGTTTTAAATACTAACTGCTGTACAAAGTTTTACTCAAGCACAGAACGCGAGAACACTATATGTACATGCATTAATAAATTCCACGTTTATTTCTCATTACAATGCCCGCGAGTTAGTTACTAAGCATTCTCAAAACAAGGCATATAATGGGCTTGGATAAAACCTTTACTCTCCAAGAGTTTGTCTGAGTGGGAAAAAGAACATTCAGGGGGATAAACAGGCAGGATTAAGCGACGGTCTAAAGTAAACAGAGTAATCCAGGAGTAATGTGAGTGTGCCAGGTGTCCCGAAAACTAAGACCTAAGACCTTATCATATTGTAAATGAAACAGGTTGAATATCGAAAAAACATACCACCTGCTCAAAACGTAAACGTAAAATGTGAGTCTGATTTGCAATTTCGTCCCCACCTGATTTCAACCAAGGCACAAATTCCTTTCTTTGTCTTCTTCTTTCTCTCTCTCGTTTTTTGGACCGCCATTTTGGATTTTTGTGGAGGTTTCCGCTGACAACTCGTTCCCAGACTTCCGTTCCCCGCTCCCCGCTCCCCGCTCCCCGCTCCCGGTTTTAGTAACATCCTTTGTACAACCAAGTTTTAATAGAAAGAAAGAAAGACAAAACCTCTGATGTATCCATCAAATCCATGCTTTCAGCGAGACTTTGCGCACGGTATTTCCTGTGCACCAGGTGATGACGCTATTGTTTATGTCAGCTAGTAACGCAAGGAAACGTGACTCGAACGTGACGTACTGGTAACATTTCGAAATTTCATTTTTCCCAGCACTACTCGTATTATTTACCAGCTTTGATACTAATCTGTTTAACGGGAGCTTCATCGGCTTAGTTACGTTCTGGTAGCGCCTCTAAGCGTTCATAATTGAAGAAGCGGAACAGGACAAACTTTTTCTACTGCTTATACGTACTACATCCGATTAACTGCATGAGTAAGTTCACGGGCTCATTGTCACGATACACATACACGACGGTATTTACAGTCAAAAACTGGCCGCTGAACGAAAGTACTGTCAATTGTTCTGAAATGTGTTCAAATGCCAGAAATTATCTCCCGAACGAGAGGTTTTGCGTGAAATTTGGACGATTGTTCGCGGGGATATTGCGAAGCGAATATCAGGAAATTTAGCCGTAGAGTCCATACTGAAATTTACGGTGTTTTCAAAGCTAAAAACCGAAAGAAATTTTAATCGGCATGTGTAAAATGTAACTGGACCTGAAAGTAAGCATCTTCAACTCCCAGAACCGATCGGAGGTCGTTGTATGCGAGGAACTTGGACGAGAAATGGAACACTTTAACTGGGCTCTGTTTAGTGTTTTATCGCCGACAGCCATACAAATCCTATACAGTCAATTTGCAAATCTGTTTACTTTAAAACCGAAACGGATAAAACTTAAGTATAAATGCAGATTCATTTCTAACGTTAAACAAAAATACTAATAGAATTGATAGGGTGTCGACGAATACGAATGCCTTTAGGACAGTTTTTTTTTTTTTTCGATTTTCGATCTTTTCTCAGTCATTTCTTTGTGATAAAAATTGCCTTGATATCAGTTCCAAGTGTCTGAAACTGTCACCTCTCTATTTACAAATTATTTTTATTAGATTCGCCAATTATTGGCAGGGTCACCGGAACAGCATGACGCCAATTACTGAGGGCCCGTAACAGTCCCTCCCCCCATGAGAGATAGGCCACCACACCGGGGACTACGTCCCCTACTCTTTACGAACAGTCTGTGGGTTCTTTAACGTCCCACAGAATTTATATATGCAGGGGTTGTGAGACGGGGCCTACGGTTTATCCTCCTTATCTGAGAAGACTAGTAAGTCTAACCGTTTGCAGATGTCTTTACAAAGGCAGCACGTTCTCATCCTCAGTTATTTAAAGACCCTGAGTGTTGGTCCGGCCGGGACTTGAACCAGCGGCCTCCCGCTCGGCAGACCGGCGCTTACTCAACTGAGCTAACCGGGCAGCGGTTACTCACTGCACATGTCAATTTGAAATTTCTGGCGATGCATATTATACTGTTTTTGCCCTTCAGATTTACAGTATTCTTTCATATTTAAAACATCTATAGGAAAATACAGGTCGTGTAAAGTCATATGTATTATGTTTCGAGATAAATCAATTATTGGCTTTTTCAAGTTCCCATTTCGTGGTGGCTTTAGTTTACATCTACATAAAATGGTATGTATGGCAAGAAACTTTACTCGAGCTGTGAACTTTCAACGGGCTTATCAAAACTCGCTAATGCTGACATCAATCATTGTGCTTGCGGAATGGGCGAACACACAGAATTGAGGAGAAGCACGTTAACAAAATTAATGAGATCAACATCATGCACAAAGTTAATGATAAAAGCTTAGCAAGATAGAGATACGAACAAAAGGAAAACCTCTGGGCTACATTGATAAGCTCTACATAGTTCCCAAACCTTGTCAGTAATAGCTGCTATTTCCGTCAAGTTGGTTGTTGTGAAGCTCCTGCCTGTGAGGGTGGAGCTTTGAACTTGTATGCGAAATTCTCAAAGTTCATATTTTTGTCAATGTCTTCTTTATCCTTATCCGAAATTTTGACCTCCAAAGTGGCGGTACAAAAAATACTCATGCAAGGAAAAACCGTATGAAACAAGGGGCGCGATCCATTCAACCAAATTTTCTGGAAATTTCGGTCCAAAACTCAATGGATCGGTTCGGTCCAACCAGAAATAAAAGTTTTGAAAAAACTGGTCCATGATCCACCTTTTGAGGTGGACCACTTTTCCCGGTCAGACCAGTCGGAATTTTGGTTCAATGGATCCTGCCCAAGGGCTGAGAGGGTGGAGGGGTGGGCTTGTATTGGGGGATCTATAATCGTATATATTGTTTTGTTTACAGGTAGATGAGCCTATACAGATAAATAATGACAATAATAATTATGATTATGATGATGATGATTATTATTGATTATTATCATTCATTCGAACTATTTCTGCGTTCGTGATTGTCTCAAATTCCCAGGCTAATGATTTTTTATAACTAGTCTCCATTGATCAAATTTGAAAGGCATTTGAGAGATCCGATAAAATGACCTCAATACTACAAGGCATTAACGTTTTTTCACACTTTTTGGGAAGAAGAAATCAGCTGAAGCACTGCCTAAAAACATTGCAAGAACAGCAAAAATGTCACTTTCGAATGACATCTGCGTTTTCGAGAATATCTGCTTGTTTAAACATCCAGTCCCTTAGTTTATTACCTGAATTCGGTGAGAAACTGGAAAATGAAGATGGAAACTTAACATCAATCGACGTAAGAAATTTTTAGCATGTTTTTAAACTAAGAAGTGTTTTGAATGAATAACAAAACAATTATTGTATCTGGCTTGTGCATGATCTGAAGAATTATGCAGATCAAGAAGTTTTTTGTCAAGGCCACGGCCTTTTCGACCTTGTGGATAAAACCTCTTTGTTGTGCATAATTCAATCCTCAGATCTTGCGGAAGGCGAATCTAATAATTTCTATATATTTTTTAAAATAACTATCAATCCTATTCAATCCTATTCATCCTCATCCAATAATTGTCCATTATATTTAACAGTTACTTTCCTTGTGATCCCCCTTATGTCACCGATGAGCTGCGGGAAGCAGGATCCTTCAGCTATGCCATGAAGAACCTACAATCTGAAATGGAAAAATTGCAACTGGAATTAAAAAACGCTGTTCCATTCTTTAGTTCAAGATACAAGGTACATTTAAAGAATCAAGGTGTACTATTACTTTGATTCATCCATCCATTAATCATTCACTCCCTTTTTTTCTTCATCAAATCTTAGTAATTCTAATAATAATAATAATAATAATAATAATAATCCTTTTTTTATTTAAATTCTATAACCTGTAAAGTTACAAGAACAAATCAATCGAATCAATCAATCAAATCAAATTAATGCTAATATTAATAATAATAACAACAAAAATACTACTACTACTGCTACTGCTGCTACTACTACTAATAATAATAACCTATGCGATACAGGTTATGTCGGCTACACCAGCGAACTGAAGAGCACAAGGGAACTACAGTCGGAAACCACCTGAGACACCTTAGGGATCAGCACAATGTGTCCCCAAATGACTTTGGGCGAAAAAAGGAAAAAAACTAAAATCCATAGCAAACTTGATTGCCTTATTTTTGAAATGCTTTTTATCAAAGAACTGTATCCAATACTAAACAAACAGCGCGATTCCATCCACGTAAAATTATTTCGGTTTAGATCGGCTTTAATTACCGGTAGCCTTATTATTACTTCATTGTTTTATTTTTTATTATTAAGTTTTTTCCCAATTTTGCAAATATTTTATTACTTATCACTCGCATTTTATTGTTCATGGCATTCTTACCTTTTAAACTATTTGTAACCGTTGGCAATATATTTATGCTAATTTTTGTATTTTTGCTTGTTCCTGAAAATGACCTCGGAAAAGTCGAAACGTCGTGATGACTTTTTTTCGTTAATTGTTATCACAAAATAATAATAGTAATGATGATAATAATAATATAACCTGTGGAGAAGCCTTTTTAGATCAAAGGCACCGAATACCCCCCCCCCCCCCCTCCCCCCTTCACCCCAAAGGAAGAAATAAACCGATATCACTACTACTTAAAAAAAGAAAAAAACAAATAAAAAGAAAAGGGAAAAAATACTTCTTTTTGCCGCAGGGTCACGTTCTTTGGGAGACAGCAATGCCAGCAAACCTTGGCTATATGTCTGCAATGTTGTACAACCAAAACAACTGCGCGTCGAAGGTCTCCACTGTCGCCAGTAAATACGAAATGGAAGTGGGCAAAGACCTGTGTGTCATGCTGGGGTATGACAGGGACAGATGTATGGGACATCTCACCGCTGGGGGGTCTGTAGCCAACATTGAAGCAATTTGGGCGGGAAGAAATGTGAAGTACTTTCCATTGGGACTGCAAGAGGCTTTCTTAAAAGACTAAAGACTTTCTGGTGCCAAAGGATATAAGGTAAATTTCTTTGCTTCATTTCTGCTCTACTTTATCAGATTTATTGCAGCACGTTGTACTGGATGGTAGGGATAATATGAAAGGCTGGCTTTGGTGAATTCAAAATTGCACTTTTAAATATGAAATTGAAACATAATTACATTAGGCGAATTGTACTTTGCGGACCGCTTTTCGGCTACTGTTCTGTTATAAAACTTAGAATTTTCCCTAAAACAGCACGCTCTAGCGGATAACGTGGAGGTCACGTGACATCTGACGATAACACTGCTTCTCGCCAAGAGTGTCTTTGCGGTTGCTTCACTTCCCGAGTATGTTGACCGCTAGCGTGAATTTATTCGCATAAAAGTTTACCTTTTTTGAGCTATATTGCATATTACCATTTTTTTTCTTTAGAATTTTGTTCCCCTCGATCAAATCTCAATATGTTTTCGCAGACCGAGATTCTGAGCCATTCTTGGGAAACAAAATTTACTTGTTCCATTTCTAAATTGTATACGATTAGGTTTTATTCCCTCAGAGAGGAAAGGAAGAACAATTAATCAGTGCTTCCCAGTGGGAACTCCTTAACCTTGATGTCGACACTATCTTAAAAATGCCCTCTGATGTTCAGGCTTTGACCGGCCTCGCACATCATGAATTTATGGAAATAATGTCCAAGTACCTTTACGAGTCCATTGGAACGCAGGAGTTTGTAAGGCGACATATGCTAACACAAAGTCCATGCATTGTTGTTCCAAGCACATTACATATTTCGTTAACGAAAGCAGCCACCATCCTTGGACTTGGTCGAGAGAGCCTTGTTTGTGTAGCAGTTGACGAAAACTCGCGGATGGATCCTACTGGTAATGTTTTATTGTGTTATCTTCGGGTAGCCACAAACAACTCTCTTTTTATCCACACAGTTTTTTCTATCTACATTGTATTGATGTACTTCAATCGTTGCAGCACCCTCGTACCAAGCGTCTTCATTCCCCTTGATCAGCGGTCTGGAAAAGCGCTAGTTTTGTCAAGTTCGCATGCGCAGAACGGGACGAAGACTCGAGGTACGAGATTTCCCTTGCAGTGGAAGACAGTAGCCTTTGTTTTGGCTTACAAAAATAATAATAGTACAACATTAAATGTAACTGTTATCTATGTGGTGTAAGAGTTATTACTCTTCAACGACTTTATATCAATAAATTGGCAGGTGTTAAAGTACAATAAATCAGAACTGACCAGTGTTGTGTCTTCCACTTGCAGTGCTTTAATCTGTGTTTGGTTTTATTCTAATGTCACTTAATTACTGTCGAATTAATCAGGCACAAAGAACAGCAACTACAACTGCATGCGTACAAAATGTATGTCGGTATGTTTTGCTTTCACGTGTGTGAACAGAGTTAAGCTTAATTTCAGTCTGATATTATTTTTGTTGTTTATATATTGAGACGAGAAAAGGTGTTTTAAACTGAAGGTTAATTTTTGTATCAACGTTTAGAATTGAACCGGACTCTAAAAGAAAAATTGGATAAGGAAATTCCAGTCATTAACGTGGTAGCTGTTACAGGAACTACAGAACAAAGCGCTGTGGATCCAGTGACTGCAATTGTCGATTTGCGTGAAAAGTTTCGAACTAAGGTAGTTATTAGGCCAATAAAAACCAATTCACCATCACTATCACCATTACCATCACCATCACCATCACCATCATCATCATCATCGCTGTTATCTTTATTGTAAACACTATCGGTGAATAATTGTCGGCGAAGTCACACTTTTATCGCTTTTTCGTTTTTCTATACATAGACCCAACACACCTTGTTTCCCTTACTTAAACTAGCAATGCGATTTATAATCTACTAAACGCTCCACTTGTATGTTTTTGACAACTAGGGTCTTAACTTCAGCATTCACGCGGATGCGGCCTGGGGAGGATATTTCTGTAGTATGCTGCGAACGCAGCCGGAGAGCAGTCCTATGCCGACAGCCAAAGAAACAGGATTTATTCCGGAAATGTACCTGAGTTCCTACGTCCACGAACAGTTATCAGCTCTCCACCATTGTGATACAATCACTGTTGATCCCCACAAATCTGGCTTCTGTCCTTATCCAGGCGGTGCAATCTGTTACAGAGACGGAAGGATTAACTCATTTCTGTCAATCACCACTAAAGTTGTCTACTACCATGGATTCCCGGTGACGTCGGTATCGAGGGATCCAAACCTGGGGCAGCTGCTGTAGGGGTCATAATGGCAAACAGGGTAATCATTCATGACTGTTTTTCCGTACAAACATCACGATTGATTTATCTCAATACATCACGCTGTTTGGTGGAATATTCCAAGCAAATCTCTCTTTTTTTCCCTGAGTTTGGGCTCTTTTTAATGTTGTAGATCTAATTGCTGTCATAACAAAAGAGAAGAGATCCTATCCTGGAAATGAATCTCTCCTGAAAACAGCTGGGGAGAGTTGTCCCAGAATTTTTTTTTCGAAGATTACCTTATTATAGGAAATTAACGCTGCATGAAATTAAGGTATTGGAAGTTAACGCGACTTAAATTAACGCGAATTTAATGGAAAATGACTTTCGAATAAAGAAAATTCACGCGAAAGAGGAGGTAGAATTTCATAAAAAGGAAATTAACGCGATTATCTCGGCCGAAATCAAAGGAGAAGATATTGACATCACTTCTGACAGCGACAACGATGAAGATGAACTCGAAATATTGTAAACCTTCGCCTTAGCTTTTGTGAAAGATGAAAAATAAAAGGTAAATGGAAAGAAAGAAAGCCTGTAGTTAATGTTTTTTAGGTGTCAAGAATGTCTGGACAGGTTCCAAAATTGGGGTTAAAATACTGGTAATTAAGAGCGCGGAAATTAACGCTGCACTTAATTAACGCCGCGGAAATTAACGCTCAACAAAATTAACGTGAATTTTAACAATTCGCGTTAATTTCACGGAGCGTTAATTTCCTATAATAAGGTAGATCAGTTTTAGCCTGCGTCGCAGACGTCATTTAACCTCGGTTAGTAACGTCTGCGAAGCAGCACCCGGTGATCATTGTTCTGGTTCCCCAACGGACTCAACGAATTACTGGAAGTGCGCTTCGAATTTCCTTTTATCGACAGTTGGCAAAATCGATAATGGCTTTATATACAGGGTAATTATGGTGCGTACTTAATTCCTGGTACACAGGTGGGGGCGCAGAACAAGGATTTCGCCGCTCTTTTGCTGTCGAAGGGCTTAATTAGAGTTTGGTTTCGTCTGTGGCACAGGCTAGATCACCTAGTCAGATCGGTTCTGGTAAACAAGTAGTCCAGGTTTGGTCAGTGGAGAGATGGGGTGGAAGATTGGGAAGCCTTTTCTATTAATAATGCAAATGGGGCAATTTGGAAGCGGGATCAGGGTAATTGACACGTACGGGAAAGGTTAAGACATTCTTTCAACTCTCCAAGGCCTCAGGGAACGTATATTCATACAGAGCAAAAACATCAAACAAACTGAAAATCCATCGTAAGTCCATTTCTACAAGAGTACTTGCTGTTTGGCGCCCTCAAGTCCTTATAGTTGCAGATATAGACTGAGAAAGAAACTAACAAACAAAAGGAAACAAAAACAAAGGCTTTTAATAATAGTTCTCCTTATAATTTCGTGTTCTTGACTTCGCAGGTGATCGGTCTTCATAAGAACGGTTACGGTCGTATCCTAGCTGAGTGCATGTTTACCTCAAAGATCCTATACTGTCAGTGGGCAACACTGGCCAAAGAAGACGACATTTTTGTTATCAAAACAACGAAGCCTTTACCCAATTTAAATAACTGGTCAGACGAAGAGCATATCATATTTATAAGGGAACGAATCCTTGGCAAAAGCAACGAAGAACTTGCAAGGGTAAATATTTCAGCTTGTTAGACTGAAAGCTAATTTTCATTGAGTCCGCCGCAATGCACCCAAGTACTAGCGATTCTTTTGCATTTTACTGGGATCCGATTTTCTGCCGAGAAAATCTACGAAAAAATGTCTAAAACTGTTGATGGAGTCCTACTACTAATTCCATGTCAAAATGCCTCGTAAATTGCTTATTCTTTATTTTTAGATGTAAAAAAAAATTCGTGACTATGGAAAAAAAGGTCATAAATATTAACGCTGTTTCAAATTTAACTGTCTTTAATTGTAATTCAAGTTACTAGACTAAGAGTTAGGTGACTTTTAGCCGCCAATCGAATTTAAGAATTTTATGACCGAACGATGTGTGGCTAAGAATAATATGATTGGTTGATAATCAAAAAATATGATCGATATTTTTGTTTTATCAAAGCTGATGTCTCGAGCGTTGCAGCCTTTTTTTAGAGGCAAGCACTCTAAAAGTCTCTTTTTAAATTTCTTTTTCGGTGGCAATAATTCATAAAACTATATTTTTGTGATTCAATTCACTAACCACACAGCAACGTATACGTGGTAAGCATTTAGCTTCTCCTGTCTTTTAGGATGATGAGGCTATGCTTTACCTAAAAGAAGTGGGTCCTGACACCTTGATACCGTGTTTCTCTGTAAACCTGAAAGGAAACCAAAGTGTGGAAGTGTGCAATGCAATCAACACAGCGATATTCGAAAGCCTCAGTCATACGTCAGGGGAACATACTGCGTTTCGTATTCCAATGCTTGTTACCTCGTCAAGTCTGGTATCCCACGTCCACAGTGTTGCAGCTACAAATTTCAAGAGAAGATTGGGGGTAAGATTTCTTTAAATAAACGACCAGTTAAAATGTGTTAAACGTTAAACCGTAGGTTATCGATTGGAAGTATTCATGTATAAGAATACAGTTGTTGCGATGTAACTAAAATTTATTAGATTTATCTATATCGCTGACTTAAGTTTCAGTTACTTAGCAACCAATTTTTCCCTTTTAAGTAACTTTTCAACTGATTTATATATATCCCAATCAGATAGGCTTATATATTACCGTCAATTAAGCAATCTCATTGTCTTTTTCTTTTTCAAAAAGGTGCCCTGGGCAAACTCTACGCAATCATCCTAGAACTGGAATAATTTGCCTTTCCCTTTTCTCATTTTCGTTTCTGTATAAAGCAACAGGAGATAGGTTCCCGAAAACAAGGAATTGTAAATAGTCTCGTTTTCCTTCTTTCCTCTGTTTCTTCCTTCTTTTTTCTTTTTCTCTTTTTGTATCCTTTATAATATAACCCGCTAATATTAACCCTTCTGTAGTCATGCTAATCTATGTGAGTTAAATAAAAGAAGGTCACGTGATATGTCATGAGATTATCGATTGTAAACAATGAATGAATTAGTGTTTAATTTAGTAATGAAAAGTGAACAGTTGATGCTAGTCTAAGCATTTCCAAATTCCACTTCGACCAGGAATAGCGTAGACGAAGAACCACTTTGTGGATGTGCTACCTCCAAATCATTATTATTATTATTATTATTATTATTATTATTATTATTATTGTTATTATTACTATTATTATTATTATTATTATTATTATTATTATTACTAGAAGTTCTCATTGAGAAGGGAAGTGCTGCCGTGAGTTGCGATGCGAATAGGACAAAGACAGTATGTAGAACAGTTAAACATATGAATTTTTTTTCTTAAAGTCAATAACATAGAATTATGATGCACTGAGTAAAATACAAAAAATGAACCGATCACAATGACAAATATGCTTACATTCAGATACTGACTCGCCAGAGTTTCAACATGATTTTGTAATTCATTTTAACAACAGCAGTGCTGATAGACTGTTTCCTCATCGAACAATCATCGTGTACATGACGAGAAGAGTTGCGAACAAATAACGTAAAGACTAAAGGCCAAAACTTGTTTATTCACAGGTCAGGTAGACGTACAGTACACGCCGATCACAACTTACAATCCTGATTTCCGAGATAACAATCTGTGTGACAAAAAATACTCGCTATAACTAATCTTGAAACCTAGCATTAAAAAAAAAACGAAAAAATGTCCCGTACAATAGTTCTTGAACTGTTCTTACCGTTTAGGCTGTTTAAAAAGACAGCAAACATCCGATGTACTACAACTTCTGCACAGATCTTAAACTCACATGAGAACAAAACAAAATGGCGGGTTGCTCAGAAGAGAAAAACAGGCGCGGCAGCTAAGCACTTGCTCATTGGTCACCTTGCTGATTGAACCATGGAACCATTGAACCATCGAACCATCGAACCAAAAAAATCTCAAATCGCTCAAGAATATGGGTGCTGCCGGCTGATGCCCGGCAGCAATTATTATTATTATCATTATTATTATTATTATTATTCGAAACTATTATATTTTCACCATCATGTGCTACTACTATGCGCTTAATATGTGGTATCATTTAAATGGCTGGATGTCCTTTTAATTGCTCACCCGCTTGCCACCATCTATTTAATTTCCTTTTTGCTACTCTTTGATTTAGCTCAACTCAAACAGCGACGCGCCAGTCAAATACATCAAAACAACTTGTATGGATCCCTGGGCCACATCAATAGAGTTCATGAACCACATGGCTTCAATTATGAGGAACAGTATTTTGTGCGCCATTGGAAGGGTAAGAGTCCAACTGCATGAACCATGACGATTACTTATAACGGTTAAGGCTCTTGCTAAAGGGGAAATGTCAGCACGATATTGCTTTTTATGACCCAAAAATGCTCCTGTAGAAACGTGAAGAAGATATCACACAAATTTCATAAGGGAGATGCCGACTAACCATAATAGCTTTGTGGGTGGTTTCTGCAGGCATAGCATCAAAACTTGAAAAAGCAAGGCCAACTTTTTTAAGTTTCAATCCATCTCCATTCTTGCCATCCGTGGCAGCAAACGACAGGAAATAGTTTCAATGCCTAAAGAAAATGAGTATAATAGGGAAAAATAAAAAATAATAGGGAATAGCGTGTCATAGATCCCTTTAAGCCATTCTACCATTCATCACAACAATTCGGAAAGGTTTCGTCATTTTCAGAGGCTACCATTTTTAACATCGCCTTTAATTCCTGATCAGTTGAATATCGCTTTATTCACGAGAATAGTAAGCATGTACAGGTGATTATACACAAGCAAAGCTGCCTAACTTGTCTAATATGTACATATAAATTATGTATAATATGCATGGTGATTTAAAACAGTTCAGCAGTTTATAAAACTGCAGTATAGTCCTCATAAACTGGAGAATGAAAAAATATTTTGAGATGCACGCGTCTTCTATTAGCTTTAAGATATAGTGACAAGTTAAGTAGGCAGCTTGACTGCTGCAACTATGTGATTTCTATGTTCAACTTTGATTTCTATTTTAGGTTACTGATCCTACTGCACTCCACAACTTTGTTAGCACAGGAGTTGTCAATGAACAGAACGAAGTGATCGCCTGTTATGTAGGAGATTTTAACGGAGTTTCGAAGCAGTACGAAGCAATTGTCAAGTTAAAATTCGTTTGTAACAAAGACGCCGAGAAGTACATCGCCACCCAAAAGAAGCTGTCAAAGTAGAATGATGTTCTTCAACCGATTGTCTTCCGAAGCAGACAGCAAAGACTTCATGATGTCTTCTTCAAGGATACAGGGTACTCTGGTGAATTGGAAGAGTTTGACTGTTTCATTGGCTTGCCTTCTGACAACAGCAACCATCCATTTATGTGCCCAAACATGAAAATCACCGACGTTCCTCGTTACGAGCATTTTGACAACCACAAATTCCCTGAGCACAGTTCCTACTTTATGTACGGTGACAGGAAAAACGTCTTTTTGTTTCACATCCCTACGAAGAGCCCCGACTTTTTTCAGGTAATGGTGCCCGGCCAAGGAACTCACACCAACTCATTATCATTCAGTCATTTTCATTATTATTATCATTATCCTCTTCATCATCATCACATGATTATCATCATCATCATCATCATCATCATCATCATCATCATCATCATCATCATCATCATCATCATCATTATAAGATTCCGTGAATAACAGATCGGACATGCAGACAATAAAAATTCCTTGTTTCCCCCTTTTATTTCGTTTGCTAAAGGTAGTGCAGCTTGATGGTTTTTCAGACAGTGTAGGAATTGAAGACGAGGATGAACTTTTACTCAAGCATGGGATTGAAGTCGAAATTCCCAACATTCCTGGTGAGCCTGTGATTCTTAACGGAGAAATTCAGGAACCCTGGGACAAAAATGAATTCAACATATCATTCGTCGGAATTAACGGTAAAGAAGTCAAGACCAAGGTGAAATTAGGAAAAAAGATTTGGTTTGCGCCATCTACAAGAACATTTTCCAATCTTATCTCAGTCACTGATAGAAAAAGTATGCTTCGTTCAGAGAATTTAGCAAGACATCTAGTTCAGCTAAATTTAAGTTAAAACACGTACACTCATTGGCGGCGGATTACCAACTTGTTTGAAGCTTAGATTTAAAATCCAAATGTCAAAAAGTGTCAGACTCAGTAGTTTCAATACGCATAGTTTTCTTAGACTTTCAATGAACTGTTAACGACAGTGGCCTCAGAAAAGGTGTTTCAGAAAATGGTCCCTTATGGTATTTAAGTAATTACAGCGCACTGCAGTTTCTCAGACTGTGAAAGAAAAACAAAAACAGAAACAAACAAACAGATAGTTAACGTAAAAGTGTTTTTTTGCTTCGTGTTTGTTCTGTTTCGCCATTTTTTTTTTTTTTGGGGCGGGGGGGGGGGGGGGGGGAATTTATGCTGTTGAAAGCACAATTTCTTTTGTTATTTTATAAATGGGCTCCGGGCCCTTTTAAGAACATACACAACACATTTATTGTCATGACAATAATCAAAATATATTTAAGCCTTGCGCGGGTGCCATGACGGCTAAGGATATGTGACAACAGTGTGACAGCTATTTAAATTATTATTTTTTAATAACATTTCGCCCAAGCTATTTAATTTGGATCTCGAATACCTAAATGAATAAATGTGAATTCGCTATTTATCATTCTTATATTTAAAATAAAGTATAAGAGAACGGGCATTTGCTATAGCAAAGGTGTCTATCTCTTTTAAGAAAACCATCTCATGCATTAAATTAAGTACTTAAAACTAATGAAAAGCCATTTTGGAACGTCAAAATTTAATTTTTTATATATCTAATTTTAAGTTTGTACCCAAAATTGTTTTTAAATAGTTTTATGGGTCTTGCAGGAAACTTGAATAAAGAGACATCGCTAAGTCAACTTTTTGTGTCCGAGTGAAACGTGCCACATGATAACCTTAGAGAAAATTGACTCTTTTTTTTATTTCTGAAAGACGGCCCTCGGTAGACTACGAGTAGTCCCCCATTTTTCCTCAGGGACAGTAGAGCGAGCGAGAAAAGGGAACATGCGGCGGGGAGAGAGAAAAATGAGGGACTACAGACAAAGCAAAAGCCCAAGCTTTTGAACTTATGCGCTGCTCTCACAACGCAAAACTCTGATTGGCTCTTCCATGGAAATCTGTCAGCATCTGTCAAAAAGGCACCAGCCGCCATCAACACTTGACATAAACACAATTTACAGAACAAATAACTAGAGCAGAACAAATAACTAGTATAGAGTTGCTCTTGTAAAAGCAATTAAGAAGAAAGCCAATCCGGCAACTGATGAGGTTGGTCATGGTCTTGCCTGATTACAAAGTTGCAATAACAGAACAGTCGTAAGGCTGTTAAGCTTATTCAAACGTTATCACCAAGGGAGGAACCACTCGCTCCAGTCCAAAGACTCACATTATCTCCAGAAAAACAAGCGGCAGTTAAAATTCATGAGCAGTCATGACTGAATCATATCGCACTTCTCCATAGTTGATGTAGTTTTAGTTTAAGCTGCAATCCATTCTTCGAGATTTGGATAGCGTTTGAGACTTTGATTAGAGTTTCAAGTCAATAAGATATGCAAAGTCAAGGAGTTTTGAATTGTTTTCTTTGAATCCATAAGTTACACTTAAGGGGTCAGCTGATCGCTGAAGTTTAATTCGGTGTGATTACCCAGGATGCAACTCGTCGGTTCTTCTGTTTTAATGTCCATCAAGACTTACACCTTTTCTTTGACAAACCTACTGCTGCAGAGTGACCATGAGTAGCGAGCAATTCAAAGAAGTCTATAAAAAACTCGACTTGACCTTTTAGCCAAAGTGCCTCTCGCTTTTAGCATGAATGCACTGAGCTCTTAGTCTCGGCAATTAAAGATAATCAGGAGACTTCGGGAAGGCCCTAAACAATTATAGAGCTTTTTCACCACGTGGCTAGCAACTATGCAAATTTATTGTTACAAACGTGGAAAGGTTTTTCATATCAAAAGGTTGATCTCCCACGGGACTAGTTTGGGACACCAACGTTAATGTGGCCGCCGTTTCATTTGTTTTGGGACACCAATATGGCAGACGTGATTTCTTGTGATATCCGGGATAATCAAGGCCAGGCTTTGAATTCATTCTGGTTACGAAACAATTGAAACTTACGGAAAATAAGATTTGCCTCCAACTCTAATTACAAAATTGTTTTCAGCCTTGATTACAAAACTTGCTATTTGTACGTAGACTTTTAACCTTTTCTTTCATCTTTCCTGTTCACTAAAGATTAGTCTGAGTAAACTAATACTTCGGTTTAATTTGCAGTTAGAGAAGTAAAGCAAAAACAACAACAAAACAGACGTTCTGGTAAGCTTTTCGAGCCACTTTTGGGTCTCTCTACAAGAAGGCACACCTGCAATGGCAGCCATTGCGTGTTACGAGTTGCTAAAGTCACGTGATGCACATTTCTTCTGATGGTAACACGCAAACATTTTCTCACCCAGAAAAATTAGAATAGTTGTAGCCACTGTTTTTTTTTTCTTTCTTTCTTTCTTTCTTTCTTTCTTTCTTTCTTTCTTTCTTTCTTTCTTTCTTTCTTTCTTCCTTCCATACCAGTCTAAATAATTCTATTTTTGGAAACGTGAGCATGCTTTCTGCTAAAGTACACGCGTAGGAAATTTATACCCTGAAATGAGTTTACCTGATCAATGTTTTTCATTCTTTAGACTCATTTCAAAAGGTTTTTTCGAAGGTTTTGTTTTATGTAAACTGCGCAATCTCAGAAATATACTTTAAACAGCTCAATAAGAATATGTAAATTGTGCAAACTGTCCAATATCATGTTGCTACTGCGCAATATCTTGACAAACGATTTGTTTGAGCGGCGTTTGATCTAAAAGATAAACGTATCATGACTACGCATATCCATTAAACCCAAGTGCACGTCAACGATAATTAACTTTGTGCAACAGTGAGTACGCAACTTTTCTAAAATTCTAAATTTCGCAAAATCTTTGAATAACTTAAAAAAAGCCGTGGCGAGTTGCAAAACGTACGAGGATACGCTTACAACGTTCTTTAAATTAAATATCTATATACTAGTCTATAGTTTCGAGCAAATGGCTTTGACGTCACATTAAAAAAAAAAAACAACAACAACAATCACAAAAAGACAAAAACAAAAACAAAAAGATCTTATGACTTATGTCATTGTACTGTCGTTTTGGCAGAAGTTAACATAATAACAGAAGAAAGCGTTTACAAAACAATAAAGTTAAGCTGTTTCATTGTGTTAGAACACCAATGTGGCCGCCTTTACGTCGTTCACGTCAAAAATCTCTTCAAGTAAAATTAGATGCTCGTGAACTAGCACGTGACCAGCTCAAGCGTTTACATACGTTTTGCAACTAATGCCCTCTAAGATGACGCTAAGATATTGCGCAATTTAGAAATTCTCACCGCGCTCTTTGCTACTGAAATTGTGTGGTACATTGCATTGAGTTGTGCAAAGTAAAATATAAGCCAACTATAATAACAGCGACCTTTCCGGTGGCGGTAAGTTCATCAATATATGAAGCCGACACGACTTCAAACCCACGGCTCTAAAGATCCACATATAAAATTTATAGAAGTCGGATAAGGTTGGGAATGCGAAGTCCGAAGTCCGAAGTCCGAAGTCCGAAGTCCGAAATTGTAAGTAGGAAGTCCGAAATCAAAAGCTTTCGAGAATCGCGTATCTATCCCATTACTAACCAGAATAAATAAATAAATAAATAAATAAATAAATAAATAAGACTGTCGGTTCTAGGATGGCGTATCCACTTCAATTTCGCAGTAAGATTGCTGTTTTTGTCAGTTCCCTTGGTAACAAGAATCGCCTTGACAGAGTCAAATTTCATTTACACGCTCTATTACATGTACGTCACATTCAGAAAGTAATCTACATACATTATGTGAAGAACGCTGGGGGTAAAGGCGCCGCCAAATCCCTTTCGTAATAGGTCGTTGCCATTTTCAAAGGACCAGTACCATTAATGGTAACCGATAATCTCTGGAATTATCTATTTATTTATTTATTTATTTATTTATTTACTAAGAATCCCGATAATTCGAACTCTCCGCTAACTCGAACTAAGTCCAATTTCACTTTGAATTCACTCCCTGACCAGTCATTTTTACTCAGTTCACTCGATCTCGGATAACTCGAATTCCCCGCTAACTCGAACTAAATTTCCTTTCCCTTGATCAAAAAGTCGCTATTAATTTACCCCGATAACTCTACTTGACCTCTTCATGTTGTAAAAAGGTAAAATCACTAAACTAGCACTGTTCAACACTAAAGTAATTTGGTGAAACGTACAGATCAAGTTTTATCATTAAAAATGTCTTGTAATGTTACCGTTTCTAATGAAATAAGTTAAATTTGGATTGCACCATACACTGAAGTGCTGAAAAATCAGTAACTATCAATTTTTAACATGGCAAATTGAATTTTGCGATCGACCCAGATTACTCGAATCCTCGCTAACTCGAACTGTTTTACGTTTCCCTTCAGAGTTCGAGTTACCGCGGTTCCACCGTACTTTGCATAATTAAAACCGTCCCTCATTTACTGTGTCACGAAATTCATTTCTTACAAATTGAACAAAACAATATTGACGTCGATACAGCCCCCTCGAGTGAACTTACCTAGGCAAAATACAGTGATTATGGAACTAATAAAATTGTCCACTCAAGTGTCTACCTTGTTTTATTGTGTTTACTCACTGGTGCGGAATGCCAGAAAGGCCTATACAGGCAAAAGCCATATTTTTAACTATTCCTAGAAAGAAGGAAGTTTTAGCCCATATTGAGTTTATGTTAAGAGTTAGGCAAAGGAACAAAGGGTCACCAGTTATAACTGTGACATTTACAGTTCTGAGATAGTTTATTATGATATGTATTTAAATGTTTCTAACATTTGGCCGATCGGTGTGGAAGTGCTGCAATAAAGTAGAGAGACTTAGAACACAAAAAGACCGGGTTCTCTTCTGGGTTGCAGGAACCTCTTTCCTCTAATTAGAAACACATCCAATATCAAGTAAAAATTATCCCAAGAGGGTCGAACATGGCAGCGACCTTACGAACGGGAAATCCAAAACTGCATCTCAGTAAAACTGACGTTAACTGCTGAGTAACCATACCTTCAATCATGCATATAAATTCATCCAACAACTTAATTTTACTAAAGTTAAGGAAGCTTCTTTGAAGCCAGAAGGTCCTCGGAAAACTCTAAAAGGTAAGAGGCGAGTGTACATTATTATAATGCTTACAGGTATTTTTCATTAAATACATATTTTAACAGCAGTATACCACAATTTCTAAGTTGATGTGAAACATACAGTAAACTGCAAGGTATAACATGCATATCTTGTTATCTCAGATGCTTCTTTTGAGGACCACTTGCTAACTAAGTGGGAAATTTGTAATACGAGGGTTACGTACCCAAAAACGCAAAGCTGACTTTGCTTCTTTTGCTTATTGCGAATAAATAAATAAGTAAATAAATAAATAAAATAACCTTTTTTTGTTGATGACTTTAAACTTCTTACAAAGTCTGTGAATTTAATTCTGGTTTCATTTAAGAGTACAGATGGTCTAGAATGCCAATTTATTTCTAACCTTGATTAAAAAATAAATAACAAGGGCAAAAAATCGGATTTCATAACGTACTGTCCGGAAAACCAAAGTGCCTGTAAGGTGAGGGATTGTCGGGACTGCATTTTTTAGTTTCAAGCTTATGTATGTTAATTATATCATCAAGCTACCTTTCAAGTTATCAGTTATATGATGTATAACTCATAGTAGTCACCAATACCCAACATTATCTTCCGTGTTTCCCATCGCCTTACCTTTGACACATCGAAATGATTCAGAAAGATGACGACAATAATGCTCGACAATAACTAAATTTATTACAAAATTTGCAAAGCATGCAACAGAAAATTATCTAAACTTAAGGATCGTATCGCCTTCATGCATGATGAAAAGTACAGAAAATTTAGCAAGGGATCTAACGTTAAGTTATGCAGCGCACTCGAAAAAACTAAGCCCACGATTGTACTTAACGGAAAAAAATCGACTGCAAAAACTTTCACGGAGAGATTTTTTGCCCTTAAATACAGTAGAATACCGCAAACCTAACTTCCTTTTCGGTTCTTCGGTTAAACTGTATTGTTATTTCTGCCAAAACGACCCCACCTCACGCAAAATATGAAAGCCGTTCGAGACATTAAAAATTAAAGTTTTCAACGATAAATGAAAACAAACCTATGGCCTGAACAAAGTTCTAAAACTAGCCGCGGCTTTGAAAACAGTCTTTTTCGAGCAAACATGGTGCAGGTACAAGATGTTGCGTTATGGAAACGCTTATGTAACTAAGAAAAGTTACGTGGACGGCTCTGTCAATTTCTGCGTTGGCGTGCAGCCACTTGGGCCTTTATCTACTACTCGTGTTGTGATATATAGTTCTCGGAAAGCAATCCATTGTTCAAACCTTTTGACATGATATTGCGCACTTTACAGGATATTGATTGAATTGCGCAGTTTATAAAAGGTGGTATAATGCCTTTTGTTCCGTAATAAAAAAAATAGTACTACGTAAGCCCATATTTACTGCGTTTATAGAACTATTGTTAAACGCTGCTGTAAGCAAGTGTCCTTGAAATCAAAATGTTATGGAATAAAAAAGAAACTTCTTTTAAATCTACGCATAAGCTTTCCTTAGAAAACATACTTATAAATTGAGGTTTTTCCTACTGTTGCTCTGTTCAGCGAAGCAAGACTTAACTGAAACCCATACAACCCTGTCAACAATTTTTATAAGTATTTGCAATTTAAATTAAAATCTACGTCAACTGCGTGGTCAGAAAGTATCAGAATCCTGGCTTTATTTTGAAGATTTTTTGACAAACCTGTTGTCGCGCCTGACTTGAATGACTTGGCAAATTACAGACTGAGAATTTTCAGTGTTTCATGTCGGGTCCGATACAATTTAGTTGCACTCCGTAACGTCCTAGTATTGTCATCCCACAAGGGAGGAATATAATTTATTCGATCACTATGAATGGGTAAGTGGTGAGGAAGGAAGAAGGCATAAATCTTTTGTAGTCGTTGAAAAAAAAAAAAAAAAAAAAAACTTCTATTTCAGCAACCAGATCACTCTTTGCGAATGACTTACTTTCAATTTATGAAAATATCAATTGATGGGTCTTTAAAAAAATTCCTTTTTCGATAACCATCGAAACGAAATTATTATTCAGTCAAAATCTATGCAAAACTAACGAACAAAGCAATCGAGAAATAGAAATAAATAAATCATGATAAATTAATGCATCAATAAAAATACCCATTCCTGAGAGATTTGCTCTTAGTATTTTTACCCAGGTATTATTACCAGTGCTATGACCAAAAGTACAGTTTATTATTTCTTTATTTACTTCTTTTTTTTTTCCTATCTAAGTCGTCACGGTTCTCATTCTCAGACACAAAGAGCTTTTTGCTAATTAGTTTACATAAAGACGTCTTCTTCTCTTTGCAAGGATATTTAGACTTTGGGGAAAACTGTTTTCGAGAAGAGGATCGTGAGCGCACTGGTCGAAAGTACCGATGGACTTGCAGCAAAGAAAAGCTCTTGCAAATGGGGATCACGTGACCGACAGGCAAAAACAATGGGCATCCCTTGGTGCTTGGTTTTTGGGACCCAAAGGAGAAAATGGGGAAGTGTTTCGGGACCTCTTGACGAAGGCTGTCGATTCGCATATCGGATTCCGTCACAGGTAATTTAAAGCATAGGAGAACACATGTAGTGTGGCCAGCAATAATCAGGTTATAACGTGTTGTCTTCATTTATTTTTCTTAAATGGGTAATTTATTTATCTTACAGACTTAAATTTTTTTTTGTAATTAATCACTTCAGCCACACCTATAGTTATTTGAAATTGTCGAAACAAGAAGCATGGCTTATTTGTAAGCTTTGCGTCAGTAATCCAAAAGCCTGCGTACAAAGGTCGCCCAAAACGGAGAGGGGACAAAGCAGGCCGTATAGGATTCTCCGAAACTGGTATTTTAAGCAAATATAGACACCCTGAATGGTTTTATTCAACTTTCATTCTAATTAAAACGGCTACCGCGTTTCCCGCAGAAACGACGCTGGTTCACGCACGCTCACTACTTACTTTTGTATTAAGAAAATCTCGTCAGCTCGTAATCGTCCTTGTCTCTAATTACAAAGAGCTCTTAACTTATCTCAAAAAACTAAGAGACGTGCCGGTGTTCACAGATAAATGGTTTCAAACCACAAAAGTATCACATTTATTCATGTCATACTCACCTCATCCAATAATTGTCCATTGTGTTCAACAGTTACTTCCCCTGTGATCCCCCTTACGTCACAGACCAGCTTCGAGAAGCAGGATCCTTCAACTTTGCCATGGAGAGGTTAAAAACTGAGATGGAAAAATTGCAGGCCGAATTAAAAAAGTCTGTTCCATTCTTCAGTTCAAGATACAAGGTAAATACATCAAGAATTAATTACTTTCAACCATCAATTGATCTATTCATTTCGTTTTTTTTTCTTTTTCCTCATGAAAAATAATAATAACCGACATAACGATATTGACGAACATAACGATAAAGATAAAGATAAAAACAAAGCCATGATAATGATAATGACAGTGACAATGATAATGATAATGATAAAGTTAATGATAATGATAATCATAATAATAACGATAAAGATAATGATAATGAGAGTAATAATGATAATGATAAAGATAAAGATAAAGACAATGATATTGGTAATGACAGTGATGATGGTAATGATAAAGTTAATGGTAATGATAATGATAATAATAATGATAATGATAATAATAATGCTAATGATATTGATAATGACGGTGATAATGGTAATGATAATGATAAAGTTAATGATGATGATAAAAATAATGATGATGATAATGACCATGAAAATGATAAAGTTTTGAAAATGATAATGGTGATGATAACGACAAAGGTCTTGAAAATGATAATTGATACTACTACTAGTGCTACTACGGAGCGCGCTCCTATGCCTAAAGGGATCGAGAACCCCGAGAAGGAGGAACTTACATGTTAAGGACAGGGATCTAGAAATAGAGAAGGGTCAAGCAGGACTTCCCTAGACTCAACAGCTATAGATGCCTTATTAAATGTCTGTATTTTATTTTATTTTATTTTATTTAAACATTTGAAAGAAACTTTTGAATTTTAGAGGCTGACAGTTTTTTTTTATTGAAATGAAATGTTTTTAATTCGAATAAATTTTTCTTAGTTAAGTTAACTTTTTCTAAGCTAAATTAAGTGTTTTTTAAATCGACAGGAATTGTAAATAGCGTTTTGAATGAATAGTTTTTTTCTTTTTTTCAAGCGAATTAAGGTCTCGGTAAAGGAAAACGAGGTGCCCACAGAAAAAAATTCTAGTCGCGCGAGTATTTTCGCTACAAAGGCAAGTTACATATCAAATTAAAGCTAAAAGACTAAATTACCTTATAAAAGATTTTATTTCATCGAATTTCAAAAGGTGCTTAAGTTTTTTGTTCTCGAACTCAGAGGTATCGAGTTTACTGCTGAAGCTCCAGCCCTTTCGCGTTGTTAAATATTCACTTCCTTTTTATTGCATCTGATTGACAGATAAAAGACCTAAAAAAGGGTGTGAGGAAATTTGCAGATGTCTCGTGTTAGCGGAATTATTGCATTTCAAACTAAAAAGTCGAATCTCGAGCGCGATTTACGCAAAGAAACTGACATAAAATGAGTTACAAAGGGAAATCGGAAAATTCCTCACACCCTTTTTGAGTCTATATCATTATCCATCATATCTGAAAGTTTCAAAGCGATAGCTTAAAACCTGTCCCGACTGGAGGTCGGACAATTTTGATTTTTGCGTCTAAAATAGAGTGAGAGAAAATCAGCTCTAAAGATTTAGCGCGAAGTCCACGCTTGGCTGGTTACCTCAGAAAAGGCTCATTTTAGAAGGGTTAAAAAGCACTTCCTGATTTTCTTTTTCTGCCAAATTAAAATTTAGGACCCACTCATGCCAAAAATCCAAAAAAAAAACAAAATCGAGCAATGTACTAAAATTTTCATTTACCGAGACCTTAATTGTAAATAGGATTTTAATATAGTCAGCATTGTTGTCAATAAAATTTTTTCACTACTAAAAAAAAACTAGTGCTACTACTAATGTTTTATTCAACTTTAAAAATATGTGCATAATTTACAGAAATGTTTGAAGTAAGAATTAAGCAGTATATAACATTAAGAATTATATAAATCATAAAAATACAATCAAAGTGTCAATAATGATTAACAAATACATTCCTGGCCGCTCAGATGCGATCAACAACTCTTGCAGGCGGTCCAGCGTTTTAATAATATACATATAATATTATACTACTACTACTACTACTACTACTACTACTACTACTACTACTACTACTACTACTACTACTACTACGACTACGACTACGACTACGACTACGACTACGACTACGACTACGACTACGACTACGACTACGACTACGACTACGACTACGACTACGACTACGACTACGACTACGACTACGACTACGACTACGACTACGACTACGACTACGACTACGACTAAGAATAGTTAATGGCAGAGTTAATGGAGATACCCTAGGCAGACCCACTTTTCATGGAAAAAACGGAACGAGCGTTATTGATTATCTAATATGTGATCAGTGTACATTTCTCAACGTTGCAAATTTTGTTGTTAAACAGCCATCTTATTTATCGGATCATAGTGCCATCGTGGCGTGGCTCAATCTTAACACCAGGTTAATTGGAGACGAAATGCACACTCCAAATAGTAGCAATAGATTATCAAAATTACCACGGCAATTTTGCTGGGAAGTTGACTCACACTTAAATTTCAAAAACGCACTGCGCACGGAACCAATCCAAATTCTAATTAGACAATATATGGAGACAAACACCGAAGATGTGAATATCTCCTTAGAAAACACTATGAAAATTCTAACTGAGAGCTCCAAGCTATGCCTAAAAATTAAAGCTAAGCGTATTAAGAAATCATCCAACAAGAAATGGTTTGACTGTGAATGTCGCTTGAAAAGGCATGAATTACGAAAAGTCTCAAATGAAAAGCACCGTGACCCCCTGAACTCCGAAGTGCGGGAAAGATATCACAAAGCCTTGAATGATTACAAAAAGCTCCTAGACACAAAGAAGAGAGGATTCCACAAAGAAAAAACATTACAACTCGACGAACTAGCTCTAAATCCTGACAAGGCGTCATTTTGGAATTGTTTAAATTCGATGAGCGACACTTTCAACGAAAATGTTTCTGCCCCAATCTCGGAAGAATCATGGCTTCACCATTTCAAATCTCTGCATTCTATTGACCCGACGAATTCCCCGCATGAACATGAAATCCATAGGGAACTAAATTCTTTAGAACACGAAAAGGAACAGTTTAACCATCTCGATTATGAGATAACTGAGAGGGAAATACGTCAAGCGGCGAAGAAATTGAAAAATAAGAAATCACCATTTGTTGACAAAATACGAAATGAAATGATCAAAGCTAGCCTCGAACCACTAATGCCTGTCTATGTCAAACTTTTTAACCTCATTTTACAATCCGGAAAAATGCCAGATGTTTGGTGTCAAGGCCTCATAACCCCAATTTACAAATCTGGTGACAAGAGTGATCCAACAAATTACAGAGGCATATGTGTTTCTAGTTGCCTTGGAAAACTGTTCTGTTCTATTTTAAATCGAAGACTTCACTTGTATTTTGAGGAAAATAAGATATTACATAATTCCCAAATTGGCTTTTTGCCTGAAAACCGCACTGCAGACCATGTTTTCACTCTAAGGACCCTAATAGATAAATATGTACATTATCACAAGGAAAAAGTCTACGCTTGTTTCGTAGATTTCCGCAAAGCGTTTGACTCTGTTTGGCACGAAGGATTGTTTTATAAGCTGCTAAAAACGAATATAGGGGGAAACTTGTACAACCTCATGAAAAGTCTTTATTGCAACTCGACATGTTCCATCAAAATCGGTGAAAACAAAACACAGCCTTTTTCATATTCCAGAGGTGTACGTCAAGGCTGTATTTTAAGCCCTCTTTTATTTAACCTCTATTTAAACAATCTACCACTTTTATTCGAAAACACCTTATCTGACCCATTTGTTCTCCCAAATGGGAAAAAAATAAATTCACTTTTCTACGCAGATGATTTAGTTATTCTATCAAGATCGAAAATTGGATTACAGAACTGTTTAAATGCGCTTTCTTTGTATTGAGACAAATGGAAGCTAAAAATTAATCCGAAGAAAACAAAAATTATGATATTCCAGAAACGCCCAAAAAAATCTATTGACATCAAATTCAACATAGGCAGTGAGTCAATTGAAATTGTCCAAGAATACACTTATTTAGGTACACGTTTAACTCCAACGGGAAACTTTACACTTGCACTCGAACACTTAAAAGAAAAGGCCCTTCACGCGTTTTCTAGTATTCGGAAGCGGACAATTCTTAACAAACTTAATCCTAATACTGCATCCCAAATTTTTGACACCATGGTATTCCCAATCTTGAGTTACAACAGCGACGTATGGCGAATGTACACCAAGCAAGATTTTAAAAAATGGGATAGCTCTCCAATAGAAAAAATCCACCTCAAATTCTGTAAACGTTACTTAGAGGTTAACAATAAGGCCTCTAACATAGCCTGCAGAGCTGAACTTGATAGACTGCCGCTGCTTATCCCGATAAATCAGAAAATTATGAAATATTTTGTTTACCTCAACAACAAAGATAATGACTCTATAGTCAAACAGTCTTTCCTTATGTCAAAGAATCTACATTCTATGAATAATTCCGGATATTTTTCCAATTTCATAAACATGCTTGAACAATACAATCTAACCAGTTTAGATGCTGAATCTCTAGATAATGATAAAATTAGACGATATACCACAGAAATGAGAGAGAAATATCTATCTTTTTGGCGGCACAGCCTCGAAAATTCAAAAAAACTAGAATTTTATAAAACTTTTAAAGATGAATATTCTACATCTGATTATCTCTACCAACTAAGACATTATGACGAACGACAGAATTTTGTTAAATTTAAAATAAGTAATCACAAACTTATGATTGAACATGGTCGATACCAAATCGATCATTTGCCAAGAGAAAATAGATTATGTCCTTTATGTACACTCTAAATCCAAAAGATCTGTTTTGGCCCCAAAAATGGGGCCGTTTCGGTGAGTAAAATACAGTACTATTTTTGGGGCTAAAGTAGCCCATTTAGAATGGAGACGTTTTGGCCCCAATGAACGGAGTAGAAATAGCCCTCTGTTAAGTGGCCACAACGAAGAGGCAAAAGGGCTGTTTTGGAAAAATAGGGAGTAGTTTTGGTTTCTAATAGGGTTGAAGTGGTTCATTTTAAGAGTCAATTCAGCCTTTACAGGGCCGTTTCATACCTTCAGTTAAGATGAAAATTGGCCCATATTTCGTGGCGAATTTGGCCCAATGGGGAGTTAAAACAAATGTACTTTCTATGACTAAATCGGTACCATTATGTCTGAAATGGAATTTCTTACCAGAGCCGTTTTGGACCTTAATTATTTATAACAGCCCATCCACAGGGATTATAATGGTTCTTGGTATTCTATAAAATGACCCCATTTTTGGGCCATTTAGAATCAAGGCCTAACTATAGCCCAAAGGAAAATAAACTTTAGTTCTCCTTCAGGTGCAAGTAAGTTTAAAACTACTCTTTGAGCCTACAATTAACAGCTATTTACCCTAAAAGTGTTCTAATTTTGTGGTAGATCTAATCTCATTACCTTGCCCTCTCATTTAAAATACACAAGAGGCATGCTCAGTGCAATGTAAAAATATTTTATTATTATTATTTTTTAGCAAACTTAACAAAAATTTGGAATGTACATCTCTAAGATAACTTTATAAAATACTGCTGGAAGCCCCAATACCAAATTTCATAAAAATAATGTCAGAAAAGTGACGCAGCAGAACCCTGCTAAATTAAAACTCTCAAGGTTGCCAAGAAGTTCATTAGGCTCAAAATAGAGGGGTTGGTGCTGAATTTTAAGCACTACATACAGCTGTAATGATCACAGTAGAAGTGAGTATAACTTCTTAGGAGCCTTTGAGCATTTTAAAGACATTTTGCTTGAGACGTTTTAACCCCCAAATCTTAAAAGTATGAAAAAGAAGGCAAAAATTTGTTCTGTTAAGTTAGTAGAGCTTTTCTCTATATACATTTCACTACTACAAATTGAAAATGCCATTGAAGAGTGTGTTGACACTCGACAAGGTCTGAATGACCTTTATATACCATTACCATGTTAACTATATAAAATTAATGATGACAGCAAAGAAATTATACTCTCTACAATACTCTGGTGCAGAATGGTGCATAACATTATTCCGTCACACACAATGTACACTTTGTTGAAATCAAAGGCCTCTTCAATTGCAACAGTTTGCGGTTATATGAAAGTTGCTATTTCTGCATCAACTGAAGCATTTCTCTGTCAAAAAAGCAAGAAAGAACAACATCAACAAGTTGTACACTTACTAACATACAGTTTCCCAAATTAAACTACATGTGGCAATAATAAACAAGATAATTTACAATTTACATAATTTACATAAAGGGAAAAATACTGTTCTTGATAGCTGTGGTTAAGTAGTGTAATACAATGAATGGTTATCATCTATCAAGAACTAGAAATGCAAATTTTACATAACTCTGCTAATCATAGGAAGTAACATGGCCACCTAAAATAGAGTTGCAATAATGTACATGTAAGCTTTAAGCAGTTGAAGCTATGAATTTACCCAGTAGTCAATAACATTACAGATGAAAGTATTTTAATACATGCAAGTCTGACTCAGTAGCAATAATAATAATAATACAGTGAAACCTCTAGTAAGCGGACACCTTCGGGACATTCCCGAGTGTCTGCTTAAGAGAGTTTGTAAAAATTGCGCAATGTTTGTTAACGATCAACATTTAACGGTTACTCTGTACTGTGATAAAGTTGCATGTTGTTAAAGAAGCCATTCAAGTTCATTACCTTTCATTACCTACTTTAATTGTTTGTTTGTAAATGCGAAAACATTAACTGACTTCAGTCCGTATTTCAAGGACGCAATCCAATACTACTATTATTAATTCAGTACGGTGTCTGCTTAATAGAGGCTTTTAACAATAGAAATTAGCAAAATACACCTTATCTTAGTGTCCACGTCCGCTTAATAGAGGTGTCCGCTGAATAGGGGTTCGTTATAAAGGAAACTATAAAGCATTAATTTCAGGACCCGGCTTAGTGTCTGCTTAATAGAGGGTGTCTGCTTAACTGGGGGTCCGCTTAATAGAGGTTTCACTGTAATAATAATAATAATAATAATAATAATAATAATAATAATAATAATAATAACAATAATAATAATAGTCTTTATTAATTCATACGATAAAAACTATTATCTTATGTTACAAAACTGTCACATGACCACTCCTGCAGTATTGTAAAAATATTCTTTGTCTCCTAGCCATAATTTTTCATGAATTAGGGCTAGGAAACAAAGGAAATTGAGAATCAACCAAGATTAAATCAAAATTAACCTGAAACCAACTTTGACCTGTAACGTATTACAATCAGCATTACATAGTAACAACATTCTTTAGGTCCCCCAGCAGTATATCAAATGTTGGTCAGTCCTTAATACTTGCTCATACAGGTAGATACAATAATAATTCTGACCTGTTTGTTTTGGCAAATTTCCCTAACCATGCATGTATACCCAAAGCTCAAGACATCTGAGGCTGGGCAAGGGGGATATTTTCCATCATACAGAGCTAGATCAATATGCATATGACATGATTTGAGTCAACTTCTTTCGCTTGCAGGAATTTTGACTCTCAATGATTCTATTTTGCATGCTTTATTAAAGACTATTATTTTAGGTTGCCAATCATCCAAGTTACACCTTTTGGAAATCGAGATAAAAAATTATTATCACCTTTAATGTCATATGTAAAATGCCTTACAACAAAGCATTAAAATGTGTAACCATAATGTGTCAGTGACACATCTACTTCCAGTTTAACAGAGCTCTCTAAAAATGGTAACTGAGTGTTTGATTTCCTGTCATTCCACAAGCCTCTAGACTAGTATGAGCATGTTATGCAACCCTCCAAAAAACACACACCAAAAAAGGGGGAATGCCTTATGATAGATGCACGACAAAAGATTGGCTTCATCAATAACAGCTTCTTTTACAGTGTTCTCCTTATCAAGCGGTAACTGTTAAAATGTACTGCCTGAAGCAACAGTTCTCACCGCCTGCAACAGCTGAAGGGTTATTAAAAATAAATATTGTAAGTTTAAAAAAAGCGCAAGTTGCGATCGGATCCGATCAAAGAAATGAATGAATATGTGCCAAAGTACTAAAGTATGCACAGCTTTTCTTTTTATGGACCAAAAAACATACTGGAATCAAACATTTTGACATATTGATGTCTAAAGATAACAGCAACTGATTTGCTTGAAATAGGTCTTCAAATGAAGGAATGACATTTCAGAGACCTTAGCTCCTAAATTTCTCAGCGAGGGCAGGGTCATGTCCCTCACTTCACTACCGTCTTTCCCCATTTCTCCTAGGAAAGTGCGCCTCTGGAGCATTTTTTGCCTTACCGCCCATAAATGGTCCCTTACCTGCTGAGCTAAAATTTAAGGAGAACCCTGTTTTAGTGTCAATTCAGAATAACTGCGACGTTAACTGATGCCCCACTTAGTGTCAAAGACAACAGCTTAAAAACATCACACTTTCTCCGACCTAATATGACGTCATTGTTGTAGCTGTCTTCATAACTACAAGTTAGTGTTGCTTCATTTCTTTAACTACTTTTAATTTTCTGTGAGGCACTAATATGTAATTTTTTCAGAGTTCAATATTTATGTTTTAAAATTCCCATTGCTTTATTACATGTATTTGAATCCAAAGTGCTTTCACTGGCACTACACTTGGTCTTAAGGTCACTGATTCTTTTTGTCATTTCCAGCAAATGATTAGTTTTAGTTATAAGATTTGCTTTCTTTTTTTATAGTTTTCTGCCTTTTCTCCTTTCACTTTGTCTCCTTTTTACTCCTGTCTTCTCAAACAACCACACAGAAAACTTAAATAAAATCTGTGATGCCAAAATTTGCCTACAAGTTCCCAGTCATGCATGAACATACAAACCTTTCTGGAGGAAAAATGTAAATTTGTACACAAAATTAAAGACTCCTTAATAAGACAACCAAATGACAAGGAATCTTATTTTTACTCTGAGCTTTGATTCTAACTGTAAAGTGATCAATAAATGCCTAGAAAATTTTAGGATTTCATAGCATGAAGCTTCGCACCTAACTGGAATATGCAGTACCTTGATCACCTTACTAAATTGTTATGTGAGGAAAAAAAATAGAAATGTACCATTGATCATTTTAAGCATTGCACTGTACTGTAAAGTGATCAATCAATGCCTAACAGAAAGGATTCCTCAACATCAAGCTTCGCACCTAACTGGCATATACCTTGATCACTTACTATGTACATGTACATGTAGCAGCCAAACATTCTATTAAAAATTTGTGGAAAAATATAGAAACTTGAAATATTATCGGAACTGATTTGCAGTTGAGGTCAAAAGATGCAGCTGACAAAACAAAATTGTCTTTCTTCGACTATGTCCGTGGAAACTCGTACGTATACTGCCTACAAGTTCCCAGTCACGCATAAACATACAAAACTTTCTAGAGGAAACATGTAAATTTGCACACAAATGACCCCCACATGCATCTGTATATCTTGACAAGAAAACCAAATGACGATGAACCTTATTTTTATTCAAAGCTTCATGTCTACTGTATAAAAGTGATCAATCAATGCCTAGAATTAGGATTCCTCAGCATCAAAGCTTCGCACCTAACTGGAATAAACCTTGATCACCTTACCAAATCGTTATTTGAGGGAAAAAAAATAGAAATTATGTACCATTGATCATTTTTCATAAGCATTACACTGTACTGTAAAGTGATCAATCAATGCCTAACAGAAAGGATTCCTCAGCATAAAGCTTCGCACCTAACTGGAATATACCTTGATCACTTACTATGTACATGTAAATGTAGCAGCCAAACATTCTATTAAAAATTTGTGGAAAAATAAAGAAACTTGAAATATATTATTGGAACTGATTTGAAGGCTAGTTGAGGTCAAAAGATGCAGCTGAGTAAACAAAATTGCCTTTCTTCAACTATGTCCAGGGCATGGAAACTCACGAAATTTGCTGATCTATTTAGCACTTAAGTACAAACTGTTATCTGCAAAACTTGTTTGATTCCAAAATAGTCTGGAATTGTTGTGTATTAAAATTCATTCAATCAGTTTTATTATAATGTAGTACTGCACATGACAAACCTTTCAAACGGCGATGTCATCCTTCGATCCTTTACGAAACAAATGAGACAAAACACGGCAATTATCTTGATAAGAATCTTCTATCTACGATCTATCTCTCGCTTGGAGTAAAATCGCCGAGTTTAGCGAAAATCAAACTGAAATTCGCTTAAAATATTGAGCGTCCGTTGACCTGACCGTTGAATTGAATGGAAGCCCGCCTAAACATTTCAAACATGCGCGCGCAGTTTGGTAGTGTGCAAGGATTTATGGGAGTGACGTGTATGTTTTCGTATCCAAACCCCGCGCTATCATTAAGTCTTGGCGGGAAAGCAAAACTAATTACAATAACCTATAAAATGTTCTTACCTGGTTTTCCTCGGCCTCTGCCTTTACTATCCTCTTAAATTTTAATCCTTCCTTAAAATAGGGAAAATAAAAACGGCATTCTTTGTCGTCCTCATACACTGTAACCATATCATGATCATCTCCATGATGGGCTCCTGTCTCCGTCTAGAAAATCATCTATATTAAAATGGACAGATTCAGAACAACGATTTTCGGTCCAATATGCGCCATTTAAGAAATCGTTGTGACTCAAGACGACTTACCTGTGGGCTCTTCCTACCTTGCTTGTGTAAACTTGTTTGCCTCTAACCATGTCTTAACTTGCTCTTTCGACCTACAAACCCTTTATCGAAGCTCTCGATAATAAAGATAAAGCGGCCCGTACTCAGTGATTAGGAACTAATGCTTCCGACTAGACACCGATAAGATTAACATATATTCTTCAAATCGGTGTTGGTTCTAGTGGTCGAGCCATTTTGCGTTATCATGGGGTCTAAACAGCTCTATTAGTATAGGCCAAGTCAGCCCTAAATAGGGGCCAACTAGACTAAAACCTGAAATGTCTCTATTTTTTGAGTAGAACTGGCTCTTGTGAAAGGGGCCGATACGCATCACATGGCTGAAACAATTTCTCCTGTGGGCCAAAACGGTTTTCGATGGGGCTGCAATGGTCTTTATTGGGGTCGATTTAGACCAAATTGACAAAATGGCTCCACGAAGGGTCAAATCAGCTCCAGGGCCTATAGAGCTGAATCAGCACTTTGGGGCTAAAACAGATCTTTTGGATTTAGAGTGTAACTCAAATCAGGTAGAAGATGAGATTCATTTCCTCTTTCAATGTAACAAATACTCAGTACAGAGACAGGCATTTATTAATCAAATCAATCGAAAGACCTGAATTTGACAAGAAATCATCTCCAGAAAGCATAAAACTGATAATGAATTCGAAGGAACATCATGTAAATAAGTTAGTTATGAAGTTTGTTTCCTCGTGCATGAAAATACGTGCTTCATTGTTAGTAATGTAACCGAATTTTTCTAGATTATTATTAGTGCTGTTTTGTTTTATATTTTGATTGTCATATACATGCTTTTGCAATACTGTAAAATGATGCGGTCATGCAAATAAAGCAATTTATTACTATTACTATTACTATTACTACTACTACTACTACTACTACTACTACTACTACTACTACTACTACTACTACTACTACTACTACTACTACTACTACTACTACTAGTACTACTACTACTAGTACTACTACTACTACTACTACTACTACTACTACTACTACTACTACTACTACTACTACTACTACTACTACTACTACTACTAGTACTACTAGTACTAGTACTACTACTACTACTACTACTACTACTACTACTACTACTACTAGTACTACTACTACTAGTACTACTACTACTACTACTACTACTACTACTACTACTACTACTACTACTACTACTACTAGTACTACTAGTACTACTAGTACTAGTACTACTACTACTACTACTACTACTACTACTACTACTACTACTACTACTACTACTACTACTACTACTACTACTACTACTACTACTAATAATAATAATAATAATAATAATAATAATAATAACAAATAAGTAAAGAACCTGTAGCATTTAATAGCCATAGGCTAAGGCTAACAAACTATTGACCCTTCTAAACTTTTGGCCCTCATATTAAAAGGATATATAGCTTTTACATCTACGCCTTTGTTTATGATTATATTATACAAACTAACAACCCGTATTTCTTTTCCTAAGGGCCACGTTCAATGGGAGACAGCGATGCCAGCTAACCTTGGCTACATGTCTGCAATGTTGTACAACCAAAACAACTGCGCATCAGAATCCTCTCCTGTCACAAGTAAATACGAAATGGAGGTGGGCAAAGACCTGTGTGTCATGCTGGGGTATGACAGGGACAGATGTATGGGACATCTCACCGCTGGGGGGTCTGTAGCCAACATTGAAGCAATTTGGGCGGGAAGAAATGTGAAGTACTTTCCACTGGGACTACAAGAAGCTTTGCTGAAGGACAAAAGACTTTCTGGTGCCAAAAGTTACAAGGTACGTTTCCCTGTTTTACTTACGTTCTGGTTTATTTATCCATGCACTTTACCTTTTGCATTGTTTAGGCATAATGTGGACGGATAGATTTGGTAGACTATATATATACAGGAAAATACCATTTTCAGTTTGGCCAGACGTGGCAAATGAACATTACTTACCGTGGAGAGTGTTAAGAAGGCACAAAGACCAGAAAGAAGAAAACTAATGGAGTTTCTGCTTTAAATAACTCTCATATGCCAAGTAAACATCTGCGATGAAATTAACTGGATTGAGTACACATGGTGTAAAGATATTGCATCGTTTAAATCACAACCACTTACACTGTATAACTTAGGTTCTTTTCACTGGAAACCATTCATATTTTTTTGTTTGATTTTTTTATTATTATTGATTTGCTCAACATTGTATGTAAGGTTACAATATTTTGATAGTGCTTAAGAAATAATTACAATATTGAACAGGAAGTCTCAGAAACCTTTCTGGTCTTATCGAGGAGACTCCCTGTCAGTTTTCATCAATTTCATTTGATTATGATGACATAGACGATTTTGGCCAGTAAATAAGGTTTTACATCATCAATACTATATATGTGCGTACATCGAATATATAAATAAAATATTACAAATGTGGCATCACTGTTTCATTCTACCTCTTCACTCATCAGATGAATATTCTAAAAAAGTTTAAAAGAATAACTTGACCGACCATCTCTTATGTCATCCGTCAAGCTATTATAAATTATATCTAACCCCTTGTTTGCAACAGTAAATTATCGTACATTTGTTTTACCCAAGGGCTTATGTAGACGTTTGTATAAACGAGTGTTATGATCATGGATTTCATTATTTTTCTTAAAATTAAAAATTGGTTAACGCTCCCGGAAGTTGATTTTGTGAGGACTGATATTTTAGACATTCAACAACAAATTTATTCATCTGTTAAATATTGAGAATATTAAATTGTTGAAATAAAGATTTCGACAAATGATTATACTTTTTTTAAAAAACAGCATGATCCCGACTAGTTTTTTTCTGCAGCTTAAAAATCTTGTCTAGATTCCCTCGACTCTCAAAGTTTGTCTCGCTTCAGACAGAGAAACATCGAGATTTTTTTGTTATAATATTATAATTATTATTTCCTGGCAAAGAGAAGCTAAGAGAATTAACCATGTCCCTGTTCGTGAACAGTCAGTGAGTGTTTAGTGACGGATCCATATATTTTTCTAACTTTATTTTTCTCCGGTCAGGTTTTATTGCCTCAAAGAGGAAAAGAAGAAGAATTAATCAGCGCTTCACAGTGGGAACTCCTTAACCTTGATGTCGACACTATCTTACAAATGCCTTCAGATGTACAAGCTTTGGCAAGCCTCGAACATCATGAATTTATGGAAATAATGTCGAAGTACCTTTATGAGTCCATTGGAACGCAGGAGTTTGTAAGGCGACATATGCTAACACAAAGTCCATGCATTGTTGTTCCAAGCACATTACACATTTCCTTGACGAAAGCAGCCACAATCCTTGGACTTGGTCGAGAGAGCCTTGTTTCTGTAGCAGTTGACGAAAACTCGCGGATGGATCCTATTGGTTTGTAACAGTTTCTGTCTAGAACCCCCCCCCCCCCCCCCCCCCTCCACACACACACACACACACACTCACATACATACACACACCAATTTTCTTTTTCTTTTCTTTTTTTTTTTCAACAATCAACAACAAAAAACCAGAAAACGGAAACAGAACAAATAACTGTAGGGTGTATTTAGTTAACATTAACAAAATGCGTATGAACCAACTTGTGAGTTATATATGGAAGTGAATTACATTTACTTACTCTTTGCTTGTAATCGATCATCACAGTTGTTTTTCATTGAAAGATAACATTTACTTTTATGGAATTTTAGATTTGAACCGCATTCTACAAGAAAAATTGGATAAGGAAATTCCAGTCATAACGGTAGTAGCTGTCACAGGAACAACAGAGCAAGGCGCCGTTGATCCAGTGACTGCAGTTGTCTATTCGCGCGAAAAGTTTAGAATGAAGGTAAGGATAACTTGAAGTATATCTGACTTCATATCTGAAATTTCTTACACTGTCAAAACCATTGTACTCATCATCATCATCATCATCATCATCATCATCATGATAATCATCATTTCTTTCTTCATCGTGATCACTAAGATCATCAATCGTTTTCGGCGATGTATTAATTATATAGATCCTTTTTACCTGGCACCACTTTCCTAAACTATTTATGCCATAAATTAGGTATTACTTTGAAGAATTGTCTATTTTAAAAATCCTTGTCTTTATTTATATGAAGGGTCTGAACTTCAGCATTCACGCGGATGCAGCCTGGGGAGGATATTTCTGTAGTATGCTGCGCGCGCAGCCGGAGAGCAGTCCTATGCCGACAGCCAAACAAGCAGGATTTGTTCCAGAAATGTACCTGAGTTCCTACGTCCACGAACAGTTATCAGCTCTCCACCATTGTGATACAATCACTGTTGATCCCCACAAATCTGGCTTCTGTCCTTATCCTGGTGGTGCAATCTGTTATAGAGACAGAAAGATGAATTCATTTCTGTCAATCACCAGTAAGGCGCTCTTTTTGCATGGGAACATGCTTCTTAATAATGTTGGTATCGAAGGATCCAAACCTGGGGCAGCTGCTGTAGGGGTCATGATGGCAAACAGGGTAACCATTTATGAATCTTTTTCTTTTAGTAATGTATTAAAAAATAGTCTATATAAGACAGCCCAATTATTACGACTATTTTTCGACAAAACACCAAGTTATTTTTCTGGCTCATGTGTGATATCATCATAAAAAAAATAACCATAGAATTTGAATCAATCTCTTCTGGAAACAAGTGAGCTTGATGCTTATAGCGCAGTTGTTATTCTATGCGTAGGGTGAAAGAAGCAAAGGTTTTCAGTTTCAGAAATGCTCAGATATGCGTATTCTAAGTAAGCTCGAAATTTGTCAATATGGATGCGAAAACCTCAATATGTGTGGCGAAGCCTTTTTCTAACCCTCAGGTCTGGTTGTTCCGCTGGAAACGGAAACAGTAAACAATTCGAAAATTTATCAAAGTCCATTAAAGCGTAATTTTTGTACTACAGAATTTATGTTTAAAAGAGGGATTAGTCAACTATTGTTCTTGCCAGTTGCTTATAGGATGAATAAAGCTTACTTAGTGTTCTTCAATATCGTTTTCCTCCTTTCGTAGGTCATTGGTCTTCACAAACACGGTTATGGTCGTATCCTGGCTGAGTGCATGTTCAACGCAAAGATTCTGTACTGTCAGTGGGCAACGCTGGCCAAAGAAGACGACATTTTTGTCATCAAAACGACGATTCCTCTACCCAGTTTGACTAACTGGTCAGAGGAGGATCATATTACCTTCATCAGAGAACGAATTCTCGCAAAAAGCAACGAAGAAATTGCTCGGGTAAATCTTTTAGCTTGTTTATCTGAAATCAAGTCACTAGTGGGATATTTCACGATATACCACTCGCTGGCGTTTCATAAGTGGTATTTTACAAGTCAGAGTTATTAGTCAAAAGTAATTAAATAGTAGGAGGTTTTGTACAGCCCAATAACGTCAGTCTAATTACTGTTAATAACTTTTATACATAACTCTGCTGTTGAATGACTCCCGACAACTAATTCCTATTCTAAGAAAACATACGACAAAACACATGTAGGGAATAGGCAAGAAACTCTTTCTGAGTGCCTTTCACGACCTTAACTGATTACCAGTTACAGGTGTAGGTGCGACCAGGCTTTTGCCTGCTAATCGGATTTGAGAAATTTAGGACCAAACGATCATTGATTAATAGACCGTTTTTAGCTTGTATGTTTTGTTTTCCAATTGCAGACCACGTGATCGTACCTGAGAGAACTGTTTCTTTCAAACGTCGTCCGATGCACGAGCATCCACGTGCATATGTATGCATAATGTATGAAAAGACAAAAAGGAAAATCCCCAGGCGAACATCATCACGTGGTCTGAATAGGGAAAACAAAACTTACAAGCTAAAATGGTCTAATGAAAGTTTCATCAAAGCAGACGTTCCGGGTACTATTAAAGCCCTTTGTTATAAAGGGAACAATAGCACTCTTACTGACGTCACCTTTTGAATTTGCTTGCGGTGACAATTTTTTTTCACTTTATCATTGACAGCGAGGCAACTCTTTGATAAAACGTACAGCAGCAAGGTTAAGTACTGTTTTATCTTGTCTGTCGTTTAGGATGATAAAGCTATGCTTTACCTAAAAGAAGTGGGCCCTGATACCTTGATACCGTGTTTCGCTGTAAACCTGAAAGGAAACCAAAGCGTTGAAGTGTGCAATGCAATCAACACAGCGATATTCGAAAGGCTCACTCACACATCAGGGGAACATACAGCGTTTCGCATCCCAATGCTTGTTACCTCATCAAGTATGGTGTCCCACGTCCACAGTGTTGCAGCCACAAATTTCAAGACAAGATTAGGGGTAAGAGAGAACAAAAAGAATCGAAATCTGGTATAACGAGAAACCTTCTCGATGCCCTTTCCTTTTCGAAATTCGATTTATATTTTAAAAGATCACGTGATATATCTAGGACCATATAAATAACTGAAAATTATTGATGGTTTTTCTTGACCACAGCCATGAAAAGTGAGGCAGAATTACGCGTGTCTAAACTGCAATATGCACTAATCTACACATCTTTCTTTCTTTCTTTTTTCTATTCAGCTTAACTCAAACAACGACACACCAGTCAAATATACCATAACAACTTGCATGGATCCCTGGGTCACATCTTTAGATTTCATGGACCACGTGTCATCTGTCATGAGGAACACTATTTTGTGCGCAATTGGAAGGGTAAGGGCTAATTTACTTTTCAAAAAACCTTTGATTTTAAAAGGTTGAATGCCGTTAACACATCAATTATTTATGATCAACACTGCTATTTTCATCTCTGCTTTATATTCAAGGTTACTGATCCTACTGCCCTCCACAACTTTGTCAGTACGGGAGTTGTCAATGAACAGAACGAAGTAATCGCCTGTTATGTTGGAGATTTTAACAGAGTGCAGAAGCAGTACGAAGCAATTGTCAAGTTAAAATTCATGCACGACAGGGACGCCGAGAAGTACATCACTACAGAAAAGAAGTTGTTAAAGGAAAATGGTGCCCGAAAACCAATTGTCTTCCGAAGCAAACGGCAAAGACTTCATGATGTCTTCTTCAAGGATACAGGGTACTCTGGTGAATTGGAGGAGTTCGACTGTTTCATTGGGTTGCCTTCTGATAACAGTAACCACCCGTTTATGAGTCCAAAAATGAAGATCATAGATGTTCCACGTTACGAACATTTTGACAACCATGAATCTCCTGAGCAAAGTGACTACTTCATGTACGGTGACATGAAAAACGTGTTTTTGTTTCACATCCCTGCCAAGAGTTCCGACTTCTATCAGGTAACAACGCTCTGTTGATCCAGTATACTATCATCATCATCATCATCATCATCATCATCATCATCATCATCATCATCATCATCATCATCATCATCATCATCATTATCACTATCATCGTCAGCAACATCATTTTTATCATCATCGATATGATTCTCATTCTAAGACCGAATTTCACATAACAAGCATTTTAAGAAACAAAATTCTTCACCAATTTTTTTTACTTTACGTCAGATCAGATACCAAAAGCTCCGAATCCTTCCAGGCAATAAATATAACTCCCGGTCAATTCATAAGCCATATTTCCATTACCGTTTTTATTCTCAAGTAAAAAGATGCATGGATCAAAAGCCATTTTCGCTGAAAACTGAGGGGTTCGTTCGTAATGAAGCTGTGAATTGTGTAAGACATGAGATTTCTCGAAAAATTACACTTTTCATCACATGAACATTATGTAAATTACGTCACATGACCTCTTACGACCACGGACTCCCAAAAAATCTTTAAGCAAAAATGGCAGCCCGTTTAGATTCGAAGTTATCCGACTTAATTGCTACAAGACAACTTACAATGTAAAGAACTACCAAATTGTGCTTGGCAACATTTGAATATAGAAGCAGGGTTACATTAGGAGACAGATCATTCTAGGTAGGTCGCAGCTCCGGCACTTTGGAATGTATTACCGCGTGAGATTCGTTCTATTACAGATCTAGGGTTTTTTAAGCGCCATCTGCATGAAAACGCACCTCTTTAGGGAAGCTTTTTATTAATTCATTAATTTTTAATTTTTATTATGATAATTACTAGTATTTTAACATATGTTGTATATTTTAATTTTATCATAGTATATTTTAAATAATTAGTAGTTAGATACCCTTTATTAAGTTATTATAGATAGATATTATCTAATGGGCGCTTGATCATTTCATGGAAAGCGCGCAATATAAGAATTAAATTATTATTCTTATTCTTCTTCTTCTTCTTCTTCTTCTTATTATTATTATATGTAATTACTTTTTTAGATAAACGGCTTTTCTGACTAGTACTCAGTTCCCCCATTTCAAGTGGTTCCTTTAATCACACTTTTCCTTTACAATATGTTAAATAATATACCTGAAGGCCCTAAAATTATGCAACTAATAAAAAAAGGTTAAGGACACAAGAAAAAGTATGCCCATAACCAAATTGGCAAAAAATAAAAGTGTGCTTGTCTGACCAAGTTTCGAGCTGCTACCACAAAAGTTTTGAAAGAAAGACTACCCCCCCCCCCCCACCCCCACACACCAATTTTTAACTGAATAAGTGGAGACCCATGCTCTAGTTAACTTGAGTTATTCTCATTCTCATTCTCATTTTCAGTATCATCATCATCATCATCATTGCTGAATAAAATAGTAACAATAATAATAACAATAACATTGTTATTATTATTATTATTATTATTATTATTATTATTATTATTATTATCGTTATTGTTATTATTATTATTAGGGCTGATTAACAAATCTCATTCCCTTGTTTTTTCCCTTTTTTTCTCGTTCTACTAAAGATTGTAGAGCTTGATGGTGTTCCAAACAATGTAGGATTTGAAGAAGATGATGACCTTTTACTCAAACACGGAATTGAAGTGAAAATTCCCAGTATTCCTGATGAGCCTATGATTGTAAACGGAGAAATCCAGGAACCCTTGGAGAAAAGGGAATTTGACGTAAATTTTCTTGGAATTAACGGCAAAGAAGTTAAGAGTAATGTGAGAGTAAGGAGAAAGATTTGGTTTGCTCCATCTACACGAACTTTTTCCAATCTCATCTCGGTCACTGTCAGAAAAAATATGTTTAGTTCAGATAATTTAGCAAGACATTTAACTGACCTAAATTTAAGTTAGCGAATTGAAATATTGTCAACTTATTTTGAAGCTAAGGTTTTAAAATTCTGTCACACTAGTTTTAGTTCTATTTTCTCATAGTAATTGTAACAAGAATTTAAGACAGTGAACTTGGACACTGAGCTGTTTTCAGAAAGTGGTTCTTCAACGACTGTATCGCAATGAAACAATCGTGGAAAAAAATGCCTCGCTTTTCTTTAATTTCTGCCGTTTTAGAAAGCACCAAGAGTGAATACACACAATACACATGTAAATGTCATGATTATTTATAAATCTGTCGAAGCCTGGTGCGAGCGGCGCGAGTGCAAAATGGCACTGAGGGGCAAGAGTGAAGAAAAGTTTAAATTGAAACGGGTTGCAATCGGGATTTTTGAAACCTGTTTAGCCCGTTGTTTTTGTCGTTTGATGTACAGAATCTTCTCGATTAAACGCCGCAGATGGAAGAAAAATTAAGGCGTTTGTTCGAGGATTATAAGAAAGAATTCCGTATGACTCGGTAATCTACTTAATTAATACTGTAACATATCTATACACCATCCAGACAACTGCGATTCTATCTCAACTTTTAAAAAGCGAGACTTAGGAACTTCAAAAATCTCTCTGTTTTACATACACGGCAAGAAATATGGCATTCACCGTCTCAGAAAACCCTCGGTTAATTTTCGAAAACGCGGCATTTTGCTAAAATTCTCTCGCGTTTTCCTGTCGTGAAATCCACTCTTTTCCCGTCGTTTTCTGGCCGGTGAATTTGAGTATTCGTCCCATTATCCGATAGTTTTCAGGCTCAGTTAACACCAGGAAAACGCTTGTTTTACTGGTGTTAACCGGACCGTTAACGCACGGATAATACAAGCAAAAGACACGGAAAACATACGGTTAACACATGAGGAACGGATCGTATTCCGTTGTTCACCGCAGTTTTCCAGTGACTTAACATCGCGTTTTTTGGTGTTTTCTGGTGTTTTCAAGTGGCAAAACAAAGAATTCACAGACGTTTTCCGTCATTCTGCGTGAGTTTTCTCGCGTTTTCTGGGGCAGCGAACAACTAGAAAATGCCGGGAAACAGCATGTTCCCCAACGTTCACCCATCGGTTAATGAGATGTTTTCCATCGCTTCAAAACTTTTTTCTCCAGGAAAACGCGCCGTTTTCAGTATCGAATGCGCTTATTTTCGCGCATCTTCTACGTTTCCAGTGTGATCTTATGCTGGAATGTAACTTAGTCCTTTATTCACTGGTGTTTTCGTTCAAAATTTTAACATTCGTTGTTGTAGTTTTGTTTTTCCCGGCACCCGCCATAGGTGCTTTAAACGACAAATAAATACTTCGATTCTGTCTGTCCCCGATATCCCTCAATGGAAACAAGTAATGAAAAGCTCACTGTACTTCTGAACTCTTTTATTATCAGCAACTCAACTCATCGTCTGCAGTACAGAATGCCTCTAACTGATTATGACCACTCCACAGTAAACTAAAACTACTATTTATAAAAATGCATTCAATCATAGATAAGACATTTACAAAATTCTGTTATCAAATGAATATGGTCGGTACAATTCAGAACACTCTTGACAATATATCTACTGATAACCAACTGATCCAAATAAGAACAGTCGGGAGATATCGATGCTAACTTATGAAACGAGTAAGGCATGTACAGAGTAATTTCAGTCAACATTCCACTTGCATACAAATTGTTTTCTGTAGTAAAGTTTATATTTATACTCAAAATTCAATTCAATACGAGCACACATTGTCTTTAAAACAATACTGTTTCCAAGGTCAAAATGAAGTTGATCCACTCCTTAGTTTAATAAGTCCATGTGTGCTCGTACTGAGTGGAATTTTGAGTGTATTTCCTTTAAGGATGAGTACTCTCTCGGTTTGCTGGTGAAAATCACCTGGAATATAGTTAATTGGTAATATCCAACTAGTGGTCTATTATCAATGTCACATTCTGATTGGCTGAGCTACTACTAGGCCATATGTTATAGCCCACTAGTAGCGAAAAGCGCTGGCTTTGAAAACCAAAACAATGGCGGCTGAACAATGTTTTAGCTGGCTAAACTTGTTTTGTCTCAATATTTTGGACCAAATAGTTGGATTTTACTAAAACAATAAATTATTCCTCTCGCCCTCATGGCCTCTGAGTCAATAGCCCATTCGGGCTTGAGGAATAATAAATTGTTAAATATAAGTCGACCAGTGGAACCCCAAATGGCAATAGCACACTGTTAAAGAAATTTCAAGTGCCATATTTGTTCTGAAATAAGTCTTGAAACAAGGTTTTCCCTGACTTACTTTTAAAAATGTATTGACGCTCCACTGTTATCAAGCATTAAAAAAATGAAAAGAACTACAATTAATTTTAATGGCCCACAGCAATGACTCAGGAACTTCATCACGGCCTCTTGTACTTGGAGGACCAACCCTTCTGTTAACAGATTGCCTTTTTTGCTGGTTGGACATACTTCTTCTATAGGGAGAGTCCAAATTGTGAAAAAAACATGGAAACCTCCTCTGATCTCCACTCTAGGGGCCTTGTTCTGAGAACCCTCCTCATCTGACTCATCGGACGAAATCAAGGCTGAATGTAGGGCTTCTAAGACTGGCATCTTCTTCTCATCTTCTGTAACCACTTTTAGTCTTTTCTCAAGTTTCTGGGTGAAATAATATAGAAATCAATTATTTTTGCTAGATTTGATTTTAACTTTCAGAGCATCTGTAGTCAAGAAAAATATTCTCATTGAAAAACCAGTAGTGGTCACTGATCTGTAGCTGTCACATTTAGTGAGGCTTAATTCTTTTCCCTTTAATTAAATTATTCACAAATGCTACCAACTGAGTAATGCCACTGGATTGTGTTCTATCCCTGGAATCCCTTCTTTAAAACAACATGTAATACTGTTTGAATATACATGTGATGTACAGCTAACTTTGTACTTGAGGAGTCAGATGGCTTGTGATTAATTGATCACAAAAGTGTCCTTAGGTGGGTATGAAGGCTGATAATTTTCATAATCCAAGTTCAAGAGTTCTGTAAGAAGGTTGAACTGCTTTTTTATATCACTCTGTAATCATTGTTGTGCTGGCCCCATGAATAAATTTTTGACAAGCTTGCAAGTGCTGACTTAATAAGTCGCCATTATTGCACGACTGTTTCATGGTTGCATTAGGTAAGTCCAATTTTGGTCGATTTTCACCAAGGAGATACTTAAAGATAAGATAAAGGATGGTAAACTTTCACTCAAACAGTTCGGTGTGGATTTGGGGTTAGATTAATGGTGTTGTCATGTTTTTTTTTGGCAGCAACTCACAAGGAAACAAGCAAATGCTTGTAGCCTAGTAGTCGCTATTTTATGATGAATATATTAATTTTGTTGTTATCCCTCGTTGGGCTTCCTTCTCGTTTGAACTCAACTGCAGAAGGGGCTCAAGAAATGCAAAAAAATATATAAAAATTATTTGAGTAGTAAGAAAAATTGTTCCATTCTGATCAGTTTTTGTAATTCTTACCTACATTTTCTTCTCACAACATTTTTCAACATAACAAATATTTTGTTATTCATCACGAAATATCGTGGCTAGTACAGGCATTTGCTTGTGAGTTAATTTGTTTTTCCATTTCCTCTTATGTGCTTTGCAATGCTACTTGACCTTGCAGTTGAAATTATTTATAACTTAACGATAAAAGAAGAGCTTAGTGGCAAATACTTATACATATCAAGTGAGTCATAACTTTGTTGAAAAATGATACGAGTGAAAAATGTTGGAAACAATTTCAAAAACTGAGCGGAAAGGAACAATAATAATAATTATACTACTTATATAATTTTGTAAAATAATTTTTGGCATTTCTCAAAATCCTTATGCAGCCAAGATCACAAGAGAATGAAGCCCACAGGAGGGATCAACAACAAAAAATAAACACTGGTACATCACAAAATAATGTAGGCTACTTGAAATGTTTGCTTGTTTCCTTGTGATTGGCCACCAGAAAATAGGTGACAATGCAGTCCAGAAAACTAATTTTACCCCAGAACCACAATGAACCTTTGGAGTGAAAATTTCTTATCTATTATCTTCTCTTAAAGTATCTTTTTTAGACAGGTACTTAAGCAAAATTTGGACTTACCTGATCTAACCAAGAAACAACAGAACAATAATGGCAACTTAAGTCGACACACTTCCAAACTCGTCACAAATTTTTTTTCATAGCACCCCACAATGATAAGTTCAGATAAAAAAGGTTCAACCTTCTTATTGAACTCTTGAACTTGGATTCTGTATATTATATTATCTGCCTTCGCACCCACCTAACAAAGCATTTGTGATCAGTTAATCACAAGCTATACAACTCCACAAGTGATCTTCCATACATTGTGTTGCATACATGTAGCACCTGGGTTTGCTTTCACCCCAACCCCCCTCCCTCAGGTTGATTCTCAATTTCCTTTGTCTCTTGGGGCTAGGAGACAAAGGAAATTGAGAATCAACCAGAGTTAAATCAAGATTAATCTGAAAACAAATTTGACCCATAACAATATGCTTTGCACGAATTCTCCCTCCATATAAAAGGCCACTTAAAGGGACACAGTCAGCTGATGCACATGCGCATTACATACCAATTCTTAGCTGCTTTGCACATCACAAGATGCGCGTGAAACAGAGAGTGAGAAGCGCATCCGGAATATCTAAACAAACCTTGTGGAGTTGAACTAATTGCAAGTCAAAATCTTAGTTATAAACTCTAAGTCATATCAGAACACTCATTTTTTTTATATGCCATCAAGAATTCACCAATGCACTTGTCCAGGGAAAGCTAAACATTGACGAATACTTCTGAATTTGACGAATCAGTAGGTTGAGACAGCTTGATTGTACCTTTCTCCATCAATTTTCCAAATATTTGTAATGACGATTTGCTCTGCAGTGTTATTGATTCATTTCTCTTGTTATTTTGGTACACGAAGGGGATTTCTCCCGTCCAGCACCTACACGTTTTCCACCTCCTCTTTTTATGTTCCTTTGGATACTGTGCTTAACCAAATAATTATGATAAAATAATGTTTTAGGATGCATAAAAGTTTGCTGAGTCAGAAAGAGGTTTTCAGGAAAAAAATAGAGGATCGAATGAAAAACTAGGCCAGATTAAAGTGGATTTCTAGATGTATCTGATGTGTACATTTGATTTTGAGTTGAGGTATTTCAATCTTTTTCAAACTGGGAAAAGTAGTGTCCAGGTCAGTGTGGCCCAATAGGCGACTGTGTCCCTTTAATTGCTCTTTTTACCAGCAGCATCGGGTTATCTGTAATATTTAGAACTTGTGATACTGATCAGCCTCGGTTAGTTTAGCTAGCTGCAGGTCAGCCAGGATTGATTGTAAAAATTAATACTTTGTCATATAACAAATAAATTATCATATCCAAACTCCTTGCCTCACATACATGCTACATCTGCAAAAACAAACTCCCACAAAAAATTTGTGCCACAAGGTACGGTAAGGTTTAGCCTATCTTCCAGAGACGGTCATGTTGAAACGCAGACCATGCAGACTGCAGACTGTGCAGACCGTGCAGACTGAATGTTAAATTTTTTACTTGTATCTTAATTTTCTAGTAAAATGTTTACTATAGTTTCCTGCAGGAGCGAGCACGATGGAGGAAGGTAAGCTGTTTCTTTCTGTAACTGTATTATATTGCCACGATTATTTAATTTTTTTTAAGTAGAAGAAGCTTTTCAGTTCAGGTTAAGTGACTTAAAATAAAACCCTTTTCGGCTTCCTACAACGGCTACGAGAGACATTTTTTCAATTTCCTTGATTGTTGATGATTGTCTTTAGTTTCACTCTGTAATTCAAACCGGTGATTTGCTGTCATTTCTTCAAATCTAGTACAGATACCGATGTTATCGTTGTTAGCTCGGAAGATTCGGCTAAGACTTTTGTTTATGTATTTTTTTTATTCGATTCCCAAGAGTGTCCTTCTAGGCTGGTTTTCACTCGGGGATCGACAATTGTATTTGCTCCATGCATTCACGCCAATAAGTGGTAGTGGTTTGAAACCGACAATCTTGTCCGAGTATCATGGTTCTTGTTTATGCAGTTCCCAAACTAAATAGTTCATTAGTAACAAATGTATTATTTGTACAACTCGAAGATGTGGAGAGGACTTGAATGCACTGTGTATTTTAGGCATATTTTGTCTTAATTTTCATTGAATATTATCTGTGAGAAGTTAAAGTTGCTGCCCTTCTCCTCTTAATTCTGACGTTTACTGAACCGCCAAATACGAGGAAATCAGAATATTTCTAAGGTAGATATACCGTTGATTTATTTACACATCTTAAAGCAAGGCCCATCTCTCAAACGTCTCGGTTTGATATTCCGAGCTAACAACGACGACATCGGTATCTGTAAGATTTGAAGAAATGGCAGCAAGTCACCGGTTTGAATTACAGGGGGAAACCAAACAAGGCAATCATCAACAATCAACGAAATTGAGGAAATGTCTCTCTCGTAGCCATTGTAGGAAGGGTTTTATTTTAAGTCACTTAACCTGAAAAAACTTCTTCTACTAAAAAAGATTTAAATAATCGTGGCAATATAATACAATTACAGAAAGAATCAGCTTACCTTCCTCCATTGTGCTTGCTCCTGCATGAAAGCGGCCCATCTAAAAGCGCGTGAAACTGCCTTTACGTCTTCCGGTAAACATGAGCCCACGATTTTCCCATTTCTTAGCCGTGACCCTTGCAGGTACACATCGGTGCACATATGATAGTGATGCACAGTGCACATAATGAGAGGAAGCGGGAAACTATAGAGTGTTTTCACTCACGTGGCCAGCATCTACGCAAATTTATTGGAACAAAAGAAAGCGTTTGCATAAGAAAGGTGTTCAACTCCCACAGGATTGGTTTGGGACACCAACATGGCCGCCGTTTCATTGTTTTGGGACACCAATATGGCCGCCGTGACGTCATGTGAAAACACTCTATAGTAAAAATTTTACTAGAAAATTAAGGTACAAGTAAAAAAATAACACTCAGTCTGCACAGTCTGCAGTCTGCAGTCTGCATGGTCTGCGTTTCAACATGACCGTCCAGAGCTGTTCTCTTGTCCCTTCCAAGAAAGTTTCCTTAGGTACAGTTGTAGTCCGGATTCCGAATTTCACTATTCCAGATTCCTCACTGTATACGTAGCTTACTAACAAATCCTCGACTTGCATTCAATTTCGAGATCAATTTTTTAATCTCGAAAAGACTCAAGTTCTCCTAGGATGACGTCGACCGAACAGGTATAAATTTTATAGCGCCGCTTAGAATGCATTTCTGGAGGTCTGAACTTACTCTGGATAGCCTAAAAAGTGTCTTAAATGAATTGGGGTGGAAACTGTCTTTGGGTGCCCCTGTTAATTAACCTATC
>OZ037784.1:18096860-18099360 GCA_964035525.1 Porites cylindrica
TCAAAGACGAACTCGAGGCAAGAAAATCGCTCAAAGCTTTCTTTTCCGGCTAGAATTATAACTAAAGATTCTTTGGAACATTTTCTTTCTATTTGCGGTGAGAAACTGTCTAAAGGCTTTTTAAAGTTCTGTAAGATTATATCAAACCAGATACTCGGTGAGATCGTTGTCTCAACTTACAAACGCGCATAAACTAAATTCCCGCATAAACTACGCTCCACTTCATTAAATTAGATACAAAAAACAAACATGAAATACAATAATTTCTCTGGCTTACCATTCGAGATGCAGCTCCTGAAAGTTATCAGGTAAAGCCAGTATCGCTTCAGACTTTGCAATCCTCTTACGCATCAAGCAAGGTGAAAACGAAAACGATGCCATCCGAAATCGGATTTCCGACTTTGACAAGCGACGTTTTCTCAACCAAAAACCCAATAAACAAACTAGCCATGAGTAACAGAAGACTCCTGATAGCAGCTGAATTTCATTTTGTACATCCAGTGGAAAAAGACAGTTAAAAACATCACAAGTTGACACAAAACTCTGTCAGCTTCAGCTGTTAAAGTAAACAAGATTCAAGATGGTGCATAAATTTTGCGCATGAACTCACCTGTCAAATTTTGACCAATCAGAGCATAAAAATTGGACGTAGAGCGTGACCAACGCGTGACCATTGTGAGAAAAAACAAAAGCAACTGTCTTCCCTGCCTGTAACAGCTGGCTGAATTTTCACGTCCGAGGTCAGTTTGCAATCAAAATTTTAATTGTGCAGCACATAAACACAACATATTTCATATGAATTAAGAAAAAAAATTGAACTTGAGCCTGCGATCACTTGAAAACTAGTTTACTTGTCAGCGGATAACTTCAAAAAATACTTGACCTCGACGGGTCGACACCTGAGCCCGCGATACAGTCAAGTGATACTGGTCAGCGGGTACTCTGTTTTGACAGCTGTCAATTGATCAAAACATTGATGTCCAATATGTGTGCATTATCAGTTTTCCTGTGCTCCCAAACTAATAAAAGTATGAGATTGAACGTTGTTCGCGATCTAGTAAAACAGCTAACTGGTCAGCGGACAGCTTCCAAATAAATCACGTGACCTCGATGAGTTGACACATGAGCCCGCGATATGGTCATGGGATACTGGTCAGTGGCTATCCTGTTTGGACAGCTGTCAATTGACCATATTGTTAATGTCCTATATTAAAGATGTGGACTTGCCAAGACACGCCTGAGACACCCCTCCCTTCCTTTTGATAGTCTCCCCTACCCCACCCATACAATCTGTAAAACTCCTTAACCGTGGCCACCAACCACAATTAATTTCAATACTTTTTCTGTAAAGAGCATGATTTCTTTCTCATTTAGGTATAAGGTTTCTAATTTATGGCTAAATTTCTAAGTGCATAATTAATGCGTCCTAATTGTTTTTATGACACCTTCTTTCGTAGTCACAAAGCTTTAGACAAGTACAACATCTGTGCAAAAAATCAATACCCTCCGACCTTACATCGCGAAGTTACAGCGATTTGAACAACTGGCCTTCACAGACAACCCCGGACAAAATTGTTGAGACAATTCCATCTATTTTCTAACTTTTGCGCCCTACTCCCGTCTCCCCTAAACACAAAAAGTAAACCCCCTCCCCACCCCCTATTCAAAGTTGCCTTGGTCTAAAAACCAACGTGTATAATTGCCATGCTATCCTAAGCAACCTTGGATAAGGGGAGGGTGGAAATCGGGCATTCATTTGGCGGCGGTTTCAGTTTTTGCCGGGATGACAGGAAAAAATAGGCATTTTCGCGATTTGTATCAACAGGTTTTGTCCGGGGTTGTCTGCGGACTGTTTTCGGTATTCTTTAACTTTCATAGCAATTACCTCAAGTTATATTCCTCTCTTTTGGTCAAATTGATAAAAGCCATTGTTTCAGCATACTTTTTTTTTCTTTTGAATGCGAAATAAAATTTTTACAGTAAAAATTGAAGTTAAAACACTCTGATTACATGATCTGTCAAATGACATTTACTCTGTGACGTTACCATGGGCATGACTTTCAACGGCTTACGTGTCCGTAGACGCTTTGCCTGCTCAAATGATGACATTGATATGTAATCGCCAGACAAAATGGATCTCTCGAGAACATCCGATAGTGACGAGTCCTTTTCAGGAGGCTCGGAAATATCGCATGAATCACTAGGTGAGAGGAAGGTTAGTGCGCTTATCTGGTCACTTACAGTCACGCGAATTTGGCTCATTTTTCCATCCCGCGAGTAATTTGCCTTAGCAGTGATTACGTCGTTCGCCAAGTGTAGTGCAAAGATCCTACACTTAATAGGACAACATTGCCTCAGTTACAGCAAATGTGGAATTGTGTACGAACGGGAATGTGGTATGATGGATCTCTCATTTCTCCACGCAGATCCCGCGGGAACAATAACGGGAAATCCCTTGATGTGTAAGGTGCTTCGATGAGCTTGCTATGCAACAAAAACG
>OZ037784.1:18106860-18191860 GCA_964035525.1 Porites cylindrica
GGAGATGAAGAAGAAGCACGTTAATAATGGCTATGCATTTATACTCAGTAATGATTATGATAAGATTAGCAAAAATATTCATGAATACATGAAAGGTATCAGAGTACCGAGTAAATATTGTATCAAACAATTCCTTAATAAGGACACACTAAAAATGAATTATAAAGTCATCCACCGAATTGAAAAATAAAATTACCACAAACTAAAAACAAGTCAGTATCTATTTAACACACCTTTTTTATATTCCATAATTATATACAATATATATATGGAAGATTTTATCCGTCTTTTAGCCAAACAACAATCTCTATCAGGAGGCACTAGTTTGATATCTATGTATATTCCTCCAAATGGTAGAGTAAGCCTTAGTAAACAAAAATTAACCAGTGAATTGAGCCTTGTCTCAAATATTAAGTCAAAAGTCGTACAAAAGCACACGAAAACCGCTCTAAAATCAGCATTATAGCAAATAAACCAGCTAAAAGAACCAAGAATTTCGTGCCGTGGGTTGTTACTACTATCTGGCATCATAAAACATACTTGTGAAGGATACAAAGGATCAGTACTCACTGAGCCTGAGCAAGCAATAGAAAAAGCTGATTATAAATGCGGTAAGAGCTTTTATCTAGGTCCTATTTTAGATACTTATAAAAAGAAAATAATTGAAAATCCAATAGTCGACAAAATATTGGATATGATTGAAAAGCAAATATAGACAGATTAGATTTTGGACTCAAAAAAATATGCAATAATCATTATCATGTTGTATTCACAAATGAGGATAAATATCAAAACTATCAGCCAGATCCTGACTCAAAAACCAAAATAATATATAGTCGCAAACTATTTCGGTATGGTGATATGGTTGGGCTTAGATATTATAAAAATCAAACCGCCCAAAACCGGTTCAAACCGGATTCCCAAGGCCAAATTCCTGGAATCCAATTCGGAGAAAAATGCTGACGTCATCAAAAACCCAAGGTCAAATCCATAATATTGAAAATGTTCTCGCACCCCCATATCCTATACTACTGTTGTGATATTAGTAAAGCTGTTACACGTTAGACATTCTGACGTCAGGACACTGTTTTTTACTGCCTTTAATTTAAGCGCTCAAAACATGACCAGCGTTATAGAGGGTAAAATTATTTAGAAATGATTTGAGGGGAAAATAAATGACTTCGAGACGATAACTATGTTGGCATACCCACCCTTATCAATAAGGTTTAAAATATATGTCTAAAGTAGCTTCATTTACCCAATTTTTACCCTTTTAGTCCTTAACGTCAATTATTATTCATTCAAAATATTTCCTTAAATCTGATTGGCTAAAAGCACACGCATAGTAATTCACCAATACCAGTTACTGCTGTCTAAATTTAGAAGAAATACATGGTAAATAATCCGATTTTACTTATGTAATCGCCAAATAAATGTCAGAGAAATCATTGGAGCAGAAGTCCATAACTAGAAAGTCATTTAGAATTCTAACAGCTGTCAAATTGTTTTGGAATTTTGACCACAAATTGCTCTGAGGTATATAGAACGAGCCTACAATTCCAATTTTAGGGAGAAGTTCTTCCCGCTGCCTGCTAATCATGAAACCAAGCCGATCGTGAATTTTTTCCATTCCGGCTTTGAAAAGTACCCTGCGTTTTTTGAAACAATATAAATTCCTCAAACCTTGCTCTGAGGCCGAGTGATTGATTCTTCGACATCTCAAAGTTTCCTATCCGGCCATCGCGTTAAACCAAAGAATTTATAACAAAAAGTTTGTCAAAGTTTAATGGGTATTTATTAACAAAGAAGCCACGAGAACTGAAGTCAACGCAGTGTCTTTCTAATTTCAATAAATAATCAAACCAGTAAGTCTTCTTGGCTTTTTTAGACCTGTACAACTCCTGTGCGCGTCCATTGTGTCTTTCAAAGCCTAATAAGTTTAAAGTTTTGTTTTAACAAGCATGTCTCTTTAGTGATTTCCCTTTTCCATAAGAGAGCAAGGGAGGCTCCTTCTCTCTTAGTCACGACTGGTTCTGGATTAGATGCCATTTTTCCATAAGTATATATGTTTTTCAAGTTTGGAAATGACGGTTGAAATTGCGTGACAAAGGTTGGAATCTTTTTCACCGTTCTCAAGTTTTGCTTCAGAGCTTCCTTCCTTTTATGTTTAACTTTTCTAAAAGAGTTTCTTCTTACAACCCTGAGAGCCTCTCCTTTGACAAAATCTTTCTTAACGCCTGCTGGGTGACAGCTATTGAAGTGTGTGCACTGAAGGGTTTCAGTAACTTAAAATGTGTACGAACATCGAGGATGCTTTTTTCTCGAATCGTTCTCCCTTATAGACTGTTGTGTCCAAGAATGTAGTTTCTATTGGTGATACTTCAGTAGTAAACTTGATAGTAGGGTGATTAGCATTGGCTCTCTCAATGAAAAGTTTTATTACATTCCTTGTAGCCTGCAAAGCAGGCGAATTTTTCTTTGTAATCGACTTGGACTTTCAACTGACCGAGATTTGAGGCGAGTCAAAAAATGATTCCAAGGGACAGGTTGACCCCTTGCCTACCCTTCCTCCTGCAGGCTATGTTCCTTGTACTTGAGTACAACCACAAGATACCTTTTCAATGCTTTATTTCAATCAACTGTAACACCGACACTAATTTCACAACTACATTTAATTTCGTTACATCCAGTTTGCTGTTAATGGGACACGTCAGCTTTCCAGTGCCGTTGGGGTTTCAATCACAAGTTAAGGACTAGCCAGCACGGGGTCTGCATAACTTCAGCACTAATTTGCAAAACTTTTTCTGCGTAAAACAAAAGTAAACTGTGTGAATTTTTTTACCTCGCCTTGTACGATACTATAGTTTAAAAACACTTTGTTGATTTCTTTTTCTTATCACGTGCCAGGATTTTCATTGATTGAAGTTTCCCCTCTTTATCATTTGAGGTCAATCATCATTCAAAAAACTATGACTACTTTCTTGACAAAACGAAGAGTAATCACTCCGCGGCTGGTAAACGCACAAAAGAACTCACCGTGAAACCGTAAATACATGTATATGATAGTCGTATAAAAACGATTACATGTAAGTTAATTAACTACACCAAACTACATAATTTTTCTGTAAAACTACTTCTCGACATCCAAGTCCAATTATTCAAACTTAAGAAAGATCTTACCTTGATGGGATTGTGGGGCGGCCTCACGCACCACCTTAGGAGTATTTTGCACTTTTTAAGAGAAAAGAATAAAACTATCAATATGAGTTTTACAATAATAGCTCAATGGTACGTTACTGAAATTTATCAAAACACCGTGTGCTAGGATTTTATTAATCGATGATACCATTCTTTTCCATTTGATGTCAGTCATCAGAAATAAACGACGGCTACACTTTTTAACAGAACGGTTATCGCGTTAACATATTTTATTCCAAATAAAATACGCAATTTCCTAGTTGAGCGAGCGCGATTCTCTCGACGCACTCCCGAGGACTCCACACAAAGAACCTTCTTTTTAAGGGTGTTAATATTTCACTTTGCGTTTAAAACGTTACTAAAACATTTTCTTCAAGTATATTTCCGCACGAGCTCAATCAAAACCTGTGTACACTGGGGGAGGGGGCTTTGCCGGGAAAGATGGCAATAAGTAATTAAATATCTTATTGACTCTTATATCAACAGCCGGGATGTTTATCGATCACTTTTCTCCTTTCTCATGCGCTGAGTATTTTTTTCGCCAAACTCCTTTTGTTTAAACTTATGCTCTTTTTGCGCCTACGCGGGAGGATTTAATATTTTACTTTGTGATTGAGACGTTACTAAAATATTTCCTAGATGTACACTTGCGCACGTGCTCACTTAAAAGCTGTGTACACTTTTTGGAGGAAAGGGGGAGGGGGGTGGGCCGGGAAAGGTGGTAATAAGTTGATTAAGGTCCTTTGTATATCACGAATGGTAATTACATTATAACCTGGAAATAAAGAACTGAACTGGAAAGTGCTTTTAAAAAGAAGTTCTCTAAAGAAAAGATGTAGTCATAAGCTATTAAGGTGGCTCCCTTATTAATAAAGGCACATGGAGCTAGGACGAACTTTGTTTTGAAAGAGAACGAGCTACCACTCCAATTCTCGGGACAAGTAATTCTAATGTTTGCTAATTGTTACAACCAAGGCCGATTGCAAATCGTGCTGTTCTTTAAAAGGTACTCTTTAATTTTAGAAGCACTATAAATTGCTCCAAATCTTGCTCTGCAGTCGAATGACTTGTTCCTTGACATTTCTGAAATATCCTTCAGCAGTTTTTGCTAAAACTGCTGCTACATACATTTTAATATATTACATTCATGGGCTCTTACTGCTGTGCGCTGCTTCCAGTGTGGTATGCTTATTATTACACTGTAAAAGCCGATACCAGAAACTTCGGTCAAAAAATCAAGAACTTTTTTTGCTAGACGCGATTTTCTTTGAACAGTAGGGTCCACTTAAGCGGGAATTTCTTAAAAAATATTCACCACCAGTATAAAGCGTATGTATGTATGTAATACTAAGTATGTTATATAGTCTATATAGGGATGTGCCGCTGGACAGGGTTTGGTTTTAGGGACCTTGCTAAACTACGAAGGCGTCGACAGGAGCGTAGTAATAAAGGGGTTAGTCAGGTTTACACTTTTCTGTAAGTTTCTTTGCCGTTCTCCGTCAACTGCGAAGTGAAATGACCAAAGATCAGTTTTCAAGAGAACGTGAACAGCAAGAGGCGAGCTGAAACACAGTCCCCTCTTTTCAGATCTAAATAACTGAGGACAATTGAGTAACGGTTAAATATTGGTGCACAGTGTACAAGTTCGAAAGGATATCAAGTCAGTTCCTCAGTGGAGTTTCACAGTTGCCGCCGTTATCGTATGGTAAAGTGCCTACAGAGGCTACTGAGACACCATTGGTTAAGTGCCAGCAACACGGAGAGTTGTATACGGGTAAGGGCATTGGAGGACGAGTCTGGCCAGTGTGCTGACCGCAAAGTTCACCTGCCCTTAATGAAGGAACTGCATTGCAATGTCCCAAAAAGACCCCTTGCATGTAGGGAACCTGAGACACGAGCCCATAAACTCCTGGCTGATATTGTTTTTGACGCTTACAATCCGCTGTGTGGGCTGGCATTCCAAAAGCTTTACAACTTCTTTACAAAGCAGTATTAATTAAAAAGATCGTATTTGCTCTTTCTTTGGCCTTTTGTCATCTCAGGTGTAACAGTTAGACCGCTGCCCGGTAAGCTCAGTTGGATAAGTGCCGGTCTTCCTAGCGGAAGGCCACGGGTTTAACTAAGCCGGGAAGGACCAATAACCTGGGTCTATAAATAACTAAGGAGAAAGTGCTACCTTTGGAATGATATCTGGAAACGGTTAAACGTTCTAGACTTCTCTATTAAGGACATTAACCCCCCCTGGATTAAACCGAATGCGAATGCGAATTACACAAAGCGAACTTTGCTTGAAGGCATGCGTCAAGTTAATTTTAGGTGTTTTTCCCAACACTCGGGAGCCCTCACCTTTTTTTATGTTTTTGTGGCGTTCAAAAAAATATTTCAGGAAACAAAATGCCACCACGTTCCTAAGCCCACCATAGGGTATCTCTGGACGAAATATCAGGAATTTTGATTTTTCATCATGTGCCACGAAATTTCGATTCGGCTCGATCTTAGTGGACATTCCCTCTTAAGGTGGCTCCGTTATTAATAAAGGCGCATTGAGCTAGGACGAACTTTTCGTCATAACGTTTTCGGTTTTAACGCGATGGCTACGAAACTTTGGGAAGAACTACTAATATCATTCAGCAATAATACGAAATAATAATCGGATTTTACCAGCAAAGGAAAATATTTTTTTAGGAAATAAGCTCTTAAGTGTTCAAAAAACATCGCGTCTCGTAAAAAATTTGGCTGACGTTTTATAATATTTCAGGTATTAGGTTTTATTGATACTTTACGTATGCCGTACAAATTTCAGAGAAATCTTTGGCGTAGAAGTCTGCAATTAGAAGGTCCTTCCGAATTCAGCTTTGGAATTGTTTTGGAACATCGAAAAAGATTTGCCTTGACAAGGAAAGAACGAGCCACCAGTTCGAATTTTCGCGACAAGTTAATTCTAATGTTTGCTAATTTTTACCACCAAGGCCGATTGATAATCGTGCTATTCTTTAAAAGGTACTCTTTAGGTTTAGAAGCACTATCAATTGCTCCAAATCATGCTCTACAGTCGAATGACTTGTCCCTTGACATTTCTGAATCATCGTTCAGGCAGTTTTGGCTAAAACTGCTGCTACATACATTTAATGTATTATAATGCAACTTCATGGGCTCTTATTGCTGTGCGTTGCTTCCAATATGGTACACTTATATCAATAGAAGGCGATACCACAAATTTCGGTCAAAAATATCGCAAACATTTTTTTAGAGGCGATCTTGAACAGTAGTGCTGAACGCTTATTTCCTAGAAAAAAAATTTACCAACAGTAAATCGGATTATTTCATGTCATTGCTGAATGATATTTGTAGCTCTTCCCAAAGTTTCGTAGCCATCGCGTTAAAACCTAAAACGTTATGACGAAAAGTTCGTCCTAGCTCAATGCGCCTTTATTAATAACGGAGCCACCTTAATAGCTCTGGCTACATCTTTTCTTCCAAGGACTCGGCCCCTTTAAAAGCACATTTCAGTTCAGTTATCTCGTTACAGGTTAGGCCATCCCCTTTTTCTTCGTTTAGCGTCGAATGCGTTTCTTGATATTGAGTCGGTCGGTCGGATTGAAAAAAAAAAAAAAAAACTAAAAGAAAAGTCACAAAAAGTCTCTAAATAGGAGGCCCTATTACTCTAGGATGGCGTTAAAAGTCAACATTAAATTTTACATAATGCACAACATACTGTAAAAAAATATTCCTGTTTTGTTACTGTTTTTCTCTATGCTGTTACTATGCTCATTTTTCAGATTAAATGAATTATTTCAAGTGAAAAATGGTTTAACCACGTCTTACTTTTTTTTGGAAAATGCCATAAATTTGGGTCGGTCGGACGTCGCTTAACGGAGAAAATAAAGAGGATGACCTTAGAATACAATTACCATTCGTGATATACACGGCATCTTAATTCAGAGGCACCCAACGACTGTTTTCTGTAAAATATCTGTTCGGAGAAGCAAGTATTGCCTAGAATTTTCTATTACTTGAGGAAGACCAAAAATTTCTAGATGACCGTTCCATTCACGTACAAATTTCGAAGCTAATTTCATAAATTCTCTACGATTTTCTGAAGTTTCATTTTCACATTTTACACCCTAAGTTAGGCTATTTTTCGTAGGAAAAAGGAAACCTAAAATTTTCGGATTCAAAAATGTGATGGAGAGAGGAATCAAAAAGAATTTCTTTTTCCTAATTCGCTAAATTGCATCTAAAATTTTCGGGAATTATGTGCCTTTATTAATACGGGAGCCACCTTAATAGCTTATGACTACATCTTTTCTTTAGAGAACTTCTTTTTAAAAGCACTTTCCAGTTCAGTTCTTTAGTTGCAGGTTATAATGTAATTACCATTCGTGATATACAAAGGACCTTAATCAACTTATTGCCACCTTTCCCGGCCCATCCCTCTCCCCCTCTTCTCCAAAAAGTGTACACAGGTTTTAAGTGAGCACGTGCGCAAATGTACCTGTAGGAAATATTTTAGTAACGTCTCAATCACAAAGTAAAATATTAAATCCTCCCGCGTAGGCGCAAAAAGAGCATAAGTTTAAACAAAAGGAGTTTGGCGAAAAAAATACTCAGCTGCTCAGAAAAGGGGAAAAAGTGATCGATAAACATCCCGGCTGTTGATATAAGAGTCAATAAGATATTTATTTACTTATTGCCATCTTTCCCGGCAAAGCCCCCTCCCCCAGTGTACACAGGTTTTGATTGAGCTCGTGCGGAAATATACTTGAAGTAAATGTTTTAGTAACGTTTCAAACGCAAAGTGAAATATTCACCCTTCCAGCATAGGCGCAAACAGAGCATAAGTTTGAACAAAAGGAGTTTGGCTAAAAAAAATACTCAGCTGCTCACAAAAGAGAAAAATAGGATAAACATCCCGGCTGTTGATATAAGGATCAATAAGATATTTATCAACTTCGTGCCTGACGAAAAATAAACAGAAATCAGCAAATGTGTGTTTGCCCTCGCCTTTTTCATATGCCTCACGTTCATCAGCGTCATGGGTCAATAAAAAGGGCGCGAAAAGTTATGCTGGTCACATTGCTAGTTGATATTGTTAGCAGTGAATATTGGTTTCGAAATGAAATCTCTAATTCTCCTTCTGTTTCTCGGAGCGGTAGTCTTGACTTTGGCTGAGAATCCATTTCAAGATGAGGCAGCCCAGGAGTACTTAGATGAAGAGAAGGGTGAAAACATTGCCAAGCTTGCTGAGGCAGCATCTGGTCATATTCCAAAAAGACTGGTAAGATCCCCTCCCTTGTCTTCATTTTTAACCAGGCTACTGGGATGTGGAGAATTAACTTAATTTGTTAAAGGTTCCTTTTAACACCCTTAAAAAGTAGGTTCTTTGTGTGGAGTCCTCGGGAGTGCGTCGAGAGAATCGCGCTCGCTCAACCAGGAAATTGCGTATTTTATTTGGAATAAAATATGTTAGCGCGATAACCGTTCGGTTAAAAAGTGTAGCCGTCGTTTATTTCTGATGACTGACATCAAATGGAAAAGAATAGTATCATCGATTAATAAAATCCTAGCACACGGTGTTTGATAAATTTCAGTAACGTACCATCGAGCTATTATTGTAAAACTCATATTGATAGTTTTATTCTTTTCTCTTAAAAAGTGCAAAAGACTCGCAAGGTGGTGCATGAGACCGCCCTTCAGTCGCAGAAAGGTAAGATCTTTCTTGTCTTAAGTTTGAACAATTGGACTTGGATGTCGAGAAGTAGTTTTACAGAAAAATTATGTAGTTTGGTGTAGTTAATTAACTTACATGTAATTGTTTTTATACGACTATCATATACATGTATTTACGGTTTCACGGTGAGTTCTTTTGTGCGTTTTCCAGCCGCGGAGTGATTACTCTTTGTTTTGTCAAGAAAGTAGTCATAGTTTTGTGAATGATGATTGACCTCAAATGATAAAGAGGGGAAACTTCAATCAATGAAAATCCTGGCACGTGATAAGAAAAAGAAATCAACAAAGTGTTTTTAAACTATAGTATCGTACAAGGCGAGGTAAAAAAATTCACACTTTTTACTTTTGTTTTACGCAGACAAGGTTTTGCCTAAAAGTGGTGCGAATATGCTGTCGTTGAAACGCCAACGGTACTGGAAAGCTGACGTGTCCCATTAACAGCAAACTGGATGTAACGAAATTAAATGTAGTTGTGAAATTAGTGTCGGTGTTACAGTTGATTGAAATAAAGCATTGAAAAGGTATCTTGTGGTTGTACTCATGTACAAGGAACATAGTCTGCAGAGGAGCCTTTTTTTTTTTTTTCAAAGCGCTACCCAAAGGTCTACGGAGGAAGGCTAGGCAAGGGGTCAACCTCTCCCTTGGAATCATTTTTTGACTCACCTCAAATCTCGGTCAGTTGAAAGTCCAAGTCGATCGCAAAGAAAAATTCGCCTGCTTTGCAGGCTACAAGGAATGTAATAAAAATTTTTTAATTAAGAGAGCCAATGCTAATCATCCTACTATCAAAGTTTACTTCTGAAGTATCATGATGAGAAATAGAAACTACATTCTTGGACTGAAAACAGTCTATAAGGGAGAACGATTCGAGAAAAAAGCATCCTCGATGTGCGTACACATTTTAAGCCTACTGAAACACTTCAGTGCACGCACTTAAACACCTGTCACCTAACGGGCGTCAAAAAAGGTTTTGTCAAAGGAGAGGCTCTCAGTCTTGTAAGAAGAAACTATTTTAAAGAAGTTAAACATAAAAAGAAGGAAGCTCTCAAGCAAAAATTGAGAACCCAGAAGATTCCAACCTTTGTCACGCAATTTCAACCGTCATTTCCGAACTTGAAAAACATGCTTATGGACAAATGGCATCTAATACAGACCCAGCCGTGACTTAGAGAGATATTCAAGGAGACTCCCTTGTTCTCTCATAGAAAAGAAAAATCGCTAAAAGACATGCTTGTTAAAAAATCTTTTAACGTATTAGGCTTTGAAAGACACAATGGACGCGCACAGGAGTTGTACAGGTCTAAAAAGTCAAGAAAACTTCCTGGTTTGATGATTTATTCATGTTAGAAGGACACTGCGTTGTCTTGAGTTTTCGTGGCTCCGTTGTTAATAAAGGTCTATTTTAATCTTTGACAAACTTTTTGTAATAAATTCTTTGGTTTAACGCGATGGCTAAGAAACTTTGAGATGTCGAAGAATCAGTCACTCGACGATCGGTTTGGTTTCATGATTAGCAGGCAGCGAGAATAACTTTTCCCCAAAATTGGAATTGCAGGCTCGTTCTACCTCAGAGCAAATTGACAGCTGCTAGAATTCTAAATGACTTTCTAGTTATGGACTTCTGCTCTAATGACTTCTCTGACATTTATTTGGCCATTATATAAGTAAAATCGGATTATTTGCCATGTATTGTTGAATGATAGTTAAAAGAAAAAAGCCGATTGGACCTCGGGGCGGAGCCTTCACGCATAAAACTTTGTTAAGTGGCCTGACACCTCGTCCCCAGAACCGCCTTCGGGTCCCGCTCTGACGACCTACACGCTAAATAGAGAAATTGTATAACCCGTTTAAGATTTTTAAAGACCTTGAAAAGCAAATCCCTTTAAGTGGCAGGTGCCCGTTTAGGCTAAGTAAGGGAATGCCCTCCCCACGGACCGAGCTGTATATGTACCGCTTGAAGAAGAAATAATTGATGTTAAGGACTAAAAGGTTAAAAATTGGGTAAATAAAGCTACTTAAGACATATATTTTAAAACTTTTTGATAAGGGTGGGTATGCCAACATAATTATCGTCTCGAAGTAATCTTGTTTCCACTCAAATCATTTCTAAATAATTTTACCCTCTATAACTCTAGCCATGTTTTGAGCGCTTAAATTAAAGACAGTAAAAAACGGTGTACTGGCGTCCGAATGTCTAACATGTAACAGCTTTACTTCTCACAACAATTTTTACTTCACATTTCTACAATTAAATGCGATTAAAATTTTTACTTTACAGTAAAAACTGTTTTTCCTTACTTCTGGCCATTTTCTTCGAGCTCCCGATAACTTGAACTCCTGATAACTCGAGCCTTTTTTGATTTCCCTTGAAGGTTGGAGTTATCAGGAGTGGACTGTAGTTCAAGGTTTTGGTCTTAGACACATTTAAGTCTCACGATTTTTTAAATTTTTAATGATAATACTACCAAAAGTCTTTGTTACTTAAAAAATATATGTATATTGTTAATATTAATTAATATATTAATATTTACTTAATAATACTAAGAAATATATATAGAGAGAAATCCATGCAGACTTAACCGGCACAGTTTATTGCAATTGTCAGCAATGCAGAATCATATTAATTTTATAAACTTACCGGCTCAAATGTCCAGAATTGAACGCCTGGATGATGTCTGGAGTCTTTTTCTCCCAATTAGTGGGGCAATGCTGCCATGATGCAACGGTTTTCAATTTCTGAAAATAAAAATATATATATATTACAGTTGAACCGCAAGAGAGCTTAAGGTTAACTTTAGATGGCTCTAACATACCCCTTACTTTTGCCCTACTAGTCTTTCAAAACTTTGTAGAGATGCGTAATATTATGTCTTTTGTACACCAGTTCCAGAGCTACCTTTTTCATCCTCTAAATCATTGTCGTCAATAATGCGCAGCAACTTCCTAAATCTCGGCGGCCAAAATCCTGCCTAGATCTTGCCGAGAAAGGGGAAACTTAGTCATAATCTGATAATATTATATGACTAATCTAAGCTCAATATGTGATCATAACTGTGATGTTAGCTGTTGGAAACTGCAGAATATCTCAATATATTTATGACAGCACCAAAAAATGAACAGTCGGCAAAGCAAAGGATATTGTCCTCCAATGTACCAGGAAGACAGAAAGGGTCTATGGCCTTTACCCTTCCGATAAATGTTACTCCCCAAGTACATGTAAACGTTACACCTTGCAGTTTTTTAACTGTAAAATTTTTGTCAGTTTTGCATTGTAACTGTTGTTGCATTTAAACGAGATAAAGGATAATATCATTCAAATTGTATGAGTTGCACAACATCTCCTTAGAAGAGAAAAGGACTGGAAACTAAGTATCCATATGCCCGATAGGAGCATGATGCTAGCTTATCAGACCGCTTTGCTCTTGTGTTAAGTTCTCGTCATTCTTTACACTGTAGCAAGAATGGCCGTTTATATTAAACAGGTGTCTCTGTGAAATGGATGAATTCCTATTTACTTCTGCCAATAAAAGTGCCAACAGTTTTTAATAAAGATACTTATATGGCCCGCACCAAATGACCCCTAAGAAATGGGTAATGGTTGACTAGCAGCAAGGCAATGTGCTCTCTTTTACTAAAGCGCAAGAATCCTGTCTGAGCCCAGCATTATTGTGATGCATAAGTGGCGAAAAAGGGAATTTTGCTATTCTGATGAGAGGAAGCCCTTTGCAAGCCCTTGCTCAACATCAGGTTCCCACTAAGTGTTGAAACAGACAAAACAAAACAATGGCAATCTACATAAATTTTTTTTTTTTAACATGCAATAACTCATTCAGGATGGTGCCAATTTATATTCACCAATAACTCATTCCAATTTGTAACCTACCTACCCATCACAAACCAGGCACAACCTCAGACATAACAATAGATTCCACTTTATGAAAGACTACACTCTACTTTAAGTTGCAGTAAATAACTGGCTCTGTATAGCCTACAAACAAGGTGCTGTTTTTCGTTAAAAGTAATTAATAAAATAATTAAGTCCTGGTCTATTGCAAGGCTGTCTGCTCATACAGCTTAAAGAAATGTATTTAATGTGGTGAACACTCGCAGCAAATTTTTCACTTGAAACTTTGGTTATTTTATGTCCTAGTGAATAAATATCGGTTGATTCACTTTGTGGTGAATCACGAGCAACCACTTCAGGTGCCGAATGAGGATACCTTTCCAAATATTTCTGCGTTTCGACTTCATTTGATAATTTTTGTAAATGCTCTTAAAAATCTAGCATTTGCACAACTCAACACTGCAAAAGGAACAAGTTAACTATTTTCTGTGTGAGTTATCTCTGGTGTTATCAGGTCGTCTCAATACAAACTCGATCTACGAATTCGAGCAGTGAAAATGTACAAAATGTTCGGTCACTAATCAAGTATAGTTTGCAAGTGAGCAGGAAAAACACTGAGTGAATATTTGTTGTTCTTTAAGCCAGTTACTATAATTTGCAACTCGACTTTATAAAATTGTATCGAAACCTTAAACTGTGTATAGAAATGACCGGAAACCATTTCTGCCACAACAGTTCTGTGTGATACTGGCAATATATGCTTTTGGCCAATGCACTGTATGAACTACAGTCTTACATCTAACACACCATTCTTGAACAATTCTGCTATTTAAGTTATTACTACAAAAAACTAGGAAAAAAAAAACAAACAAACAAAAAAACAGATCAGAAACAAAAACAAAAAAAAACGAAAAAAAGATTTTGTGGTCCTTGGGCTACGCTCGATTGGGAATTTTGCAATCTAATGTGAAATCCGAAAAGGTATTTCACTTCCGACAAATCCGTTGAGCATTTATTTCGGCAAACAAACAGTTAAATTAAAAAATGATTTTACAAGAGTCTCAAAAGCAGGTCTCTTTTTCGATTTTAAGTTGCAATATCGGTCAATTTACGCAACTTTTGGTTCAGTTTTTGTTTGCTACTGCTTTACAAATGGAATAATAATTACTCACAGACAATACAGTGTAAAGACTTGTTGAATAAAAAAAACAAAACTTGTCAATTTAAGACAAAAAAGTAGTTTAAAAACGAGCTAAAACATTCAAAACGCTTTGATCACGTGGCTGATGACGTCACGTCCCTCTTTTAGTCATGAAAATATTATCAGGTAGAACATTACTTTCCTGCAAATTTTCTCTGCCGTGTGATGAAAGGTTGACTCTATACGGCCCTCGGCCTAGTCTCCCGACTTTTTCGCTCATGTTCAGATTACCCCCTTAAATTTTAAATGCCGGACGTCAACAATTTTTGTCTCGGAATTTTTTTTCCGTCGATCAAAACTCAATATGTTTTAATTTCCCAGAGGGAGATTCTTAGGAAACAAAATTCACCTTTTTTAAATTTTCTCCGATTAGGTTTTACTGCCTCAGAGAGTAAAGGAAGAAAAAGTAATCAGCTCTTCACAGTGGGAACTCTTTAACCTTGAGCTCGACACTATCTTAAAAATGCTTCCGTTTCTGATGTAGAAGTTTTGACCAGCCTCGCACATCATGAAATACGGAAATCATGTCCAAGTACCCTTACAAGTCCATTGGAACGCAGAAGTTCGTACTACAAAAATATGCATGCTAACACAAAGTCCATACATCAGGCCCGGCCAGGGGTTTTGGGTATACGGTATCCCGGGCCATTTTAATTCAGGTATATGGTATTTTTTGGTCAAAATTCGGGTATAAAGTATTCAGTTTTTCCTGAATTTTAGGTATTCGGTATATGGTACAGAAATCACTAAGAAATGTATTGTTCATTTCTCAGTTTTATTATCGCTCTAATGCTGACTAGAAATAGTGCGGATGCTCGAAATTGTGTTCAAGCCCTAATCAAATACTTGCAAAACCTGTGGCTCTTTCTGTCAGCCTTTAATCTAACTGGGTCATCCACAAGGTTAAGTTTTGATGAGAAAATTACCCGCGTCCAGCATCACTACGCTTTTCACGAAGAAGCCTCGTTGAAAGTTCACGGTATCAAGGGCTCAACTTCCCAGACCCAAGGACCAGACTGAACACTATCTGCTACTACACTGAACTCCGTGAAGATGATACTGGAAGGCCTCACTAGACGGAGGACAAAGGTGATGGAACTCAATCCAAACTTCATTCAACACTTAGACGTTGAAAGCCTTTTAACTCTCTTTCTTGAAAACTTCTTTTCCAGTATGAGAGGAGGTATTTAAACACGGACACTCCCATGATGCTCGACATTTGCTTGCGTTTTCCCCGATGTATTAACGAATTATTAAAACGTGTCACAGGTACGAGCTAGAGGTACTTTACAAATCCAGTGACCTCGTACTACCTTCAGCCTACTTTAGGTGATGTTGATATTAACTTGTGCGACCTTGCGAAATTACCGAAGCCTTTGTCTGGTTGCTTATCCAAGAAGCAATTGGATGAGATCCGTCAGTGGGTACAGCAGTACGGTATAAAGAGTGTCAGACAGAATACCACGAGGAACGGTTCAACAAAAGACAAGCCAGGCACCTTGCCATTGAACCTGTACGAGTCTGCACCCCCGGAGCAACATTCAGTTGACTTTGACGTGCTTCACAATGAAGACATCCCCGTTCATCACCAAGATACCAACACAGCTCGTAACATTGTCATCGCCCAGTCTACGTATGTTGTAGTTTCCCGAATATACAAACCGAGTTCTGCTCCAAACAGCCCACTGTATATTACAAAACTATTAGAGGATGTGGTTGATGACTATGACAGTGCTCGTTATGTAACAACTCTCTTTTACACCCAAGATGTTGTCGATCCTCTCCCATTTACTACTTCGGGAGAAGAGCATGTCATCCCAAAAGAGGGCATAAAGGGGATTGTAAGCGGCATTACAGTTGTTGACAATGAAACTGTTGAAATCGATGAGGAGGAGTATTATCTGCTCCTGGCCTTGGTGAACGGATCGACTGACACCACCTATCTCTCAATCAAGCTGATGAAGAACCCTTTGCAGAGAGCGTTGACGTTCAAGGTGACGAGGATCCGATCACCATGGACGCTGGCCGACCGCAAAGGAAGCGGAAGAAGACAGTGAACAAGGAGTTTCTCTTTTATTAAGATCTAATTTGTTCATTTTCAGGTATTTAGTATTCTGTTTCAAAATAATTTTAGGTATTTAGTATCAAACATTTTACGATTTTGAGGTATATTGGTATCTTGGGGGCAAAATAGCGGGTATATTGGTATCCCACTACCCCCCCTGGCCGGGCCTGATACATTGTTGTTCCAAGCACATTACATATTTCCTTAACGAAAGCAGCCACCATCCTTGGACTTGGTCGAGATCAGAGAGCCTTGTTTCTGTAGCAGTTGACGAAAACCCGGGGAAGGATCCTACTGGTAATGTTTTATTGTGTTATCTTCGAGTAGCCACAAACAACTCTCATTTTATTCACACCGTTTTTTCTATCTATATTGTATTGATGTATACTTCAATCATTGCAGCCTTCCCGTATCAAGCGCTGGCTTTCGTTTCCCTTGAACAGCGGTCGGGAAAAGCGCTAGTTTCGTCAAGCTAGCTGATGCGCAGAACGGGACCGTGAAGACTCCAGGTACAAAATTTTCATTTCAGTGGAAGACAGTAGCCTTTGTTGTGGTATAAAAAAATGATAATGCACCACTAAATTTTACTGTTATCTATGTAAGCCGAAAGTGGTTACTCATCAATGAGTTTATATCAGTAAACTGGCAGGTAATAAAATAGAATAAATCATAACTGACCAGCGTTGTGTCTTCTACATGCAGTGCTTTAATTCGTATTTGGTTTTATTCTAAAGACACTCACTACTGGATTAAACAGAGAACAACAAAGAACAACAAACTGCAACTGCATGCGTAAAAAAATGTATGCATGTCGGCATGTTTTCCTTTCTTGTATGTGAACAGAATTAAGCTTAATTTCAGTGTGTTACTATTTTTCCTGTTTATATATATTGAGATTAGAAAAAGTGTTTTAAACTAAAGGTTAGTTTTTGTACCAACATTTAGAATTGAACCGCACCAAAGAAAGATTGGATAGAGAAATGCCAGTCATTACCGTAGTAGCTGTTACAGGAACTACAGAACAAAGTGCTGTGGATCCAGTGACTGCAAATGTCGATTTGCGCGAAAGGTTAGAACAAAGGTAATTTTTAGGCCAATAATAACCAATTCACCATCACCATCATCATCACCATTATATGACATCATCATCATCATCATCATCATCATCGCTGTTATCTTTATTGTAATCACTATCGGTTTATTATGTCGGCAAGGTCACTTTTCATCACTTTTTCGTTTTTCTACATAGAGCCAATACACCTTGTTTTTGTTACCTAAACTAGCAATGGGATTAGTGATCTACTAAACGTTCCATTTATGTTTTTAACAACTAGGGTCTTAACTTCAGCATTCACGCGGATGGGGACTGGGGAGGATATTTCTACAGTATGCTGTGCGCGCAGCCAGAGAGCAGTCCTATATGCCGCCAGCCAAAGAATATGATTTGTTCCGGAAATGTACCTGAGTTCCTTTGTCCACGAACAGTAATCAGCTCTCCACCATTGTGATACAATCACTGTTGATCCCCACAAACTTATCCTGGTGGTGCAATCGGTTATAGAGACAGAAGGATGAACTCATTTCTGTCAATCACCACTAAAGTGCTCTACTACCATGGAAAAACGATTCTCGGTGACCTTGGTATCGAGGGATCCAAACCTGGGGCAGCTGCTGTAAGGGTCATGATGGCAAATAGGGTAACCATTCATGACTGTTTTTCTGATATTGGTTCAAAAGCAAAGAAGAAATCCTCATTACAAATCACAGGTAGCCCAAGCTCACTATGAGAGCCCTGAAAACATTATCCTTCTTAGCTAATTTATCATTCATACAGCAACAATTATAAGACGTTTTATGAGAATTACTTCTTTTTTTTTTTCTTTTTTTTTTTTTACCAGATTTTCAATTTGATGATTTTATTTCTCTATCCGCCTCAACCCCCCCCCCCCCCCCCCAGAAGCACAAGGAAACCCATGCTGACCCACCATGGTAGGGGTGGGGAGGTAAATGGCCCCATCAAATTTGCTTTTTGGAACCCGGGTTCGGCAGTCCTGATCACATTTACACTTTTGGAAATGTGCGAAACAATGGCGTGACGTCACAACATTCAGGAGTTTAGAACTAGAATAGGGTTTATGAGCAATGACGCAGCTGTAGGAACATGGCCTCTCCGGCTTAGGCTAAGGGCTAAATTCATAGGACATTCCCGTCGGACCAAAGTCACTGTAGAAAGTCACATTAATTTAAATACTTTTTTAAAAAATCTTTTCTTCACATTTGTTTCTTTTTTCAATTCTTTTGTTGTTCTTGTTTGTTTGTTTGTTTGTTTTTGTTTTTGTTTTAATTTATTTCCACTTTTTAAACCATTAAGAGAACCACTGAAATCTTGGTTGGTATTTAAGAACTATGGCATTAACGTTTGGTCAGGGTCAGATGAACAGAACAGTGAACAGAAGCACTATCCGGGGCATGGTTTTTGTGTCAGCACAAGAGCTCGGTCGGTAGATTCAACGACCACATAATTAAAACAGCATCATCTTGTATGTCTGCCCTAGAGCAAATTAGCCGAGTTAAACATATATTAAGAAAAGACATACTTGTTACAATAATTAATTCTCTCGTGTTTAGTAAGTTGTATTACTGCTCGTCCGTCTGGTCGAATACTTCTCCCAGCAATATACGTAAACTACAAGGAGTACAGAATTTCGCTGCTCGCATAGTTTCTGGGACAATTAAGTTTGATCACGTATCTCCAGCCCTGAAAGACCTGAGATGGATACCAGTTAAGTCCCACCTGTATCTAAGAGACGCCATCTTGGCCTTTAAATCTATGACAGGTCAGGTACCAAACTACCTCAGTTCAAATTTTATCTCCAGATGCATATGGAATATTAATATCAGTGGTCGGACGACCGGATCATCTTCCCAGCTCAATATACCGCTTTTTAAAACCAAGTCGGGACAGAGATCTTTTTATTACAGAATTGTAACAATGTGGAATGCGTTTAAACCCCATTTAAATAAAGTGAATCTCTTATCATTTTCAAACGTAAAATGAAAGCCTTCCTTTTAAATCAATTTTTTATGCCATAAATTTATATGTAAATAGTTTCTTAATAGTTTATTGATAATCAATTTGTGATGTCATAAATTCTATATGCAAATAGTTTCTTAATAATTGTTTATTGACAATTAATTCTTGAGTATTTTTATTTTATTTTATTTTTTATTGTTTGATTACCTGTACTATTAATATTTGTCTCTGAAAAGCCCCCATGGGAAGTTGACAATGAAATTTGTATTGTATTGTATTGTATAGTGTGAACATGACCTATATGTCGTACCATTAAACAACTGTGTGAATTGATCATGTGACAACTAACCTCGCAGTCACGAGAATTGCGAGAGCAAAAGTTTGCCGGAACTAATGACATCCGTTCCCACTCCTCATAAGGTCACTCTATGTAAATTTTATGTGGTCCATGCAGTGTAAAACGGCACTCCGATGAGTAAAACGGCACGTCATGGTTACCCTGAGGAGCGGCCAAGTAACCACGTTCCATCAATCAAGCGCGCGCAGGTTATAAAGTCATCGGTTAACTAAGTTAGTCTAAGTTAGAAAGTAATGTTGAATTAACGCCGGAATTTGGACGAACTGCACGGAAAATTAACTCCAAGTGCACTAAGGTAAGAGCGACGTTTTGTTTCATCCTTACAGGCATTTTACATTAGTATTTTATTCACTGATTTGCATTGACATGGACGAATTTCTAAAAGCTGCTATAAGGCGGGTTAGAGTTTAATAAAAACAATAAAATAACCTCATATGTTAATTAAAACGAACCAGCACACAAAAGACTGAAATAGCACGAAAAACTGACAAATGTACTTGAAATTGATATTAAAAAATTATAATAGAAATAACAGAGACAAATGACTTTGTAATTTGCGCACGAGTCCTTGTATCAGGTTGCTCAAAGAAGGTCAATGCCAGCGACTTACCAGAAACCGTACGTAGTCTTTATAGATAAGCTTTCAAAGTAGAATTGAACTGAACTTCAATTTAACTGTTCTGTTGAAATCTTAAAGTATTTTTTTCTCATCACAATCCCTTGACAAGACCTTTAACAGCGCATGACTAAAGTTATTTGAGGCTCCTGCTTGTCCAGAACAGCCAGATTAACTAAAAACAACAATCAACAAAGCGATCGAGCATTGAAGACTGTACTTAAGAAAGTAATCGGAAATTATAAAAACTTCACGTTTGATTTGTAAGTTTTCGTCTTGCGATTAAACGCTTTAGTTTTATCTGAATTATTGTTGAATTATTATTATTATTCGGTATTAATGAAAAAGAAGAAGGAAAAAAAAAAAAAGAAAAGAAAAGAAAAGAAAAAGAGATTTGTAGGCAATTATTCTGAAATATTAGAAGGCAGCGGGGCTTCTTAAAGCAGGTAAAAAATTTCCAGAGTTCGTGCGATACAGTTTTGTTGCACTATTGCAAAATTGCACGCCTTTGTATATTGCGTTACCAAAACGTATGTAGGTAAATTATTCAATCGGCGCTGTCTTGACGTCAATGCTGAGTATTGAAATTAATTATAAGGCATGAATACACCCGGGGGGGGGGGGGGGGGTACTCCCATACATTACCTATACGGGTATGTGCCGCCCAAAGGGGTCGTGATTTTGAAGCTCCTGATTTAGAACGGGGTATCCATTTCAGAGGCCTTTTCTACAACGGGGTATAATATTTCGAACGCACGAAAGCTCCACTTTTGTAAGCAGCCATTTGAAATTATTCAAGGACAGATTACTTTTAAAAATACGGTTCAATGCGTTAACAAGCAAACCGTTGTACTCTTGTGTTACACCCTAGAACGGAGTATAAAAAAATTGGCCCATTTCTAGAATGGGGTATCAGTTTTAGGGCGATTTCTAGAACGGGGTATAAAAAATTGGCCCCTTTCTAGAACGGGGTATCAATTTTAGGGGAAACTTTTTCTAGAACGGGTTGCCAATTTGGAGTTCCGGGCGGCACATACCCAAACAAAAAATACCCAAGTGCCCCCCCCCCCCCCCCCCCCCCCCGGGTGAATACAAAACATCAGTGTGCAAACAGTGTGATTAGGTTAGCGTCAGTATTATAATTGCAACCTTATTTTAACATTTCAGAAAAGAGATTGAACTTATGGTTGTTAAAAATCTTCCATTTGCTTACTTTTTTTACGAACTGACCTGCTTTGATTTCAGCTGTCTTGTTAAATGACATATTACATCTATTTCGAAGGCTTCGAAACTACTATTTCCTGCTCCGAAAACCACCGAAACGAGATGCCTGACATGCACTTCTAAAAAGAGATTAATAAGCTTTGTACAACCAAGTTTTAATAGAAAAAAAGAAAGACAAAACCTCTGATACGATGTATCCATCAAATCCATGCTTTCAGCGAGACTTTGCGCACGGTATTTCCTGTGCACCAGGTGATGACGCTATTGTTTATGTCAGCTAGTAACGCAAGGAAACGTGACTCGAACGTGACGTACTGGTAACATTTCGAAATTTCATTTTTCCCAGCACTACTCGTATTATTTACCAGCTTTGATACTAATCTGTTTAACGGGAGCTTCATCGGCTTAGTTACGTTCTGGTAGCGCCTCTAAGCGTTCATAATTGAAGAAGCGGAACAGGACAAACTTTTTCTACTGCTTATACGTACTACATCCGATTAACTGCATGAGTAAGTTCACGGGCTCATTGTCACGATACACATACACGACGGTATTTACCGTCAAAAACTGGCCGCTGAACGAAAGTACTGTCAATTGATCTGAAATGTGTTCAAATGCCAGAAATTATCTCCCGAACGAGAGGTTTTGCGTGAAATTTGGACGATTGTTCGCGGGGATATTGCGAAGCGAATATCAGGAAATTTAGCCGTGGAGTCCATACTGAAATTTACGGTGTTTTCAAAGCTAAAAACCGAAAGAAATTTTAATCGGCATGTGTAAAATGTAACTGGACCTGAAAGTAAGCATCTTCAATTCCCAGAACCGATCGGAGGTCGTTGTATGCGAGGAACTTGGACGAGAAATGGAACACTTTAACTGGGCTCTGTTTAGTGTTTTATCGCCGACAGCCATACAAATCCTATACAGTCAATTTGCAAATCTGTTTACTTTAAAACCGAAACGGATAAAACTTAAGTATAAATGCAGATTCATTTCTAACGTTAAACAAAAATACTAATAGAATTGATAGGGTGTCGACGAATACGAATGCCTTTAGGACAGTTTTTTTTTTTTTCGATTTTCGATCTTTTCTCAGTCATTTCTTTGTGATAAAAATTGCCTTGATATCAGTTCCAAGTGTCTGAAACTGTCACCTCTCTATTTACAAATTATTTTTATTAGATTCGCCAATTATTGGCAGGGTCACCGGAACAGCATGACGCCAATTACTGAGGGCCCGTAACAGTCCCTCCCCCAATGAGAGATAGGCCACCACACCGGGGACTACGTCCCCTACTCTTTACGAACAGTCTGTGGGTTCTTTAACGTCCCACAGAATTTATATATGCAGGGGTTGTGAGACGGGGCCTACGGTTTATCGTCCTTATCTGAGAGGACTAGTAAGTCTAACCGTTTGCAGATGTCTTTACAAAGGCAGCACGTTCTCATCCTCAGTTATTTAAAGACCCTGAGTGTTGGTCCGGCCGGGACTTGAACCAGCGGCCTCCCGCTCGGCAGACCGGCGCTTACTCAACTGAGCTAACCGGGCAGCGGTTACTCACTGCACATGTCAATTTGAAATTTCTGGCGATGCATATTATACTGTTTTTGCCCTTCAGATTTACAGTATTCTTTCATATTTAAAACATCTATAGGAAAATACAGGTCGTGTAAAGTCATATGTATTATGTTTCGAGATAAATCGATTATTGGCTTTTTCAAGTTCCCATTTCGTGGTGGCTTTAGTTTACATCTACATAAAATGGTATGTATGGCAAGAAACTTTACTCGAGCTGTGAACTTTCAACGGGCTTATCAAAACTCGCTAATGCTGACATCAATCATTGTGCTTGCGGAATGGGCGAACACACAGAATTGAGGAGAAGCACGTTAACAAAATTAATGAGATCAACATCATGCACAAAGTTAATGATAAAAGCTTAGCAAGATAGAGATACGAACAAAAGGAAAACCTCTGGGCTACATTGATAAGCTCTACATAGTTCCCAAACCTTGTCAGTAATAGCTGCTATTTCCGTCAAGTTGGTTGTTGTGAAGCTCCTGCCTGTGAGGGTGGAGCTTTGAACTTGTATGCGAAATTCTCAAAGTTCATATTTTTGTCAATGTCTTCTTTATCCTTATCCGAAATTTTGACCTCCAAAGTGGCGGTACAAAAAATACTCATGCAAGGAAAAACCGTATGAAACAAGGGGCGCGATCCATTCAACCAAATTTTCTGGAAATTTCGGTCCAAAACTCAATGGATCGGTTCGGTCCAACCGGAAATAAAAGTTTTGAAAAAACTGGTCCATGATCCACCTTTTGAGGTGGACCACTTTTCCCGGTCAGACCAGTCGGAATTTTGGTTCAATGGATCATGCCCAAGGGCTGAGAGGGTGGAGGGGTGGGCTTGTATTGGGGGATCTATAATCGTATATATTGTTTTGTTTACAGGTAGATGAGCCTATACAGATAAATAATGACAATAATAATTATGATTATGATGATGATGATTATTATTGATTATTATCATTCATTCGAACTATTTCTGCGTTCGTGATTGTCTCAAATTCCCAGGCTAATGATTTTTTATAACTAGCCTCCATTGATCAAATTTGAAAGGCATTTGAGAGATCCGATAAAATGACCTCAATACTACAAGGCATTAACGTTTTTTCACACTTTTTGGGAAGAAGAAATCAGCTGAAGCACTGCCTAAAAACATTGCAAGAACAGCAAAAATGTCACTTTCGAATGACATCTGCTTTTTCGAGAATATCTGCTTGTTTAAATATCCAGTCCCTTAGTTTATTACCTGAATTCGGTGAGAAACTGGAAAATGAAGATGGAAACTTAACATCAATCGACGTAAGAAATTTTTAGCATGTTTTTAAACTAAGAAGTGTTTTGAATGAATAACAAAACAATTATTGTATCTGGCTTGTGCATGATCTGAAGAATTATGCAGATCAAGAAGTTTTTTGTCAAGGCCACGGCCTTTTCGACCTTGTGGATAAAACCTCTTTGTTGTGCATAATTCAATCCTCAGATCTTGCGGAAGGCGAATCTAATAATTTCTATATATTTTTTAAAATAACTATTTCAATCCTATTCATCCTCATCCAATAATTGTCCATTATATTTAACAGTTACTTTCCTTGTGATCCCCCTTATGTCACCGATGAGCTGCGGGAAGCAGGATCCTTCAGCTATGCAATGAAGAATCTACAATCTGAAATGGAAAAATTGCAACTGGAATTAAAAAACTCTGTTCCATTCTTTAGTTCAAGATGCAAGGTACATTTAAAGAATCAAGGTGTACTATTACTTTGATTCATCCATCCATTAATCATTCATTCCCTTTTTTTCTTCATCAAATCTTAGTAATTCTAATAATAATAATAATAATAATAATAATAATAATAATAATAATCCTTTTTTTATTTAAATTCTATAACCTGTAAAGTTACAAGAACAAATCAATCGAATCAATCAATCAAATCAAATTAATGCTAATATTAATAATAATAACAACAAAAATACTACTACTACTGCTACTGCTACTAATAATAATAACCTGTGCGATACAGGTTATGTCGGCTACACCAGCGAACTGAAGAGCACAAGGGAACTACAGTCGGAAACCACCTGAGACACCTTAGGGATCAGCACAATGTGTCCCCAAATGACTTTGGGCGAAAAAAGGAAAAAAACTAAAATTCCATAGCAAACTTGATTGCCTTATTTTTGAAATGCTTTTTATCAAAGAACTGTATCCAATACTAAACAAACAGCGCGATTCCATCCACGTAAAATTATTTCGGTTTAGATCGGCTTTAATTACCGGTAGCCTTATTATTACTTCATTGTTTTATTTTTTATTATTAAATTTTTTCCCAATTTTGCAAATATTTTATTACTTATCACTCGCATTTTATTGTTCATGGCATTCTTACCTTTTAAACTATTTGTAACCGTTGGCAATATATTTATGCTAATTTTTGTATTTTTACTTGTTCCTGAAAATGGCCTCAGAAAAGTCGAAACGTCGTGATGACTTTTTTTCGTTCATTGTTATCACAAAATAATAATAGTAATGATGATAATAATAATATAACCTGTGGAGAAGCCTTTTTAGATCAAAGGCACCGAATACCCCCCCCCCCCTCCCCCCTTCACCCCAAAGGAAGAAATAAACCGATATCACTACTACTTAAAAAAAGAAAAAAACAAATAAAAAGAAAAGGGAAAAAATACTTCTTTTTGCCTCAGGGTCACGTTCTTTGGGAGACAGCAATGCCAGCAAACCTTGGCTATATGTCTGCAATGTTGTACAACCAAAACAACTGCGCGTCGGAGGTCTCCACTGTCACCAGTAAATACGAAATGGAAGTGGGCAAAGACCTGTGTGTCATGCTGGGGTATGACAGGGACAGATGTATGGGACATCTCACCGCTGGGGGGTCTGTAGCCAACATTGAAGCAATTTGGGCGGGAAGAAATGTGAAGTACTTTCCATTGGGACTGCAAGAGGCTTTGTTAAAAGACGAAAGACTTTCTGGTGCCAAAGGATATAAGGTAAATTTCTTTGCTTCATTTCTGCTCTACTTTATCAGATTTATTGCAGCACGTTGTACTGGATGGTAGGGATAATATGAAAGGCTGGCTTTGGTGGATTCAAAATTGCACTTTTAAATATGAAATTGAAACATAATTACATTAGGCGAATTGTACTTTGCGGACCGCTTTTCGGCTACTGTTCTGTTATAAAACTTAGAATTTTCCCTAAAACAGCACGCTCTAGCGGATAACGTGGAGGTCACGTGACATCTGACGATAACACTGCTTCTCGCCAAGAGTGTCTTTGCGGTTGCTTCACTTCCCGAGTATGTTGACCGCTAGCGTGAATTTATTCGCATAAAAGTTTACCTTTTTTGAGCTATATTGCATATTACCATTTTTTTTCTTTAGAATTTTGTTCCCCTCGATCAAATCTCAATATGTTTTCGCAGACCGAGATTCTGAGCCATTCTTGGGAAACAAAATTTACTTGTTCCATTTCTAAATTGTATACGATTAGGTTTTATTCCCTCAGAGTGGAAAGGAAGAACAATTAATCAGTGCTTCCCAGTGGGAACTCCTTAACCTTGATGTCGACACTATCTTAAAAATGCCCTCTGATGTTCAGGCTTTGACCGGCCTCGCACATCATGAATTTATGGAAATAATGTCCAAGTACCTTTACGAGTCCATTGGAACGCAGGAGTTTGTAAGGCGACATATGCTAAAACAAAGTCCATGCATTGTTGTTCCAAGCACATTACATATTTCGTTAACGAAAGCAGCCACCATCCTTGGACTTGGTCGAGAGAGCCTTGTTTGTGTAGCAGTTGACGAAAACTCGCGGATGGATCCTACTGGTAATGTTTTATTGTGTTATCTTCGGGTAGCCACAAACAACTCTCTTTTTATCCACACAGTTTTTTCTATCTACATTGTATTGATGTACTTCAATCGTTGCAGCACCCTCGTACCAAGCGTCTTCATTCCCCTTGATCAGCGGTCTGGAAAAGCGCTAGTTTTGTCAAGTTCGCATGCGCAGAACGGGACGAAGACTCGAGGTACGAGATTTCCCTTGCAGTGGAAGACAGTAGCCTTTGTTTTGGCTTACAAAAATAATAATAGTACAACATTAAATGTAACTGTTATCTATGTGGTGTAAGAGTTATTACTCTTCAACGACTTTATATCAATAAATTGGCAGGTGTTAAAGTACAATAAATCAGAACTGACCAGTGTTGTGTCTTCCACTTGCAGTGCTTTAATCTGTGTTTGGTTTTATTCTAATGTCACTTACTGTCGAATTAATCAGGCACAAAGAACAGCAACTACAACTGCATGCGTACAAAATGTATGTCGGTATGTTTTGCTTTCACGTGTGTGAACAGAATTAAGCTTAATTTCAGTCTGATATTATTTTTGTTGTTTATATATTGAGACTAGAAAAGGTGTTTTAAACTGAAGGTTAATTTTTGTATCAACGTTTAGAATTGAACCGGACTCTAAAAGAAAAATTGGATAAGGAAATTCCAGTCATTAACGTGGTAGCTGTTACAGGAACTACAGAACAAAGCGCTGTGGATCCAGTGACTGCAATTGTCGATTTGCGTGAAAAGTTTAGAACTAAGGTAGTTATTAGGCCAATAAAAACCAATTCACCATCACTATCACCATTACCATCACCATCACCATCATCATCATCATCATCATCGCTGTTATCTTTATTGTAAACACTATCGGTGAATAATTGTCGGCGAAGTCACACTTTTATCGCTTTTTCGTTTTTCTATACATAGACCCAACACACCTTGTTTCCCTTACTTAAACTAGCAATGCGATTTATAATCTACTAAACGCTCCACTTGTATGTTTTTGACAACTAGGGTCTTAACTTCAGCATTCACGCGGATGCGGCCTGGGGAGGATATTTCTGTAGTATGCTGCGAACGCAGCCGGAGAGCAGTCCTATGCCGACAGCCAAAGAAACAGGATTTGTTCCGGAAATGTACCTGAGTTCCTACGTCCACGAACAGTTATCAGCTCTCCACCATTGTGATACAATCACTGTTGATCCCCACAAATCTGGCTTCTGTCCTTATCCAGGCGGTGCAATCTGTTACAGAGACAGAAGGATTAACTCATTTCTGTCAATCACCACTAAAGTTCTCTACTACCATGGAAAAATGATTCTCGGTGACGTCGGTATCGAGGGATCCAAACCTGGGGCAGCTGCTGTAGGGGTCATGATGGCAAACAGGGTAATCATTCATGACTGTTTTTCCGTACAAACATCACGATTGATTTATCTCAATACATCACGCTGTTTGGTGGAATATTCCAAGCAAATCTCTCTTTTTTTCCCTGAGTTTGGGCTCTTTTTAATGTTGTAGATCTAATTGCTGTCATAACGAAAGAGAAGAGATCCTATCCTGGAAATGAATCTCTCCTGAAAACAGCTGGGGAGAGTTGTCCCAGAATTTTTTTTTCGAAGATTACCTTATTATAGGAAATTAACGCTGCATGAAATTAAGGTATTGGAAGTTAACGCGACTTAAATTAACGCGAATTTAATGGAAAATGACTTTCGAATAAAGAAAATTCACGCGAAAGAGGAGGTAGAATTTCATAAAAAGGAAATTAACGCGATTATCTTGGCCGAAATCAAAGGAGAAGATATTGACATCACTTCTGACAGCGACAACGATGAAGATGAACTCGAAATATTGTAAACCTTCGCCTTAGCTTTTGTGAAAGATGAAAAATAAAAGGTAAATGGAAAGAAAGAAAGCCTGTAGTTAATGTTTTTTAGGTGTCAAGAATGTCTGGACAGGTTCCAAAATTGGGGTTAAAATACTGGTAATTAAGGGCACGGAAATTAACGCTGCACTTAATTAACGCCGCGGAAATTAACGCTCAACAAAATTAACGTGAATTTTAACAATTCGCGTTAATTTCACGGAGCGTTAATTTCCTATAATAAGGTAGATCAGTTTTAGCCTGCGTCGCAGACGTCATTTAACCTCGGTTAGTAACGTCTGCGAAGCAGCACCCGGTGATCATTGTTCTGGTTCCCCAACGGACTCAACGAATTACTGGAAGTGCGCTTCGAATTTCCTTTTATTTATTTTTTTATTTATTTATTTATTTTTTTTTGTATTTTATTTATTTATTTTCTTTTTACAGGTATAGTACAAACAACATACAGATCGAAACATACAAACATTACAAAATTTACAACAACTACCTTAATTACAAAAAAAAAAAAATAGAAAATAGAATAAATAAATAAAAAGCTACACTGCACTACACTACAAGGCTTACATAACTTATTCGACTTGAACTTAAAATACAGAGTAATACAGGGAGTATTAGAAAAACGAAGTTTGGATAACAGCTACTGTTGTATTAATGGGAGTAACGGCTTCCATTTTTTATCATGGAAATGGATTTTGTTGTTTTTTTTCGCGATAAAACGTTCGGTTTGAAACGTTTTTTTAAATTTATCGACTAACAGTCTTACACATAAACAGCCCTTATTTAACTTACAGCGGTAAATAAAATATTTGCTTTCAAGAATGATGTAATTGACTAGAATGCTTATATTATCTGTATCTAGGATCCCAAAAAGGACATTCATGATATCAAATCTAATAGTTATATTAAAAGAATCAAGTACAGACTTTAAATCATTCCAAAACATGCTTACTTTTGTACAATGGAAAAAGAGATGTTCTATGGTCTCCAACTCCTTTTCACAAAAATCGCACAAGGGAGAATCTACTTTTTTGAACTTAAACAGCATCTTGTTCGTGTATAAGATCCTGTTTAATATTTTATATTGGAATTCTCTTAATTTAGTATCCAATGTTGTTTTGAAGGGCAGTAGATATATCTTTTCCCAGTCCAACTGAAATGTGTGTGTGCTGAAAGCTTCGTTATATTTCTTTTGCGCTGTTGGTATACTGGATATCTTAGAAACAAAACTGTCATATAATGACTTTGATTTAAGATTTTGGAAATTGACTTTTTTGCCTTCAATACGTAACTTGAAATCAGTTTGGATTAGATCATGAGTTTTTGAAGAGATAGAGTTTTTATTTGTTTTTAATATTTTGCGCCATTCTTCAGGAAAAGCATTGAAGAGACTGAAGAGTAGAAAATGTTCAACTGGTGAGAGAGTTGAATATAATGGTTCCTTGTTCGACTTGAAACCTCCCCACGTGTCGTAGAGGTCTCCAATTTTTACAATTCCAAGATCAATCAGCCTACTGTTATAGACTGACTTTGATTCAATACAAATAAACTGGTTGTTCCATATGACCTGATTTGCTATTTCAGAGGATGAGGAGGGGTTGTCTTCATTTAAAAGGGTCCACGCCACAATGCATTCTTTGTAAAATTCTGGAAGAGTTACCGGTAGTTTAGTGTAGTTAAAATTGCAATGAAACAAGAATTTTCCCCCTACTTTCTTAAGATAAAAATCCAGAAAAAACTTCCAGCCAGCGGGGTCAATGGAGAGATATCTCTTAATACAAATTATTCTTTGGGCAGAGATCATGGACTCAATGTTGGGCATTTTCAAGCCTCCTTTATCAATAGGGTTAATAAAAGCTCTGCGCTTTACTTTATCTTTTCCCTTCCAAACAAAGGAATATAGCAAAGTATTTATTTTTTTGATAAACTCTTCTTTATTTGAAATGAGAACAACCCTGTATAAAATCTTTGGTATGGCGAAAGACTTGATCACTTGAATTTTTCCAAGTAGTGTAAGACCTCTCCAGCTCCAGCTCTTCAGCAATCCCCTCAGAGATTTCTCGATTGATTCAAAGTTAAGCTTATAAAACAGTGCGTGATTAAAGGTGAAATGAACCCCTAGGATCTTTATGGCCTTACTTATTTCATTAACACCTAGTTCTGAGCTGTTTACTTCCATACTTCCTAGTAGAAGAATTTCCGTTTTGTCGTGATTGACCTTCAATCCGGAGTATGTACTAAACAGATCGATAGTATCAAAAAAGGTGCGATGCGAAAATTTGTCCCTAACAAATGATGTCATATCGTCAGCGAATATAACTAATTTGATTTCGGAACCATCCACCTCAATACCCTTAATTTGATCGTTATTACGTATGGATAATGCCAATAATTCAAGTACTATTATGAAAAGAGATGGCGAGAGTGGGTCGCCCTGGCGAACACCCCGTTTAACATTGAAAGAGGGGGTGGAAAAACCATTATTGAAAACACAACTTGATATATTATTATAAAACGTCTTGATCCACCCCAAGAAGGATTCTCCAAAGCCAAAGAACTCTAGCGATTTGTGGAGGAAGTTCCAATTTAGAGAATCGAAGGCTTTCTCAAAATCAATTGCAGTCATTATACCTTGGTAGTCTCGCATTTTAGTAAATTCCAACACATCGGTTATCGTACGAGTTGCATCAAAAATTGTTCGTCCTTTTACAAAGGCATTCTGGTCATAATGGATAATATGTGGTAGGACATTTTCTAGCCTTTTAGCGATAGCTTTTGAGCCAATTTTAACATCAACATTTACCAGGGAAATCGGTCTCCAGTTTTTTATCCATCTCCTATCTTTGTCCTTTTTCTCAATTAAAGTTATTACGGCTTGCTTTTGCGAATGTGATAATTCACCATGAAAATACGCATAATTTAATGAGTCCACTAGAAATGTTCCGATTTCTGACCAGAAGAACTTGTAAAATTCTATAGTGAGGCCATCGTTTCCAGGAGTTTTATCGTTACTAAAGGTAGACAGAACCTTGAAACATTCGGAATATGTTAATTGACCCTCGCACGTTTCCCGCATTGAGTCGGTTAACTTAGGAGATGAGAGGGTATCTTCCAGAAAAGGACAAATCGAATAGTCAGTTTGTATTCCCTTTTCGTCATAAAGTTCAGAATAAAAACTGTGAATTTCAGTCATAATAGTGTCCGGAACAGTAGTCTCTTCTCCATTTGCTCGAATAAGTTTCCGTATGCAGCTTTTTTTCTTATTTCTGTTTTCCAGATTTAGAAAATACTTGTTGTTTCTTTCCCCTTGTTCAAACCATGTAGCGCGGGAACGAATGATTGAGCCTCTTACAATGTAATCATACTCTTGTTCGTATTCTGTTTTGACCGATTCGAGGTTGGCAAGGTTTTCTTGCGTCGGTGATTCTGCTATTTTTTCCTCACATATTTTAAGCCTGTTTTCAATTGTTTGAATTCTATTTCTCCTTTCTTTAGCTTTCAGTTTGCTATACGATATACTTTCCCCGCGAATTTTGTATTTCATCCAGTCCCATTTAATTCTCGAATCATCACAAAAATTAATTTCGTCTATCCACTTAGGAAAGTTCTCGCGTAAACGCTCAACGAAAAGAGCGTCATCCAAGAGACTGTTATTGAACTTCCAAAAAGATGGGCCACGCTGCTGATCATTTAGACTGTCAATTTCTAAAGTTATTGCATGGTGATCCGTTCTTATAGCTGTCACTATGTCGACTTTAGCTACGTCATCTTGTAATAGGTCACTAATGAGCCAATAATCAAGGCGTCTTTGAATAATTGGGTTTTTTGTCTCCAAGAAAATTTCTTGCTATTAGGATTACGGATTCTCCAGATGTCAACTAAATCATAATTCAGCATAATGTCCTCAACACACTTAACTGAGTCTTTTAACACAGGGTTTCCACCCGAACAATCTAGGTCTGGGTCCATAGTTACGTTCCAATCCCCTCCTAATATAATTTTGTAGTCAAAATCATTGTATCCCTCATCATAGATAAGCTCAGACAATGTTTGGAAGAATAACGATTGCTTAGTGGTGGTATTGGGAGCGTAAATATTTATCAGAAGGAATGGAACATCTTGAATAGTTGTCTCTAAAATGAGGTACCTCCCATCCTCATCCGATCGAATTGATTTCAATTTGAAGTCAAAGGATTTACGTATAAGGATGGCGACCCCACGACTATGGTTAGAGCCATGAGCGAAGTAAATGTCCCCGGACCACTGCTTTTTCCATTGATTTTCAATCTCTTCAGTGCTGTAAGTTTCCTGCAGAAAGCAGATGTCTGAATTTTGCTTGTATAGCCAGTTGAAAATGGACTTACGTTTTTCAAAAGAACGGATACCCCGAACGTTCAGCGAAAGAGTTTTAAACTTTAAGTTGTTGAAATCCATTGAAATTTGCATACGTGAAGCGGAAAAAAGACAACAACAGTAGCTGTTATTCCCAGAAGGGTCACTATTACTCGAACAATTAACGCATTCCTGATTTTGTCAAGTGCAAACTGAATAAATATAGAATAACATACATAACAAAACAAAAGAAACGAGATGAAAAACGTAGCCAGTGTAAAGAATTAAACTGTTGAAGCTACGCCTGGACGAGATCAAGTGTTATACTTTTGTTTAAATCGAACTTCAGAAGAGAACTAAGGAATATGCTAATCGATAGCTCCCAATAGAAACGAAGAAAAATAAGAAGTGAACTACATCCTGCGAATTCTAAAAATAAATAACCTGGAACCTATTTATTTATGATTTTACCTCCACACCGCAGAACAAGGATTTCGCCGCTCTTTTGCTGTCGAAGGGCTTAATTAGAGTTTGGTTTCGTCTGTGGCACAGGCTAGATCACCTAGTCAGATCGGTTCTGGTAAACAAGTAGTCCAGGTTTGGTCAGTGGAGAGATGGGGTGGAAGATTGGGAAGCCTTTTGGTTTCGTCTGTGGCACAGGCTAGATCACCTAGTCAGATCGGTTCTGGTAAACAAGTAGTCCAGGTTTGGTCAGTGGAGAGATGGGGTGGAAGATTGGGAAGCCTTTTCTATTAATAATGCAAATGGGGCAATTTGGAAGCGGGATCAGGGTAATTGACACGCACGGGAAAGGTTAAGACATTCTTTCAACTCTCCAAGGCCTCAGGGAACGTATATTCATACAGAGCAAAAACATCAAACAAACTGAAAATCCATCGTAAGTCCATTTCTACAAGAGTACTTGCTGTTTGGCGCCCTCAAGTCCTTATAGTTGCAGATATAGACTGAGAAAGAAACTAACAAACAAAAGGAAACAAAAACAAAGGCTTTTAATAATAGTTCTCCTTACAATTTCGTGTTCTTGACTTCGCAGGTGCCCTTACCAAATCCAACACTGTTTTGAATGTATTTTTAAGCTATTTTTGAAAACTGTTTTTAACCTGTTTTGTGAAATAGGTTTTAAATAGGGTGAAAAGTGTATTTTTAATGTATTTTTCGACTGCTTTTAAAGGTGTTTTAACCTGTTTAAAATGCTATTAAAAAACAATTTTTAAAGTATTTTAAAATTCGTTTAAAATATAAAAAAAATCCCAGGGCTTTTGCAAGGCTCAAAACAGGTCTAAAACAGTTTTTAAATACCTTATAAATCGGAATAAAAACAGGATAAAAACAGTTTTAAAAACATATTTTAATTTGCTATGCTATTTTAAAACTATTTTTAATGGCAATTTTAAACGTATTTTGAAAAAAACAGGTTTAAAATAGGTACAAAAATATATTTTTAATATATTTTTCGACTGATTTTAAAGGTGTTTTAACCTGTTTAAAACGCTATTAAAATGTTACGCCTCAAAATATATTTTAATAGCTGTTTAATCGGTCTCGAAATTTAGTGAAATACTCGTAATTGCAAATACAATAAAAATACTTTGAAAAATAGTATTAAAATAACACAGAAGAAGAAAAGCAATACAGCACGCATATACTGTGAAAATACATCAAAAATAGGATGCAAAAATGCAAAAACAGGATAAAATTGTAAGAAAATAGCCTTAGAGTTGTCTGAAAACAGTACAAAAATCGGTCGAAAGAGCATAAAGACAGTACAAAAACAGGATGGAAATACCATTTAAATTCATGAAATAAAATGACTACATAACCGTCGAAAATTACCCTGAAAAAGCAAGATTTACCTCTGCGAAATTTCTCCACACAGTCCTAGGCCAGGACTTCACGAGAATTATCTCTTAGCCGATGACTTTACGTTGATTTCCCTACGTATTCTCGGGAAATTCTTATGGAATTTTTCAGAAATGCTGAAATCAATCTTTAGCCTGTGTACAGACCCCCCTCCCCTCAATAAACATCGGAGGGGAGGGGGTCTGTACACAGGCTATCAATCTTCAGCTTCAAAAGGGGTTTGCGTTACTGACGTTACCGGTAAATAATAATCTACATACATGTAACTTACATTATTTATTATATTCACGGCTTTACTCAAATATTATCAGAAGCTTGCAGGCTACGCCTGAACATTAATTATTGGCTGATAAAGAACAACATAAGAATAACACCATCAAATTTACGCGAGAATGAAAGAGCGTGACATCAAGTGACTGAGATCATTCATGCAACACAGCCAGGATGAGCATGGAACCCTGTAAAAACTAAAATTGCCGTACAGGCGGGAGTATATAAATGTTTACTACCCTTCATTTGTTTCTCATATGGCGTATACTTAAGCGTCTTAGTAACATGTTATAATACTCACATGAGAGAAGACTCTTGGATTAACACATAAGACAGCGTGCTTCGAATAGAACCTGAACCAGAACCTTTCAAAGTACATAGCAGTGGCTGAGGAGTCATACCCTTTTTGATTCGTGATAAAAGCAACATCTACGTGTTCAGACAATCCGCAGAGTTGAAATGTACTTTTGTAAGATCGTAACAAACAGTAAAATCAAGCGCACCCGCAATAACGGTAACCGCCGGTTCAATAATTTGAAATGAGCAAAGGACAAAGGACGGTTTGTTTATCACGTGCGTTTGTCACATCACCGCGGCGCGAAGTCGTGATTTCAGTCGCGCGTGACATCTCAGAAATAATATGCTATGCATGTACGGAATAATCTATGAGAGAAAGATAACCATATGTCGGAGTTATTCAGATCTGAGCTTTGTTTCTTGATGCAATATATACGAGGTGAGATCTTAGCTTGGATAATTTATTTATTATGTAATTTCACGGGCTTATTTTAGATAAACCTCTGTTGACCGCGTGCATCCGGTTCTCGCGCCCGCGGCCTCGGCTGTTTGTGAAAAATTTCCATTAAAATGAGATTTTAAGAAGTTTCTTTTAAAAAACTTATGGAATGCCGTAACTGCATTAATTGAATCACGGCTAAAATCTACGAGGAGATTTTCGCAGAGAGCTTGCAGGTAATGAACATTGAGGAACGGATTGATCTCTTATCGGCACACTGTCTGTCACAGCTACGTGTTGTCAGTCAAAGCTAAAATCTATTCCTAACTTTCTTCTCTTTTTTTTATTTAATTTAGATTTAATTTTTCGCTCAGCTTCGAACTTTGTTGAGAAGAGAATCCGGTCTACAATATGTGACAGCTTGTTTTGAGTCATTTATGAGTTCGTGACACTATGAAGGCTTAAAAATTAACTTTGTGCAATTGTTACTTTTATAGTCTGAGTATCCCAAAGTACATTACAATATCGCACCTCCGTAATAATAAGTAATAAGTACTTTAAAGTATTTAAAGTAAGGTCAGCATTTGATGTCTTTAAGCAGACTTTAAATAGTTTATGTATATCGTTTTTTATAGTCAGAGTGTTGTGTGCCCAAACTACAATTCAAATATACCTCAAAACAGTTTTTAAGTACCCTATTTAAAAGTATTTAAAATGCGGTCAGTTCTTAAGGTTTTAAAACATATTTCAAATAGTCTATTTGAACTCTGTTTGTAACTTTTTGAGTGGATGAGTCTCAAAATACATTTTAGATACAACTCAAAACAGTGTTAAAGTACCCTATTTAAAAGGATTTAAAATACGGTCAGCATTTAGGCTCTTAAAACATATTTCAAATAGTCTATTTGAACTATGTTTGTAACTTTGTGAGTGGATGCGTCTCAAACTACATTTTAGATACAACTCAAAACAGTGTTAAAGTACCCTGTTTAAAAGTTTTTAAATACAGTCAGCATAAAAGCCGTTAAAACAGATTTCAAATAGTCTATTTGAACTCTGTTTGTAACAGTGTTAGTGGTTCTATGCCCAAAATACATTTTAAATACCCTATTTTAATCATATTTATTAAACAAAATACATTGTAAATTGATGAGAGAGGTTTTCGTTTTCATGAAATACAATTTAACTACACTCAAGATATATTTCAAACAGGGGCGAAAATTTAAATTTCTTTGTCAAACAGGATTAAAATACAGTAAAATAGTGTTCAAATACTGAAAATACATTTTAAATACTTTAAAATCAGTTTCAAAATACATATGGTTTGGTAAGGGTGATCGGTCTTCATAAGAACGGTTACGGTCGTATCCTAGCTGAGTGCATGTTTACCTCAAAGATCCTATACTGTCAGTGGGCAACACTGGCCAAAGAAGACGACATTTTTGTTATCAAAACAACGAAGCCTTTACCCAATTTAAATAACTGGTCAGACGAAGAGCATATCATATTTATAAGGGAACGAATCCTTGGCAAAAGCAACGAAGAACTTGCAAGGGTAAATATTTCAGCTTGTTAGACTGAAAGCTAATTTTCATTGAGTCCGCCGCAATGCACCCAAGTACTAGCGATTCTTTTGCATTTTACTGGGATCCGATTTTCTGCCGAGAAAATCTACGAAAAAATGTCTAAAACTGTTGATGGAGTCCTACTACTAATTCCATGTCAAAATGCCTCGTAAATTGCTTATTCTTTATTTTTAGATGTAAAAAAAAATTCGTGACTATGGAAAAAAAGGTCATAAATATTAACGCTGTTTCAAATTTAACTGTCTTTAATTGTAATTCAAGTTACTAGACTAAGAGTTAGGTGACTTTTAGCCGCCAATCGAATTTAAGAATTTTATGACCGAACGATGTGTGGCTAAGAATAATATGATTGGTTGATAATCAAAAAATATGATCGATATTTTTGTTTTATCAAAGCTGATGTCTCGAGCGTTGCAACCTTTTTTTAGAGGCAAGCACTCTAAAAGTCTCTTTTTAAATTTCTTTTTCGGTGGCAATAATTCATAAAACTATATTTTTGTGATTCAATTCACTAACCACACAGCAACGTATACGTGGTAAGCATTTAGCTTCTCCTGTCTTTTAGGATGATGAGGCTATGCTTTACCTAAAAGAAGTGGGTCCTGACACCTTGATACCGTGTTTCTCTGTAAACCTGAAAGGAAACCAAAGTGTGGAAGTGTGCAATGCAATCAACACAGCGATATTCGAAAGCCTCAGTCATACGTCAGGGGAACATACTGCGTTTCGTATTCCAATGCTTGTTACCTCGTCAAGTCTGGTATTCCACGTCCACAGTGTTGCAGCTACAAATTTCAAGAGAAGATTGGGGGTAAGATTTCTTTAAATAAACGACCAGTTAAAATGTGTTAAACGTTAAACCGTAGGTTATCGATTGGAAGTATTCATGTATAAGAATACAGTTGTTGCGATGTAACTAAAATTTATTAGATTTATCTATATCGCTGACTTAAGTTTCAGTTACTTAGCAACCAATTTTTCCCTTTTAAGTAACTTTTCAACTGATTTATATATATCCCAATCAGATAGGCTTATATATTACCGTCAATTAAGCAATCTCATTGTCTTTTTCTTTTTCAAAAAGGTGCCCTGGACAAACTCTACGCAATCATCCTAGAACTGGAATAATTTGCCTTTCCCTTTTCTCATTTTCGTTTCTGTATAAAGCAACAGGAGATAGGTTCCCGAAAACAAGGAATTGTAAATAGTCTCGTTTTCCTTCTTTCCTCTGTTTCTTCCTTCTTTTTTCTTTTTTTTTTCTTTTTTTGTATCCTTTATAATATAACCCGCTAATATTAACCCTTCTGTAGTCATGCTAATCTATGTGAGTTAAATAAAAGAAGGTCACGTGATATGTCATGAGATTATCGATTGTAAACAATGAATGTATTAGTGTTTAATTTAGTAATGAAAAGTGAACAGTTGATGCTAGTCTAAGCATTTCCAAATTCCACTTCGACCAGGAATAGCGTAGACGAAGAACCACTTTGTGGATGTGCTACCTCCAAATCATTATTATTATTATTATTATTATTATTATTGTTATTATTATTATTATTATTATTATTATTATTATTATTATTATTACTAGAAGTTCTCATTGAGAAGGGAAGTGCTGCCGTGAGTTGCGATGCGAATAGGACAAAGACAGTAGGTAGAACAGTTAAACATATGAATTTTTTTTCTTAAAGTCAATAACATAGAATTATGATGCACTGAGTAAAATACAAAAAATGAACCGATCACAATGACAAATATGCTTACATTCAGATACTGACTCGCCAGAGTTTCAACATGATTTTGTAATTCATTTTAACAACAGCAGTGCTGATAGACTGTTTCCTCATCGAACAATCATCGTGTACATGACGAGAAGAGTTGCGAACAAATAACGTAAAGACTAAAGGCCAAAACTTGTTTATTCACAGGTCAGGTAGACGTACAGTACACGCCGATCACAACTTACAATCCTGATTTCCGAGATAACAATCTGTGTGACAAAAAATACTCGCTATAACTAATCTTGAAACCTAGCATTAAAAAAAAAAACGAAAAAATGTCCCGTACAATAGTTCTTGAACTGTTCTTACCGTTTAGGCTGTTTAAAAAGACAGCAAACATCCGATGTACTACAACTTCTGCACAGATCTTAAACTCACATGAGAACAAAACAAAATGGCGGGTTGCTCAGAAGAGAAAAACAGGCGCGGCAGCTAAGCACTTGCTCATTGGTCACCTTGCTGATTGAACCATGGAACCATTGAACCATCGAACCATCGAACCATCGAACCAAAAAATCTCAAATCGCTCAAGAATATGGGTGCTGCCGGCTGATGCCCGGCAGCAATTATTATTATTATTATTATTATTATTATTATTATTATTATTATTATTATTATTATTATTATTATTCGAAACTATTATATTTTCACCATCATGTGCTACTACTATGCGCTTAATATGTGGTATCATTTAAATGGCTGGATGTCCTTTTAATTGCTCACCCGCTTGCCACCATCTATTTAATTTCCTTTTTGCTACTCTTTGATTTAGCTCAACTCAAACAGCGACGCGCCAGTCAAATACATCAAAACAACTTGTATGGATCCCTGGGCCACATCAATAGAGTTCATGAACCACATGGCTTCAATTATGAGGAACAGTATTTTGTGCGCCATTGGAAGGGTAAGAGTCCAACTGCATGAACCATGACGATTACTTATAACGGTTAAGGCTCTTGCTAAAGGGGAAATGTCAGCACGATATTGCTTTTTATGACCCAAAAATGCTCCTGTAGAAACGTGAAGAAGATATCACACAAATTTCATAAGGGAGATGCCGACTAACCATAATAGCTTTGTGGGTGGTTTCTGCAGGCATAGCATTAAAACTTGAAAAAGCAAGGCCAACTTTTTTAAGTTTCAATCCATCTCCATTCTTGCCATCCGTGGCAGCAAACGACAGGAAATAGTTTCAATGCCTAAAGAAAATGAGTATAATAGGGAAAAATAAAAAATAATAGGGAATAGCGTGTCATAGATCCCTTTAAGCCATTCTACCATTCATCACAACAAATCGGAAAGGTTTCGTCATTTTCAGTGGCTACCATTTTTAACATCGCCTTTAATTCCTGATCAGTTGAATATCGCTTTATTCACGAGAATAGTAAGCATGTAGAGGTGATTATACACAAGCAAAGCTGCCTAACTTGTCTAATATGTACATATAAATTATGTATAATATGCATGGTGATTTAAAACAGTTCAGCAGTTTATAAAACTGCAGTATAGTCCTCATAAACTGGAGAATGAAAAAATATTTTGAGATGCACGCGTCTTCTATTAGCTTTAAGATATAGTGACAAGTTAAGTAGGCAGCTTGACTGCTGCAACTATGTGATTTCTATGTTCAACTTTGATTTCTATTTTAGGTTACTGATCCTACTGCACTCCACAACTTTGTTAACACAGGAGTTGTCAATGAACAGAACGAAGTGATCGCCTGTTATGTAGGAGATTTTAACGGAGTTTCGAAGCAGTACGAAGCAATTGTCAAGTTCAAATTCGTTTGTAACAAAGACGCCGAGAAGTACATCGCCACCCAAAAGAAGCTGTCAAAGTGGAATGATGTTCTTCAACCGATTGTCTTCCGAAGCAGACAGCAAAGACTTCATGATGTCTTCTTCAAGGATACAGGGTACTCTGGTGAATTGGAAGAGTTTGACTGTTTCATTGGCTTGCCTTCTGACAACAGCAACCATCCATTTATGTGCCCAAACATGAAAATCACCGACGTTCCTCGTTACGAACATTTTGACAACCACAAATTCCCTGAGCACAGTTCCTACTTTATGTACGGTGACAGGAAAAACGTCTTTTTGTTTCACATCCCTACGAAGAGCCCCGACTTTTTTCAGGTAATGGTGCCCGGCCAAGGAACTCACACCAACTCATTATCATTCAGTCATTTTCATTATTATTATCATTATCCTCTTCATCATCATCACATGATTATCATCATCATCATCATCATCATCATCATCATCATCATCATCATCATTATAAGATTCCGTGAATAACAGATCGGACATGCAGACAATAAAAATTCCTTGTTTCCCCCTTTTATTTCGTTTGCTAAAGGTAGTGCAGCTTGATGGTTTTTCAGACAGTGTAGGAATTGAAGACGAGGATGAACTTTTACTCAAGCATGGGATTGAAGTCGAAATTCCCAACATTCCTGGTGAGCCTGTGATTCTTAACGGAGAAATTCAGGAACCCTTGGACAAAAATGAATTCAACATATCATTCGTCGGAATTAACGGTAAAGAAGTCAAGACCAAGGTGAAATTAGGAAAAAAGATTTGGTTTGCGCCATCTACAAGAACATTTTCCAATCTTATCTCAGTCACTGATAGAAAAAGTATGCTTCGTTCAGAGAATTTAGCAAGACATCTAGTTCAGCTAAATTTAAGTTAAAACACGTACACTCATTGGCGGCGGATTACCAACTTGTTTGAAGCTTAGATTTAAAATCCAAATGTCAAAAAATGTCAGACTCAGTAGTTTCAATACGCATAGTTTTCTTAGACTTTCAATGAACTGTTAACCTACAGTGGCCTCAGAAAAGGTGTTTCAGAAAATGGTCCCTTATAGTATTTAAGTAATTACAGCGCACTGCAGTTTCTCAGACTGTGAAAGAAAAACAAAAACAGAAACAAACAAACAGATAGTTAACGTAAAAGTGTTTTTTTGCTTCGTGTTTGTTCTGTTTCGCCATTTTTTTTTTTTTGGGGGGGGGGGGGGGGAATTTATGCTGTTGAAAGCACAATTTCTTTTGTTATTTTATAAATGGGCTCCGGGCCCTTTTAAGAACATACACAACACATTTATTGTCATGACAATAATCAAAATATATTTAAGCCTTGCGCGGGTGCCATGACGGCTAAGGATATGTGACAACAGTGTGACAGCTATTTAAATTATTATTTTTTAATAACATTTCGCCCAAGCTATTTAATTTGGATCTCGAATACCTAAATGAATAAATGTGAATTCGCTATTTATCATTCTTATATTTAAAATAAAGTATAAGAGAACGGGCATTTGCTATAGCAAAGGTGTCTATCTCTTTTAAGAAAACCATCTCATGCATTAAATTAAGTACTTAAAACTAATGAAAAGCCATTTTGGAACGTCAAAATTTAATTTTTTATATATCTAATTTTAAGTTTGTACCCAAAATTGTTTTTAAATAGTTTTATGGGTCTTGCAGGAAACTTGAATAAAGAGACATCGCTAAGTCAACTTTTTGTGTCCGAGTGAAACGTGCTACATGATAACCTTAGAGAAAATTGACTCTTTTTTTATTTCTGAAAGACGGCCCTCGGTAGACTACGAGTAGTCCCCCATTTTTCCTCAGGGACAGTAGAGCGAGCGAGAAAAGGGAACATGCGGCGGGGAGAGAGAAAAATGAGGGACTACAGACAAAGCAAAAGCCCAAGTTTTTGAACTTATGCGCTGCTCTCACAACGCAAAACTCTGATTGGCTCTTCCATGGAAATCTGTCAGCATCTGTCAAAAAGGCACCAGCCGCCATCAACACTTGACATAAACACAATTTACAGAACAAATAACTAGAGCAGAACAAATAACTAGTATAGAGTTGCTCTTGTAAAAGCAATTAAGAAGAAAGCCAATCCGGCAACTGATGAGGTTGGTCATGGTCTTGCCTGATTACAAAGTTGCAATAACAGAACAGTCGTAAGGCTGTTAAGCTTATTCAAACGTTATCACCAAGGGAGGAACTACTCGCTCCAGTCCAAAGACTCACATTATCTCCAGAAAAACAAGCGGCAGTTAAAATTCATGAGCAGTCATGACTGAATCATATCGCACTTCTCCATAGTTGATGTAGTTTTAGTTTAAGCTGCAATCCATTCTTCGAGATTTAGATAGCGTTTGAGACTTTGATTAGAGTTTCAAGTCAATGAGATATGCAAAGTCAAGGAGTTTTGAATTGTTTTCTTTGAATCTATAAGTTACATTTAAGGGGTCAGATAGCTGAAGTTTAATTCGGTGTGATTACCCAGGATGCAACTCGTCTGTTCTTGTGTTTTAATGTCCATCAAGACTTACACCTTTTCTTTGACAAACCTACTGCTGCAGAGTGACCATGAGTAGCGAGCAATTCAAAGAAGTCTATAAAAAACTCGACTTGACCTTTTAGCCAAAGTGCCTCTCGCTTTTAGCATGAATGCACTGAGCTCTTAGTCTCGGCAATTAAAGATAATCAGGAGACTTCGGGAAGGCCCTAAACAATTATAGAGCTTTTTCACCACGTGGCCAGCAACTATGCAAATTTATTGTTACAAACGTGGAAAGGTTTTTCATATCAAAAGGTTGATCTCCCACGGGACTAGTTTGGGACACCAACGTTAACGTGGCCGCCGTTTCATTTGTTTTGGGACACCAATATGGCAGACGTGATTTCTTGTGATATCCGGGATAATCAAGGCCAGGCTTTGATATTTCCGGAAATCACGAAAAAAGCTCAACCATTCATTCTGGTTACGAAACAATTGAAACTTACGGAAAATAAGATTTGCCTCCAACTCTAATTACAAAATTGTTTTCAGCCTTGATTACAAAACTTGCTATTTGTACGTAGACTTTTAACCTTTTCTTTCATCTTTCCTGTTCACTAAAGATTAGTTTGAGTAAACTAATACTTCGGTTTAATTTGCAGTTAGAGAAGTAAAGCAAAAACAACAACAAAACAGACGTTCTGGTAAGCTTTTCGAGCCACTTTTGGGTCTCTCTACAAGAAGGCACACCTGCAATGGCAGCCATTGCGTGTTACGAGTTGCTAAAGTCACGTGATGCACATTTCTTCTGATGGTAACACGCAAACATTTTCTCACCCAGAAAGATTAGAATAGTTGTAGCCACTGTTTTTTTTTTTTTTTTTCTTTCTTTCTTTCTTTCTTTCTTTCTTTCTTCCTTCCATACCAGTCTAAATAATTCTATTTTTGGAAACGTGAGCATGCTTTCTGCTAAAGTACACGCGTAGGAAATTTATACCCTGAAATGAGTTTACCTGATCAATGTTTTTCATTCTTTAGACTCATTTCAAAAGGTTTTATTGAAGGTTTTGTTTTATGTAAACTGCGCAATATCAGAAATATACTTTAAACAGCTCAATAAGAATATGTAAATTGTGCAAACTGTCCAATATCATGTTGTTACTGCGCAATATCTTGACAAACGATTTGTTTGAGCGGCGTTTGATCTAAAAGATAAACGTATCATGACTACGCATATCCATTAAACCCAGTGCACGTCAACGATAATTAACTTTGTGCAACAGTGAGTACGCAACTTTTCTAAAATTCTAAATTTCGCAAAATCTTTGAATAACTTAAAAAAAGCCGTGGCGAGTTGCAAAACGTACGAGGATACGCTTACAACGTTCTTTAAATTAATATCTATGTACTAGTCTATAGTTTCGAGCAAATGGCTTTGACGTCACATTAAAAAACAACAACAACAACAACAATAACAAAAAAAACAAAAACAAAAACAAAAAGATCTTATTACTTATGTCATTGTACTGTCGTTTTGGCAGAAGTTAACATAATAACAGAAGAAAGCGTTTACAAAACAAAAAAGTTAAGCTGTTTCATTGTGTTAGAACACCAATGTGGCCGCCTTTACGTCGTTCACGTCAAAAATCTCTTCAAGTAAAATTAGATGCTCGTGATCTAGCAGGTGACCAGCTCAAGCGTTTACATACGTTTTGCAACTAATGCCCTCTAAGATGACGCTAAGATATTGCGCAATTTACAAATTCTCACCGCGCTCTTTGCTACTGAAATTGTATGGTACATTGCATTGAGTTGTGCAAAGTAAAATATAAGCCAACTATAATAACAGCGACCTTTCCGGTGGCGGTAAGTTCATCAATATATGAAGCCGACACGACTTCAAACCCACGGCTCTAAAGATCCACATATAAAATTTATAGAAGTCGGATAAGGTTGGGAATGCGAAGTCCGAAGTCCGAAGTCCGAAGTCCGAAATTGTAAGTAGGAAGTCCGAAATCAAAAGCTTTCGAGAATCGCGTATCTATCCCATTACTAACCAGAATAAATAAATAAATAAATAAATAAATAAATAAGACTGTCGGTTCTAGGATGGCGTATCCACTTCAATTTCGCAGTAAGATTGCTGTTTTTGTCAGTTCCCTTGGTAACAAGAATCGCCTTGACAGAGTCAAATTTCATTTACACGCTCTATTACATGTACGTCACATTCAGAAAGTAATCTACATACATTATGTGAAGAACGCTGGGGGTAAAGGCGCCGCCAAATCCCTTTCGTAATAGGTCGTTGCCATTTTCAAAGGACCAGTACCATTAATGGTAACCGATAATCTCTGGAATTATCTATTTATTTATTTATTTATTTATTTATTTACTAAGAACCCCGATAATTCGAACTCTCCGCTAACTCGAACTAAGTCCAATTTCACTTTGAATTCACTCCCTGACCAGTCATTTTTACTCATTTAACTCGATCTCAGATAACTCGAATTCCCCGCTAACTCGAACTAAATTTCCTTTCCCTTGATCAAAAAGTCGCTATTAATTTACCCCGATAACTCTACTTGACCTCTTCATGTTGTAAAAAGGTAAAATCACTAAACTAGCACTGTTCAACACTAAAGTAATTTGGTGAAACGTACAGATCAAGTTTTATCATTAAAAATGTCTTGTAATGTTACCGTTTCTAATGAAATAAGTTAAATTTGGATTGCACCATACACTGAAGTGCTGAAAAATCAGTAACTATCAATTTTTAACATGGCAAATTGAATTTTGCGATCGACCCAGATTACTCGAACCCTCGCTAACTCGAAGTGTTTTACGTTTCCCTTCAGAGTTCGAGTTACCGCGGTTCCACCGTACTTTGCATAATTAAAACCGTCCCTCATTTACTGTGTCACGAAATTCATTTCTTACAAATTGAACAAAACAATATTGACGTCGATACAGCCCCCTCGAGTGAACTTACCTAGGCAAAATACAGTGATTATGGAACTAATCAAATTGTCCACTCAAGTGTCTACCTTGTTTTATTGTGTTTACTCACTGGTGCGGAATGCCAGAAAGGCCTATACAGGCAAAAGCCATATTTTTAACTATTCCTAGAAAGAAGGAAGTTTTAGCCCATATTGAGTTTATGTTAAGAGTTAGGCAAAGGAACAAAGGGTCACCAGTTATAACTGTGACATTTACAGTTCTGAGATAGTTTATTATGATATGTATTTAAATGTTTCTAACATTTGGCCGATCGGTGTGGAAGTGCTGCAATAAAGTAGAGAGACTTAGAACACAAAAAGACCGGGTTCTCTTCTGGGTTGCAGGAACCTCTTTCCTCTAATTAGAAACACATTCAATATCAAGTAAAAATTATCCCAAGAGGGTCGAACATGGCAGCGACCTTACGAACGGGAAATCCAAAACTGCATCTCAGTAAAACTGACGTTAACTGCTGAGTAACCATACCTTCAATCATGCATATAAATTCATCCAACAACTTAATTTTACTAAAGTTAAGGAAGCTTCTTTGAAGCCAGAAGGTCCTCGGAAAACTCTAAAAGGTAAGAGGCGAGTGTACATTATTATAATGCTTACAGGTATTTTTTATTAAATACATATTTTAACAGCAGAATACCACAATTTCTAAGTTGATGTGAAACATACAGTAAACTGCAAGGTATAACATGCATATCTTGTTATCTCAGATGCTTCTTTTGAGGACCACTTGCTAACTAAGTGGGAAATTTGTAATACGAGGGTTACGTACCCAAAAACGCAAAGCTGACTTTGCTTCTTTTGCTTATTGCGAATAAATAAATAAGTAAATAAATAAATAAAATAACCTTTTTTTGTTGATGACTTTAAACTTCTTACAAAGTCTGTGAATTTAATTCTGGTTTCATTTAAGAGTATAGATGGTCTAGAATGCCAATTTATTTCTAACCTTGATTAAAAAATAAATAACAAGGGCAAAAAATCGGATTTCATAACGTACTGTCCGGAAAACCAAAGTGCCTGTAAGGTGAGGGATTGTCGGGACTGCATTTTTTAGTTTCAAGCTTATGTATGTTAATTATATCATCAAGCTACCTTTCAAGTTATCAGTTATATGATGTATAACTCATAGTAGTCACCAATACCCAACATTATCTTCCGTGTTTCCCATCGCCTTACCTTTGACACATCGAAATGATTCAGAAAGATGACGACAATAATGCTCGACAATAACTAAATTTATTACAAAATTTGCAAAGCATGCAACAGAAAATTATCTAAACAAAAGGATCGTATCGCCTTCATGCATGATGAAAAGTACAGAAAATTTAGCAAGGGATCTAACGTTAAGTTATGCAGCGCACTCGAAAAAACTAAGCCCACGATTGTACTTAACGGAAAAAAATCGACTGCAAAAACTTTCACGGAGAGATTTTTTGCCGTTAAATACAGTAGAATACCGCAAACCTAACTTCCTTTTCGGTTCTTCGGTTAAACTGTATTGTTATTTCTGCCAAAACGACCCCACCTCACGCAAAATATGAAAGCCGTTCGAGACATTAAAAATTAAAGTTTTCAACGATAAGTGAAAACAAACCTATGGCCTGAACAAAGTTCTAAAACTAGCCGCGGCTTTGCAAACAGTCTTTTTCGAGCAAACATGGTGCAGGTACAAGATGTTGCGTTATGGAAACGCTTATGTAACTAAGAAAAGTTACGTGGACGGCTCTGTCAATTTCTGCGTTGGCGTGCAGCCACTTGGGCCTTTATCTACTACTCGTGTTGTGATATATAGTTCTCGGAAAGCAATCCATTGTTCAAACCTTTTGACATGATATTGCGCACTTTACAGGATATTGATTGAATTGCGCAGTTTATAAAAGGTGGTATAATGCCTTTTGTTCCGTAATAAAAAAAATAATACTACGTAAGCCCATATTTACTGCGTTTATAGAACTATTGTTAAACGCTGCTGTAAGCAAGTGTCCTTGAAATCAAAATGTTATGGAATAAAAAAGAAACTTCTTTTAAATCTACGCATAAGCTTTCCTTAGAAAACATACTTATAAATTGAGGTTTTTCCTACTGTTGCTCTGTTCAGCGAAGCAAGACTTAACTGAAACCCATACAACCCTGTCAACAATTTTTATAAGTATTTGCAATTTAAATTAAAATCTACGTCAACTGCGTGGTCAGAAAGTATCAGAATCCTGGCTTTATTTTGAAGATTTTTTGACAAACCTGTTGTCGCGCCTGACTTGAATGACTTGGCAAATTACAGACTGAGAATTTTCAGTGTTTCATGTCGGGTCCGATACAATTTAGTTGCACTCCGTAACGTCCTAGTATTGTCATCCCACAAGGGAGGAATATAATTTATTCGATCACTATGAATGGGTAAGTGGTGAGGAAGGAAGAAGGCATAAATCTTTTGTAGTCGTTGAAAAAAAAAAAAAAAAAAAAACTTCTATTTCAGCAACCAGATCACTCTTTGCGAATGACTTACTTTCAATTTATGAAAATATCAATTGATGGGTCTTTAAAAAAATTCCTTTTTCGATAACCATCGAAACGAAATTATTATTCAGTCAAAATCTATGCAAAACTAACGAACAAAGCAATCGAGAAATAGAAATAAATAAATCATGATAAATTAATGCATCAATAAAAATACCCATTCCTGAGAGATTTGCTCTTAGTATTTTTACCCAGGTATTATTACCAGTGCTATGACCAAAAGTACAGTTTATTATTTCTTTATTTACTTCTTTTTTTTTTCCTATCTAAGTCGTCACGGTTCTCATTCTCAGACACAAAGAGCTTTTTGCTAATTAGTTTACATAAAGACGTCTTCTTCTCTTTGCAAGGATATTTAGACTTTGGGGAAAACTGTTTTCGAGAAGAGGATCGTGAGCGCACTGGTCGAAAGTACCGATGGACTTGCAGCAAAGAAAAGCTCTTGCAAATGGGGATCACGTGACCGACAGGCAAAAACAATGGGCATCCCTTGGTGCTTGGTTTTTGGGACCCAAAGGAGAAAATGGGGAAGTGTTTCGGGACCTCTTGACGAAGGCTGTCGATTCGCATATCGGATTCCGTCACAGGTAATTTAAAGCATAGGAGAACACATGTAGTGTGGCCAGCAATAATCAGGTTATAACGTGTTGTCTTCATTTATTTTTCTTAAATGGGTAATTTATTTATCTTACAGACTTAAATTTTTTTTTGTAATTAATCACTTCAGCCACACCTATAGTTATTTGAAATTGTCGAAACAAGAAGCATGGCTTATTTGTAAGCTTTGCGTCAGTAATCCAAAAGCCTGCGTACAAAGGTCGCCCAAAACGGAGAGGGGACAAAGCAGGCCGTGTAGGATTCTCCGAAACTGGTATTTTAAGCAAATATAGACACCCTGAATGGTTTTATTCAACTTTCATTCTAATTAAAACGGCTACCGCGTTTCCCGCAGAAACGACGCTGGTTCACGCACGCTCACTACTTACTTTTGTATTAAGAAAATCTCGTCAGCTCGTAATCGTCCTTGTCTCTAATTACAAGGAGCTCTTAACTTATCTAAAAAAACTAAGAGACGTGCCGGTGCTCACAGATAAATGGTTTCAAACCACAAAAGTATCACATTTATTCATGTCATACTCACCTCATCCAATAATTGTCCATTGTGTTCAACAGTTACTTCCCCTGTGATCCCCCTTACGTCACAGACCAGCTTCGAGAAGCAGGATCCTTCAACTTTGCCATGGAGAGGTTAAAAACTGAGATGGAAAAATTGCAGGCCGAATTAAAAAAGTCTGTTACGTTCCATTCTTCAGTTCAAGATACAAGGTAAATACATCAAGAATTAATTACTTTCAACCATCAATTCATCTATTCATTTCGTTTTTTTTTTCTTTTTCCTCATGAAAAATAATAATAACCGACATAACGATATTGACGAACATAACGATAAAGATAAAGATAAAAACAAAGCCATGATAATGATAATGACAGTGACAATGATAATGATAATGATAATGATAATGATAATGATAATGATAAAGATAAAGACAATGATATTGGTAATGACAGTGATAATGGTAATGATAAAGTTAATGGTAATGATAATGATAATAATAATGATAATGATAATAATAATGCTAATGATATTGATAATGACGGTGATAATGGTAATGATAATGATAAAGTTAATGATGATGATAACAATAATGATGATGATAAAAATAATGATGATGATAATGACCATGAAAATGATAAAGTTTTGAAAATGATAATGGTGATGATAACGACAAAGGTCTTGAAAATGATAATTGATACTACTACTAGTGCTACTACGGAGCGCGCTCCTATGCCTAAAGGGATCGAGAACCCCGAGAAGGAGGAACTTAGATGTTAAGGACAGGGATCTAGAAATAGAGAAGGGTCAAGCAGGACTTCCCTATACTCAACAGCTATAGATGCCTTATCAAATGTCTGTATTTTATTTTATTTTATTTTATTTAAACATTTGAAAGAAACTTTTGAATTTTAGAGGTTGACAGTTTTTTTTATTGAAATGAAATGTTTTTAATTCGAATAAATTTTTCTTAGTTAAGTTAACTTTTTCTAAGCTAAATTAAGTGTTTTTTAAATCGACAGGAATTGTAAATAGCGTTTTGAATGAATAGTTTTTTTCTTTTTTTCAAGCGAATTAAGGTCTCGGTAAAGGAAAACGAGGTGCCCACAGAAAAAAATTCTAGTCGCGCGAGTATTTTCGCTACAAAGGCAAGTTACATATCAAATTAAAGCTAAAAGACTAAATTACCTTATAAAAGATTTTATTTCATCGAATTTCAAAAGGTGCTTAAGTTTTTTGTTCTCGAACTCAGAGGTATCGAGTTTACTGCTGAAGCTCCAGCCCTTTCGCGTTGTTAAATATTCACTTCCTTTTTATTGTATCTGATTGACAGATAAAAGACCTAAAAAAGGGTGTGAGGAAATTTGCAGATGTCTCGTGTTAGCGGAATTATTGCATTTCAAACTAAAAAGTCGAATCTCGAGCGCGATTTACGCAAAGAAACTGACATAAAATGAGTTACAAAGGGAAATCGGAAAATTCCTCACACCCTTTTTGAGTCTATATCATTATCCATCATATCTGAAAGTTTCAAAGCGATAGCTTAAAACCTGTCCCGACTGGAAGTCGGAGAATTTTGATTTTTGCGTCTAAAATAGAGTGAGAGAAAATCAGCTCTTAAGATTTAGCGCGAAGTCCACGCTTGGCTGGTTAGCTCAGAAAAGGCTCATTTTAGAAGGGTTAAAAAGCACTTTCTGATTTTCTTTTTCTGCCAAATTAAAATTTAGGACCCACTCATGCCAAAAATCCAAAAAAAAAAAAAACAAAATCGAGCAATGTACTAAAATTTTCATTTACCGAGACCTTAATTGTAAATAGGATTTTAATATAGTCAGCATTGTTGTCAATAAAATTTTTTCACTACTAAAAAAAAACTAGTGCTACTACTAATGTTTTATTCAACTTTAAAAATATGTGCATAATTTACAGAAATGTTTGAAGTAAGAATTAAGCAGTATATAACATTAAGAATTATATAAATCATAAAAATACAATCAAAGTGTCAATAATGATTAACAAATACATTCCTGGCCGCTCAGATGCGATCAACAACTCTTGCAGGCGGTCCAGCGTTTTAATAATATACATATAATATTATACTACTACTACTACTACTACTACTACCACTACCACTACCACTACCACTACCACTACCACTACCACTACCACTACCACTACCACTACCACTACCACTACCACTACCACTACCACTACCACTACCACTACCACTACCACTACCACTACCACTACCACTACCACTACCACTACTACTACTACTACTACTACTACTACTAAGAATAGTTAATGGAAGAGTTAATGGAGATACCCTAGGCAGACCCACTTTTCATGGAAAAAACGGAACGAGCGTTATTGATTATCTAATATGTGATCAGTCTACATTTCTCAACGTTGCAAATTTTTTTGTTAAACAGCCATCTTATTTATCGGATCATAGTGCCATCGTGGCGTGGCTCAATCTTAACACCAGGTTAATTGGAGACGAAATGCACACTCCAAATAGTAGCAATAGATTATCAAAATTACCACGGCAATTTTGCTGGGAAGTTGACTCACACTTAAATTTCAAAAACGCACTGCGCACGGAACCAATCCAAATTCTAATTAGACAATATATGGAGACAAACACCGAAGATGTGAATATCTCCTTAGAAAACACTATGAAAATTCTAACTGAGAGCTCCAAGCTATGCCTAAAAATTAAAGCTAAGAAAACTTATAGGCGTATTAGGAAATCATCCAACAAGAAATGGTTTGACTGTGAATGTCGCTTGAAAAGGCATGAATTACGAAAAGTCTCAAATGAAAAGCACCGTGACCCCCTGAACTCCGAAGTGCGGGAAAGATATCACAAAGCCTTGAATGATTACAAAAAGCTCCTAGACACAAAGAAGAGAGGATTCCACAAAGAAAAAACATTACAACTCGACGAACTAGCTCTAAATCCTGACAAGGCGTCATTTTGGAATTGTTTAAATTCGATGAGCGACACTTTCAACGAAAATGTTCCTGCCCCAATCTCGGAAGAATCATGGCTTCACCATTTCAAATCTCTGCATTCTATTGACCCGACGAATTCCACGCATGAACATCATGAAATCCATAGGGAACTAAATTCTTTAGAACACGAAAAGGAACAGTTTAACCATCTCGATTATGAGATAACTGAGAGGGAAATACGTCAAGCGGCGAAGAAATTGAAAAATAAGAAATCACCATTTGTTGACAAAATACGAAATGAAGTGATCAAAGCAAGCCTCGAACCACTAATGCCTGTCTATGTCAAACTTTTTAACCTCATTTTACAATCCGGAAAAATGCCAGATGTTTGGTGTCAAGGCCTCATAACCCCAATTTACAAATCTGGTGACAAGAGTGATCCAACAAATTACAGAGGCATATGTGTTTCTAGTTGCCTTGGAAAACTGTTCTGTTCTATTTTAAATCGAAGACTTCACTTGTATTTTGAGGAAAATAAGATATTACATTATTCTCAAATTGGCTTTTTGCCTGAAAACCGCACTGCAGACCATATTTTCACTCTAAGGACCCTAATAGATAAATATGTGCATTATCACAAGGAAAAAGTCTACGCTTGTTTCGTAGATTTCCGCAAAGCGTTTGACTCTGTTTGGCACGAAGGATTGTTTTATAAGCTGCTAAAAACGAATATAGGGGGAAACTTGTACAACCTCATGAAAAGTCTTTATTGCAACTCGACATGTTCCATCAAAATCGGTGAAAACAAAACACAGCCTTTTTCATATTCCAGAGGTGTACGTCAAGGCTGTATTTTAAGCCCTCTTTTATTTAACCTCTATTTAAACAATCTACCACTTTTATTCGAAAACACCTTATCTGACCCATTTGTTCTCCCAAATGGGAAAAAAATAAATTCACTTTTCTACGCAGATGATTTAGTTATTCTATCAAGATCGAAAATTGGATTACAGAACTGTTTAAATGCGCTTTCTTTGTATTGTGACAAATGGAAGCTAAAAATTAATCCGAAGAAAACAAAAATTATGATATTCCAGAAACGCCCAAAAAAATCTATTGACATCAAATTCAACATAGGCAGTGAGTCAATTGAAATTGTCCAAGAATACACTTATTTAGGTACACGTTTAACTCCAACGGGAAACTTTACACTTGCACTCGAACACTTAAAAGAAAAGGCCCTTCACGCGTTTTCTAGTATTCGGAAGCGGACAATTCTTAACAAACTTAATCCTAATACTGCATCCCAAATTTTTGACACCATGGTATTCCCAATCTTGAGTTACAACAGCGACGTATGGGGAATGTACACCAAGCAAGATTTTAAAAAATGGGATAGCTCCCCAATAGAAAAAATCCACCTCAAATTCTGTAAACGTTACTTAGAGGTTAACAATAAGGCCTCTAACATAGCCTGCAGAGCTGAACTTGATAGACTGCCGCTGCTTATCCCGATAAATCAGAAAATTATGAAATATTTTGTTTACCTCAACAACAAAGATAATGACTCTATAGTCAAACAGTCTTTCCTTATGTCAAAGAATCTACATTCTATGAATAATTCCGGATATTTTTCCAATTTCATAAACGTGCTTGAACAATACAATCTAACCAGTTTAGAAGCTGAATCTCTAGATAATGATAAAATTAGACGATATACCACAGAAATGAGAGAGAAATATCTATCTTTTTGGCGGCACAGCCTCGAAAATTCAAAAAAACTAGAATTTTATAAAACTTTTAAAGATGAATATTCTACATCTGATTATCTCTACCAACTAAGACATTATGACGAACGACAGAATTTTGTTAAATTTAAAATAAGTAATCACAAACTTATGATTGAACATGGTCGATACCAAATCGATCATTTGCCAAGAGAAAATAGATTATGTCCTTTATGTAACTCAAATCAGGTAGAAGATGAGATTCATTTCCTCTTTCAATGTAACAAATACTCAGTACAGAGACAGGCATTTATTAATCAAATCAATCGAATAATACCTGAATTTGACAAGAAATCATCTCCAGAAAGCATAAAACTGATAATGAATTCGAAGGAACATCATGTAAATAAGTTAGTTATGAAGTTTGTTTCCTCGTGCATGAAAATACGTGATTCATTGTTAGTAATGTAACCGAATTTTTCTAGATTATTATTAGTGCTGTTTTGTTTTATATTTTGATTGTCATATACATGCTTTTGCAATACTGTAAAATGATGCGGTCATGCAAATAAAGCAATTTATTACTATTACTATTACTATTACTACTACTACTACTACTACTACTACTACTACTACTACTACTACTACTACTACTACTACTACTACTACTACTACTACTACTACTACTACTACTACTACTACTACTACTACTACTACTACTACTAATAATAATAATAATAATAATAATAACAAATAAGTAAAGAACCTGTAGCATTTAATAGCCATAGGCTAAGGCTAACAAACTATTGACCCTTCTAAACTTTTGGCCCTCATATTAAAAGGATATATAGCTTTTACATCTACGCCTTTGTTTATGATTATATTATACAAACTAACAACCCGTATTTCTTTTCCTAAGGGCCACGTTCAATGGGAGACAGCGATGCCAGCTAACCTTGGCTACATGTCTGCAATGTTGTACAACCAAAACAACTGCGCATCAGAATCCTCTCCTGTCACAAGTAAATACGAAATGGAGGTGGGCAAAGACCTGTGTGTCATGGTGGGGTATGACAGGGACAGATGTATGGGACATCTCACCGCTGGGGGGTCTGTAGCCAACATTGAAGCAATTTGGGCGGGAAGAAATGTGAAGTACTTTCCACTGGGACTACAAGAAGCTTTGTTGAAGGACAAAAGACTTTCTGGTGCCAAAAGTTACAAGGTACGTTTCCCTGTTTTACTTACGTTCTGGTTTATTTATCCATGCACTTTACCTTTTGCATTGTTTAGGCATAATGTGGACGGATAGATTTGGTAGACTATATATATATAAGAAAATACCATTTTCAGTTTGGCCAGACGTGGCAAATGAACATTACTTACCGTGGAGAGTGTTAAGAAGGCACAAAGACCAGAAAGAAGAAAACTAATGGAGTTTCTGCTTTAAATAACTCTCATATGCCAAGTAAACATCTGCGATGAAATTAACTGGATTGAGTACACATGGTGTAAAGATATTGCATCGTTTAAATCACAACCACTTACACTGTATAACTTAGGTTCTTTTCACTGGAAACCATTCATATTTTTTTTGTTTGATTTTTTTATTATTATTGATTTGCTCAACATTGTATGTAAGGTTACAATATTTTGATAGTGCTTAAGAAATAATTACAATATTGAACAGGAAGTCTCGGAAACCTTTCTGGTCTTATCGAGGAGACTCCCTGTCAGTTTTCATCAATTTCATTTGATTATGATGACATAGACGATTTTGGCTAGTAAATAAGGTTTTACATCATCAATACTATATATGTGCGTACATCGAATATATAAATAAAATATTAGCGGAGCTCCACGCGCGCGCGAAGCGCGCGCGTGGGCGGAGCCCCATTGCTAAGTAAATCTACCCATCCCAGAAAATTTGATAATCACGTGACCGTACACCGACCGCCCGCCGTCCGTCCGCACCACAGGAAAACCAATGTTTACTCTCACACTTTTAGCTAGTTTGGGAGCCCAAGAGAAAACTAATTGCACAGGCTGCACATCAATGTTGTGATCAATTGACAGCTATCAAAACAGGGCATCCGCTGACAAGTATCACCTGACCGTACCGAGGGCTCAAGTGTCGACCCATCGAGGTCGAGTATTTTTTTAAAGTTATCCGCTGACAAATTACCAGTTTCAAATGATCGCAAGCTCAAGTTTATTTTTTCCAAGGATTCATATCAAATATGTTGTGTTTATGTCACTATGGCCCCGCACTATTAGGATTTTGATTTCAAACTGACCTCGGAAGCGAAAATTCATCCAGTTTTATTTTAAAGTACAGGCGGGGAAGACCTTATCTTACCATGGTCACGCGTTGGTCACGCTCTACGTCCAATTTTTATACTCTGATTGGTCAAAATTTGACAGGTGAGTTTATGCGGAAAAATTATGCAGCATCTTGAAAGTAGTTTACTTTGACAGCTGAAGCTGGCAGAGTTTTGTGTCAACTTGTGATGTTTTTAACTGAAATACAGCTGGTATCAAGAGTCTTCTGTTATTCATGGCTGGTTTGTTTACTGGGTTTTGGTTGAGAAATGCGTCGCTTGTCAAAATTCGGTAATTCGATCTCAGATGGCATCGTTTTCGTTTTTCACCTTGCTTAATGCGTAAGAGGGTTTAAAACTCTCAAGCAACTGTGGCCTCCCTTGATAGCTTTCAGGAACTGAATCTCGAATGGTAAACCTAAGTAATTATTGTATTTGATGTTTGTGTTTCAGGAAGTCTTGCACAGTTCACGCTGACAGTTTATGCGGCAAGTTTATGCACGTTTGCAGGATTTGAGTCAATGATCTGACCTAGTATCAGGTTTGATATACACTCTTTTTTTTCTATAAGAATATATTTTATAAGAATATCAAGGCTGAAATTCGCAAAACTTTAAGAATATTTTAAGAATAAACCCCAGACTGAGATATTGAAAAGGATATACCGTATTTTTGTATGTTCAAAAGCTGTAAATACAATACAATTATATGTTTTTCACTTACTCTATTCTCTAAGGGGAAAACTAGGCAACAAAACGAGAAAACATGCGCTAACTATAACTGATACCCCCAATATAGTCTAAAACGGAAATGTCATGAGCTATAATTTAAGAATAATACAAGAATATTTTCAGCCTAAAATCGGCAGAAGAGTAAGAATATTCAGCCTGGGCCGGAAAAACAACATTCTTATTAAAAAAAAGACTGTAAGCTTACAGACTTTAAAAAGTCTTCAGATATATTTGCTCACCACAAATAGAAAGAAAACGTTCCGAAGGATATTTAGTTATAAATTTGGCTGTAGAAAGAAACCTTTGAGCGATTTTCTTGCTTCGAGGAGTTCACCTTCGAAAACAGTAAACACCGCGCTGGGAAGCCAGCTAAAACATAAACTTAAGCTTTACGCTGAACTGAAAGACTCAGGATTTTTAGAGACACTTTAATACTTGTCTTCGTGAATGAAAATTGTTGTCTCTGTAAATGTTTCACGGAATTATATCTCTTTTTTTGATTGTTAGTAGTCTCTCTCGCAATTTTAATCGCTTGTCCGTGCCGTTTGTTTTCATCGTTCATGACCATCGCTTGCAGGAGTACTCAAAAATGTCGCGCGTATCAAACGCTTTATAAGATTACACATCGTTATAACTGAAACCATTAAATAACAAAACAAATAATAATAAATTCGCTATTATGTTGAAGCGTAACTCTGTTAAAGTTCATTCAAACACTCGACCTCACTGACAGCTCGCACTATAGAAACGAGAACCAGCTGGCCGTATGGGTGATTTTAGAAATTTTCTGAAATTTTTTAACGGTTTGGCTCGTCCTGAATATTGACTGAGTGCAATTTGTCTTGAAAAATTGTGAAATAGCGCATTCTGTCCGAGCTCTGTATGATAAATAGTACTGTTTCACCTCAAATGTGGTGTATAAAAATTATAAAAGGTTGGTTTAAACACCCCCAGATTTGTTGGCAAGAATTTGTAAAGTAAACCTGTCGAACGCAAAAAAATTTGGCGTGATTTGTTTTCAAAGAATTTGTTTTCGAGGCCTAATCTACTGTGATCTTGAATGTGATCGAAGATGTTTGCTATTTTTTGGGTGTACATATAATTTTATCAATTTGATGTAAGATGTTTTACTCTGAAATAACTTAGCCTTTCCCTTAAAAGTCACATGAATGTGCCCTTAAGTTAAATGATTTGTGGATTAAAAGTTTATTGTTTGATTTAAATTATAAATTTATTAAAATTGGAGCTTCGCTTTTAGCCCTGGCTAAATCTATATATTACAAATGTGGCATCACTGTTTCATTCTACCTCTTCACTCATCAGATGAATATTCTCAGAATAACTTGACCGACCATCTCTTATGTCATCCGTCAAGCTATTATAAATTATATCTAACCCCTTGTTTGCAACAGTAAATTATCGTACATTTGTTTTACCCAAGGGCTTATGTAGACGTTTGTATAAACGAGGGTTATGATCATGGATTTCATTATTTTTCTTAAAATTAAAAATTGGTTAATGCTCCAGGAAGTTGATTTTGTGAGGACTGATATTTTAGACATTCAACAACAAATTTATTCATCTGTTAAATATTGAGAATATTAAATTGTTGAAATAAAGATTTCGACAAATGATTATACTTTTTTAAAAAACAGCATGATCCCGACTAGTTTTTTTCTGCAGCTTAAAAATCTTGTCTAGATTCCCTCGACTCTCAAAGTTTGTCTCGCTTCAGACAGAGAAACATCGAGATTTTTTTGTTATAATATTATAATTATTATTTCCTGGCAAAGAGAAGCTAAGAGAATTAACCATGTCCCTGTTCGTGAACAGTCAGTGAGTGTTTAGTGACGGATCTATATATTTTTCTAACTTTATTTTTCTCCGGTCAGGTTTTATTGCCTCAAAGAGGAAAAGAAGAAGAATTAATCAGCGCTTCACAGTGGGAACTCCTTAACCTTGATGTCGACACTATCTTACAAATGCCTTCAGATGTACAAGCTTTGGCAAGCCTCGAACATCATGAATTTATGGAAATAATGTCGAAGTACCTTTATGAGTCCATTGGAACGCAGGAGTTTGTAAGGCGACATATGCTAACACAAAGTCCATGCATTGTTGTTCCAAACACATTACACATTTCCTTGACGAAAGCAGCCACAATCCTTGGACTTGGTCGAGAGAGCCTTGTTTCTGTAGCAGTTGACGAAAACTCGCGGATGGATCCTATTGGTTTGTAACAGTTTCTGTCTAGAACCCCCCCCCCCCCCCCCCCCTCACACACACACACACACACACACACACACACACATACACACACACACACACACACACACACACACACTCACATACATACACACACCAATTTTCTTTTTCTTTTCTTTTTTTTTTTTCAACAATCAACAACAAAAAACCAGAAAACGGAAACAGAACAAATAACTGTAGGGTGTATTTAGTTAACATTAACAAAATGCGTATGAACCAACTTGTGAGTTATATATGGAAGTGAATTACATTTACTTACTCTTTGCTTGTAATCGATCATCACAGTTGTTTTTCATTGAAAGATAACATTTACTTTTATGGAATTTTAGATTTGAACCGCATTCTACAAGAAAAATTGGATAAGGAAATTCCAGTCATAACGGTAGTAGCTGTCACAGGAACAACAGAGCAAGGCGCCGTTGATCCAGTGACTGCAGTTGTCTATTCGCGCGAAAAGTTTAGAATGAAGGTAAGGATAACTTGAAGTATATCTGACTTCATATCTGAAATTTCTTACACTGTCAAAACCATTGTACTCATCATCATCATCATCATCATCATCATCATCATCATCATCATCATCATAATCATCATTTCTTTCTTCATCGTGATCACTAAGATCATCAATCGTTTTCGGCGATGTATTAATTATATAGATCCTTTTTACCTGGCACCACTTTCCTAAAATATTTATGCCATAAATTAGGTATTACTTTGAAGAATTGTCTATTTTAAAAACCCTTGTCTTTATTTATATGAAGGGTCTGAACTTCAGCATTCACGCGGATGCAGCCTGGGGAGGATATTTCTGTAGTATGCTGCGCGCGCAGCCGGAGAGCAGTCCTATGCCGACAGCCAAACAAACAGGATTTGTTCCAGAAATGTACCTGAGTTCCTACGTCCACGAACAGTTATCAGCTCTCCACCATTGTGATACAATCACTGTTGATCCCCACAAATCTGGCTTCTGTCCTTATCCTGGTGGTGCAATCTGTTATAGAGACAGAAAGATGAATTCATTTCTGTCAATCACCAGTAAGGCGCTCTTTTTGCATGGGAACATGCTTCTTAATAATGTTGGTATCGAATGATCCAAACCTGGGGCAGCTGCTGTAGGGGTCATGATGGCAAACAGGGTAACCATTTATGAATCTTTTTCTTTTAGCAATGTATTAAAAAATAGTCTATATAAGACAGCCCAATTATTACGACTATTTTTCGACAAAACACCAAGTTATTTTTCTGGCTCATGTGTGATATCATCATAAAAAAAATAACCATAGAATTTGAATCAATCTCTTCTGGAAACAAGTGAGCTTGATGCTTATAGCACAGTTGTTATTCTATGCGTAGGGTGAAAGAAGCAAAGGTTTTCGGTTTCAGAAATGCACAGATATGCGTATTCTAAGTAAGCTCGAAATTTGTCAATATGGATGCGAAAACCTCAATATGTGTGGCGAAGCCTTTTTCTAACCCTCAGGTCTGGTTGTTCCGCTGGAAACGGAAACAGTAAACAATTCGAAAATTTATCAAAGTCCATTAAAGCGTAATTTTTGTACTACAGAATTTATGTTTAAAAGAGGGATTAGTCAACTATTGTTCTTGCCAGTTGCTTATAGGATGAATAAAGCTTACTTAGTGTTCTTCAATATCGTTTTCCTCCTTTCGTAGGTCATTGGTCTTCACAAACACGGTTATGGTCGTATCCTGGCTGAGTGCATGTTCAACGCAAAGATTCTGTACTGTCAGTGGGCAACGCTGGCCAAAGAAGACGACATTTTTGTCATCAAAACGACGATTCCTCTACCCAGTTTGACTAACTGGTCAGAGGAGGATCATATTACCTTCATCAGAGAACGAATTCTCGCAAAAAGCAACGAAGAAATTGCTCAGGTAAATCTTCTAGCTTGTTTATCTGAAATCAAGTCACTAGTGGGATATTTCACGATATACCACTCGCTGGCGTTTCATAAGTGGTATTTTACAAGTCAGAGTTATTAGTCAAAAGTAATTAAATAGTAGGAGGTTTTGTACAGCCCAATAACGTCAGTCTAATTACTGTTAATAACTTTTATACATAACTCTGCTGTTGAATGACTCCCGACAACTAATTCCTATTCTAAGAAAACATATGACAAAACACATGTAGGGAATAGGCAAGAAACTCTTTCTGAGTGCCTTTCACGACCTTAACTGATTACCAGTTACGGGTGTAGGTGCGACCAGGCTTTTGCCAGCTAATCGGATTTGAGAAATTTAGGACCAAACGATCATTGATTAATAGACCGTTTTTAGCTTGTATGTTTTGTTTTCCAATTGCAGACCACGTGATCGTACCTGAGAGAACTGTTTCTTTCAAACGTCGTCCGATGCACGTGCATCCACGTGCATATGTATGCATAATGTATGAAAAGACAAAAAGGAAAATCCCCAGGCGAACATCATCACGTGGTCTGAATAGGGAAAACAAAACTTACAAGCTAAAATGGTCTAATGAAAGTTTCATCAAAGCAGACGTTCCGGGTACTATTAAAGCCCTTTGTTATAAAGGGAACAATAGCACTTTAACTGACGTCACCTTTTGAATTTGCTTGCGGTGACAATTTTTTTTCACTTTATCATTGACAGCGAGGCAACTCTTCGATAAAACGTACAGCAGCAAGGTTAAGTACTGTTTTATCTTGTCTGTCGTTTAGGATGATAAAGCTATGCTTTACCTAAAAGAAGTGGGCCCTGATACCTTGATACCGTGTTTCGCTGTAAACCTGAAAGGAAACCAAAGCGTTGAAGTGTGCAATGCAATCAACACAGCGATATTCGAAAGGCTCACTCACACATCAGGGGAACATACAGCGTTTCGCATCCCAATGCTTGTTACCTCATCAAGTATGGTGTCCCACGTCCACAGTGTTGCAGCCACAAATTTCAAGACAAGATTAGGGGTAAGAGAGAACAAAAAGAATCGAAATCTGGTATAACGAGAAACCTTCTCGATGCCCTTTCCTTTTCGAAATTCGATTTATATTTTAAAAGATCACGTGATATATCTAGGACCATATAAATAACTGAAAATTATTGATGGTTTTTCTTGACCACAGCCATGAAAAGTGAGGCAGAATTACGCGTGTCTAAACTGCAATATGCACTAATCTACACATCTTTCTTTCTTTCTTTTTTCTATTCAGCTTAACTCAAACAACGACACACCAGTCAAATATATCATAACAACTTGCATGGATCCCTGGGTCACATCTTTAGATTTCATGGACCACGTGTCATCTGTCATGAGCAACACTATTTTGTGCGCAATTGGAAGGGTAAGGGCTAATTTACTTTTAGGTATTTTTATTTATTTGCCACACAATTACATTACTTAAAGATGCCAAAAGAAAAAAAAAAAAAATGTAGGAAGAGATGGCGAGGAGGCCTAAAAGAAACTATAGAGCTTATGTTAATTAGGCCTCCTCAATTACAATTTTTCGAAGATGGCATAAAAATTACGGCGACGGGTACAGTATAATATCAGGTGAAAAATTAAACTAATCAAAATTAAAAGGTTGAATGCCGTTAACACATCAATTATTTATGATCAACACTGCTATTTTCATCTCTGCTTTATATTCAAGGTTACTGATCCTACTGCCCCCCACAACTTTGTCAGTACGGGAGTTGTCAATGAACAGAACGAAGTAATCGCCTGTTATGTTGGAGATTTTAACAGAGTGCAGAAGCAGTACGAAGCAATTGTCAAGTTAAAATTCATGCACGACAGGGACGCCGAGAAGTACATCACTACAGAAAAGAAGTTGTTAAAGGAAAATGGTGCCCGAAAACCAATTGTCTTCCGAAGCAAACGGCAAAGACTTCATGATGTCTTCTTCAAGGATACAGGGTACTCTGGTGAATTGGAGGAGTTCGACTGTTTCATTGGGTTGCCTTCTGATAACAGTAACCACCCGTTTATGAGTCCAAAAATGAAGATCATAGATGTTCCACGTTACGAACATTTTGACAACCATGAATCTCCTGAGCAAAGTGACTACTTCATGTACGGTGACATGAAAAACGTGTTTTTGTTTCACATCCCTGCCAAGAGTTCCGACTTCTATCAGGTAACAACGCTCTGTTGATCCAGTATACTATCATCATCATCATCATCATCATCATCATCATCATCATCATCATCATCATCATTATCATCATTATCACTATCACCGTCAGGAACATCATTTTTATCATCATCGATATGATTCTCATTCTAAGACCGAATTTCACATAATAAGCATTTTAAGAAACAATTTTTCACCAATTTTTTTTACTTTACGTCAGATCAGATACCAAAAGCTCCGAATCCTTCCAGGCAATAAATATAACTCCCGGTCAATTCATAAGCCATATTTCCATTACCGTTTTTATTCTCAAGTAAAAAGATGCATGGATCAAAAGCCATTTTCGCTGAAAACTGAGGGGTTCGTTCGTAATGAAGCTGTGAATTGTGTAAGACATGAGATTTCTCGAAAAATTACACTTTTCATCACATGAACATTATGTAAATTACGTCACATGACCTCTTACGACCACGGACTCCCAAAAAATCTTTAAGCAAAAATGGCAGCCCGTTTAGATTCGAAGTTATCCAACTTAATTGCTACAAGACAACTTACAAGATAAAGAACTACCAAATTGTGCTTGGCAACATTTGAATATAGAAGCAGGGTTACATTAGGAGACAGATCATTCTAGCTAGGTCGCAGCTCCGGCACTTTGGAATGTATTACCGCGTGAGATTCGTTCTATTACAGATCTAGGGTTTTTTAAGCGCCATCTGCATGAAAACGCACCTCTTTAGGGAAGCTTTTTATTAATTTATTAATTTTTAATTTTTATCATGATAATTACTAGTATTTTAACATATGTTGTATATTTTAATTTTATCATAGTATATTTTAAATAATTAGTAGTTAGATACCCTTTATTAAGTTATTATAGATAGATATTATCTAATGGGCGCTTGATCATTTCATGGAAAGCGCGCAATATAAGAATTAAATTATTATTCTTATTCTTATTATTATTATTATTATTATTATATGTAATTACTTTTGTAGATAAACGGCTTTTCTGACTAGTACTCAGTTCCCCCATTTCAAGTGGTTCCTTTAATCATACTTTTCCTTTACAATATGTTAAATAATATACCTGAAGGCCTTAAAATTATGCAACTAATAAAAAAAGGTTAAGGACACAAGAAAAAGTATGCCCATAACCAAATTGGCAAAAAATAAAAGTGTGCTTGTCTGACCAAGTTTCGAGCTGCTACCACAAAAGCTTTGAAAGAAAGACTACCCCCCCCCCCCCCACCCCCACACACCAATTTTTAACTGAATAAGTGGAGACCCATGCTCTAGTTAACTTGAGTTATTCTCATTCTCATTCTCATTTTCAGTATCATCATCATCATCATCATTGCTGAATAAAATAGTAACAATAATAATAACAATAACATTGTTATTATTATTATTATTATTATTATTATTATTATTAGGGCTGATTAACAAATCTCATTCCCTTGTTTTTTCCCTTTTTTTCTCGTTCTACTAAAGATTGTAGAGCTTGATGGTGTTCCAAACAATGTAGGATTTGAAGAAGATGATGACCTTTTACTCAAACACGGAATTGAAGTGAAAATTCCCAGTATTCCTGATGAGCCTATGATTGTAAACGGAGAAATTCAGGAACCCTTGGAGAAAAGGGAATTTGACGTAAATTTTCTTGGAATTAACGGCAAGGAAGTTAAGAGTAATGTGAGAGTAAGGAGAAAGATTTGGTTTGCTCCATCTACACGAACTTTTTCCAATCTCATCTCGGTCACTGTCAGAAAAAATATGTTTAGTTCAGATAATTTAGCAAGACATTTAACTGACCTAAATTTAAGTTAGCGAATTGAAATATTGTCAACTTATTTTGAAGCTAAGGTTTTAAAATTCTGTCACACTAGTTTTAGTTCTATTTTCTCATAGTAATTGTAACAAGAATTTAAGACAGTGAACTTGGACACTGAGCTGTTTTCAGAAAGTGGTTCTTCAACGACTGTATCGCAATGAAACAATCGTGGAAAAAAATGCCTCGCTTTTCTTTAATTTCTGCCGTTTTAGAAAGCACCAAGAGTGAATACACACAATACACATGTAAATGTCATGATTATTTATGAATCTGTCGAAGCCTGGTGCGAGCGGCGCGAGTGCAAAATGGCACTGAGGGGCAAGAGTGAAGAAAAGTTTAAATTGAAACGGGTTGCAATCGGGATTTTTGAAACCTGTTTAGCCCGTTGTTTTTGTCGTTTGATGTACAGAATCTTCTCGATTAAACGCCGCAGATGGAAGAAAAATTAAGGCGTTTGTTCGAGGATTATAAGAAAGAATTCCGTATGACTCGGTAATCTACTTAATTAATACTGTAACATATCTATACACCATCCAGACAACTGCGATTCTATCTCAACTTTTAAAAAGCGAGACTTAGGAACTTCAAAAATCTCTCTGTTTTACATACACGGCAAGAAATATGGCATTCACCGTCTCAGAAAACCCTCGGTTAATTTTCGAAAACGCGGTATTTTGCTAAAATTCTCTCGCGTTTTCCTGTCGTGAAATCCACTCTTTTCCCGTCGTTTTCTGGCCGGTGAATTTGAGTATTCGTCCCATTATCCGATAGTTTTCAGGCTCAGTTAACACCAGGAAAACGCTTGTTTTACTGGTGTTAACCGGACCGTTAACGCACGGATAATACAAGCAAAAGACACGGAAAACATACGGTTAACACATGAGGAACGGATCGTATTCCGTTGTTCACCGCAGTTTTCCAGTGACTTAACATCGCGTTTTTTGGTGTTTTCTGGTGTTTTCAAGTGGCAAAACAAAGAATTCACAGACGTTTTCCGTCATTCTGCGTGAGTTTTCTCGCGTTTTCTGGGGCAGCGAACAACTAGAAAATGCCGGGAAACAGCATGTTCCCCAACGTTCACCCATCGGTTAATGAGATGTTTTCCATCGCTTCAAAACTTTTTTCTCCAGGAAAACGCGCCGTTTTCAGTATCGAATGCGCTTATCTTCGCGCATCTTCTACGTTTCCAGTGTGATCTTATGCTGGAATGTAACCTAGTCCTTTATTCACTGGTGTTTTCGCTCAAAATTTTAACATTCGTTGTTGCAGTTTTGTTTTTCCCGGCACCCGCCATAGGTGCTTTAAACGACAAATAAATACTTCGATTCTGTCTGTCCCCGATATCCCTCAATGGAAACAAGTAATGAAAAGCTCACTGTACTTCTGAACTCTTTTATTATCAGCAACTCAACTCATCGTCTGCAGTACAGAATGCCTCTAATTGATTATGACCACTCCACAGTAAACTAAAACTACTATTTATAAAAATGCATTCAATCATAGATAAGACATTCACAAAATTCTGTTATCAAATGAATATGGTCGGTACACTTCAGAACACTCTTGACAATATATCTACTGATAACCAACTGATCCAAATAAGAACAGTCGGGAGATATCGATGCTAACTTATGAAACGAGTAAGGCATGTACAGAGTAATTTCAGTCAACATTCCACTTGCATACAAATTGTTTTCTGTAGTAAAGTTTATATTTATACTCAAAATTCAATTCAATACGAGCACACATTGTCTTTAAAACAATACTGTTTCCAAGATCAAAATGAAGTTGATCCACTCCTTAGTTTAATAAGTCCATGTGTGCTCGTACTGAGTGGAATTTTGAGTGTATTTCCTTTAAGGATGAGTACTCTCTCGGTTTGCTGGTGAAAATCACCTGGAATATAGTTAATTGGTAATATCCAACTAGTGGTCTATTATCAATGTCACATTCTGATTGGCTGAGCTGCTACTAGGCCATATGTTATAGCCCACTAGTAGCGAAAAGCGCCGGCTTTGAAAACCAAAACAATGGCGGCTGAACAATGTTTTTGTTGGCTAAACTTGTTTTGTCTCAATATTTTGGACCAACTTGTTGGATTTTACTAAAACAATAAATTATTCCTCTCGCCCTCATGGCCTCTGAGTCAATAGCCCATTCGGGCTTGAGGAATAATAAATTGTTAAATATAAGTCGACCAGTGGAACCCCAAATGGCAATAGCACACTGTTAAAGAAACTTCAAGTGCCATATTTGTTCTGAAATAAGTCTTGGTCTTGAAACAAGGTTTTCCTTGACTTACTTTTAAAAATGTATTGACGCTCCACTGTTATCAAGCATTAAAAAAATGAAAAGAACTACAATTAATTTTAATGGCCCACAGCAATGACTCAGGAACTTCATCACGGCCTCTTGTACTTGGAGGACCAACCCTTCTGTTAACAGATTGCCTTTTTGCTGGTTGGACATACTTCTTCTATAGGGAGAGTCCAAATTGTGAAAAAAACATGGAAACCTCCTCTGATCTCCACTCTAGGGGCCTTGTTCTGAGAACCCTCCTCATCTGACCGTCGGACGAAATCAAGGCTGAATGTAGGGCTTCTAAGACTGGCATCTTCTTCTCATCTTCTGTAACCACTTTTAGTCTTTTCTCAAGTTTCTGGGTGAAATAATATAGAAATCAATTATTTTTGCTAGATTTGATTTTAACTTTCAGAGCATCTGTAGTCAAGAAAAATATTCTCATTGAAAAACCAGTAGTGGTCACTGATCTGTAGCTGTCACATTTAGTGAGGCTTAATTCTTTTCCCTTTAATTAAATTATTCACAAATGCTACCAACTGAGTAATGCCACTGGATTGTGTTCTATCCCTGGAATCCCTTCTTTAAAACAACATGTAATACTGTTTGAATATACATGTGATGTACAGCTAGCTTTATACTTGAGGAGTCAGATGGCTTGTGATTAATTGATCACAAAAGTGTCCTTAGGTGGGTATGAAGGCTGATAATTTTCATAGTCCAAGTTCAAGAGTTCTGTAAGAAGGTTGAACTGCTTTTTTATATCACTCTGTAATCATTGTTGTGCTGGCCCCATGAATAAATTTTTGACAAGCTTGCAAGTGCTGACTTAATAAGTCGCCATTATTGCACGACTGTTTCATGGTTGCATTAGGTAAGTCCAATTTTGGTCGATTTTCACCAAGGAGATACTTAAAGATAAGATAAAGGATGGTAAACGTTCACTCAAACAGTTCGGTGTGGATTTGGGGTTAGATTAATGGTGTTGTCATGTTTTTTTTTTTTTGGCAGCAACTCACAAGGAAACAAGCAAATGCTTGTAGCCTAGTAGTCGCTATTTTATGATGAATATATTAATTTTGTTGTTATCCCTCGTTGGGCTTCCTTCTCGTTTGAACTCAACTGCAGAAGGGGCTCAAGAAATGCAAAAAAATATATAAAAATTATTTGAGTAGTAAGAAAAATTGTTCCATTCTGATCAGTTTTTGTAATTCTTACCTACATTTTCTTCTCACAACATTTTTCAACATAACAAATATTTTGTTATTCATCACGAAATATCGTGGCTAGTACAGGCATTTGCTTGTGAGTTAATTTGTTTTTCCATTTCCTCTTATGTGCTTTGCAATGCTACTTGACCTTGCAGTTGAAATTATTTATAACTTAACGATAAAAGAAGAGCTTAGTGGCAAATACTTATACATATCAAGTGAGTCATAACTTTGTTGAAAAATGATACGAGTGAAAAATGTTGGAAACAATTTCAAAAACTGAGCAGAAAGGAACAATAATAATAATTATACTACTTATATAATTTTGTAAAATAATTTTTGGCATTTCTCAAAATCCTTATGCAGCCAAGATCACAAGAGAATGAAGCCCACAGGAGGGATCAACAACAAAAAATAAACACTGGTACATCACAAAATAATGTAGGCTACTTGAAATGTTTGCTTGTTTCCTTGTGATAGGCCACCAGAAAATAGGTGACAATGCAGTCCAGAAAACTAATTTTACCCCAGAACCACAATGAACCTTTGGAGTGAAAATTTCTTATCTATTATCTTCTCTTAAAGTATCTTTTTTAGACAGGTACTTAAGCAAAATTTGGACTTACCTGATCTAACCAAGAAACAACAGAACAATAATGGCAACTTAAGTCGGCACACTTCCAAACTCGTCACAAATTTTTTTTCATAGCACCCCACAATGATAAGTTCAGATAAAAAAGGTTCAACCTTCTTATTGAACTCTTGAACTTGGATTCTGTATATTATATTATCTGCCTTCGCACCCACCTAACAAAGCATTTGTGATCAGTTAATCACAAGCTATACAACTCCACAAGTGATCTTCCATACATTGTGTTGCATACATGTAGCAGCTGGGTTTGCTTTCACCCCAACCCCCCTCCCCCAGGTTGATTCTCAATTTCCTTTGTCTCTTGGGGCTAGGAGACAAAGGAAATTGAGAATCAACCAGAGTTAAATCAAGATTAATCTGAAAACAAATTTGACCCATAACAATATGCTTTGCACGAATTCTCCCTCCATGTAAAAGGCCACTTAAAGGGACACAGTCAGCTGATGCACATGCGCATTACATACCAATTCTTAGCTGCTTTGCACATCACAAGATGCGCGTGAAACAGAAAGTGAGAAGCGCATCCGGAATATCTAAACAAACCTTGTGGAGTTGAACTAATTGCAAGTCAAAATCTTAGTTATAAACTCTAAGTCATATCAGAACACTCATTTTTTTTATATGCCATCAAAAATTCACCAATGCACTTGTCCAGGGAAAGCTAAACATTGACGAATACTTCTGAATTTGACGAATCAGTAGGTTGAGACAGCTTGATTGTACCTTTCTCCATCAATTTTCCAAATATTTGTAATGACGATTTGCTCTGCAGTGTTATTGATTCATTTCTCTTGTTATTTTGGTACACGAAGGGGATTTCTCCCGTCCAGCACCTACACGTTTTCCACCTCCTCTTTTTATGTTCCCTTGGATACTGTGCTTAACCAAATAATTATGATAAAATAATGTTTTAGGATGCATAAAAGTTTGCTGAGTCAGAAAGAGGTTTTCAGGAAAAAAATAGAGGAGCAAATGAAAAACTAGGCCAGATTAAAGTGGATTTCTAGATGTATCTGATGTGTACATTTGATTTTGAGTTGAGGTATTTCAATCTTTTTCAAACTGGGAAAAGTAGTGTCCAGGTCAGTGTGGCCCAATAGGCGACTGTGTCCCTTTAATTGCTCTTTTTACCAGCAGCATCGGGTTATCTGTAATATTTAGAACTTGTGATACTGATCAGCCTCGGTTAGTTTAGCTAGCTGCACGTCAGCCAGGATTGATTGTAAAAATTAATACTTTGTCATATAACAAATAAATTATCATATCCAAACTCCTTGCCTCACATACATGCTACATCTGCAAAAACAAACTCCCACAAAAAATTTGTGCCACAAGGTACGGTAAGGTTTAGCCTATCTTCCAGAGACGGTCATGTTGAAACGCAGACCATGCAGACTGAATGTTAAATTTTTTACTTGTATTTTAATTTTCTAGTAAAATGTTTACTATAGTTTCCTGCAGGAGCGAGCACGATGGAGGAAGGTAAGCTGTTTCTTTCTGTAACTGTATTATATTGCCACGATTATTTAAATTTTTTTAAGTAGAAGAAGCTTTTCAGTTCAGGTTAAGTGACTTAAAATAAAACCCTTTTCGGCTTCCTACAACGGCTACGAGAGACATTTTTTCAATTTCCTTGATTGTTGATGATTGTCTTTAGTTTCACTCTGTAATTCAAACCGGTGATTTGCTGTCATTTCTTCAAATCTAGTACAGATACCGATGTTATCGTTGTTAGCTCGGAAGATTCGGCTAAGACTTTTGTTTATGTATTTTTTTTATTCGATTCCCAAGAGTGTCCTTCTTGGCTGGTTTTCACTCGGGGATCGACAATTGTATTTGCTCCATGCATTCACGCCAATAAGTGGTAGTGGTTTGAAACCGACAATCTTGTCCGAGTATCATGGTTCTTGTTTATGCAGTTCCCAAACTAAATAGTTCATTAGTAACAAATGTATTATTTGTACAACTCGAAGATGTGGAGGGGGCTTGAATGCACTGTGTATTTTAGACAAATTTTGTCTTAATTTTCATTGAATATTATCTGTGAGAAGTTAAAGTTGCTGCCCTTCTCCTCTTAATTCTGACGTTTACGGAACCGCCAAATACGAGGAAATCAGAATATTTCTAAGGTAGATATATCGTTGATTTATTTACACATCTTAAAGCAAGGCCCATCTCTCAAACGTCTCGGTTTGATATTCCGAGCTAACAACGACGACATCGGTATCTGTAAGATTTGAAGAAATGGCAGCAAGTCACCGGTTTGAATTACAGAGGGAAACCAAACAAGGCAATCATCAACAATCAACGAAATTGAGGAAATGTCTCTCTCGTAGCCATTGTAGGAAGGGTTTTATTTTAAGTCACTTAACCTGAAAAAGCTTCTTCTACTAAAAAAGATTTAAATAATCGTGGCAATATAATACAATTACAGAAAGAATCAGCTTACCTTCCTCCATTGTGCTTGCTCCTGCATGAAAGCGGCCCATCTAAAAGCGCGTGAAACTGCCTTTACGTCTTCCGGTAAACATGAGCTCACGATTTTCCCATTTCTTAGCCGTGACCCTTGCAGGTACACATCGGTGCACATATGATAGTGATGCACAGTGCACATAATGAGAGGAAGCGGGAAACTATAGTAAAAATTTTACTAGAAAATTAAGGTACAAGTAAAAAAATAACACTCTGTCTGCACAGTCTGCAGTCTGCATGGTCTGCGTTTCAACATGACCGTCCAGAGCTGTTCTCTTGTCCCTTCCAAGAAAGTTTCCTTAGGTACAGTTGTATTCCGGATTCCGAATTTCACTATTCCAGATTCCTCACTGTATACGTAGCTTACTAACAAATCCTCGACTTGCATTCAATTTCGAGATCAATTTTTTTAATTTCGAAAAGACTCAAGTTCTCCTAGGATGACGTCGACCGAACAGGTATAAATTTTATAGCGCCGCTTAGAATGCATTTCTGGAGGTCTGAACTTACTCTGGATAGCCTAAAAAGTGTTTTAAATGAATTGGGGTGGAAACTGTCTTTGGGTGCCCCTGTTAATTAACCTATCGCCACCTTTCCAAGTCCATCCCCCTCCCCCTTTCCTCCAAAAAGTGTACACAGGTTTTGATTAAGCACATGCGGAAATGTACCTGTAGTAAATATTTTAGTAATGTCTCAAACAAAACGCAAAGTAAAATATTAATCCTCCAGTGTAGGCGTAAAAAGAACATAAGTTTGAACAAATGGAGTTTGGCGAAAAAAAATACTCAGCTGTTCACAAAAGGGAAAAGATGATAAACATCCCGGCTGTTGATGTAAGAGTCAATAAGATTTTTATTAACTTCACCCCCGACGAAAAATAAACAGAAATCAGCAAATGTGTGTTTGCCCTCGCTTTTATTATATGCCTCACGTTCATCTACGTTCATCAGCATCATAAAAAGGGCGCGAAAAGCTACACTGGTGACATTGCTTGCAGATACTTAGCAGTAAATATTGTTTTTGAAATGTAATCTCTAATTCTGCTTCTGTTTCTCGGAGCGGTAGTCTTGACTTGGCTGAGAATGCATTTGAGGATGAGGCAGTCCAGAAGGACTTAGATGGTGAAACCATTGCCGAGCTTGCTGATGAAATCGGTCCCATTTCAACTGCTCGTCGTATTCCAACAAAGATAGCGCTGGTAATTAAGATCTCCCCCCTTGTCTCCATTTTTAAACAGGCTACTGGGATGGGGAGAATTAACTTAATTTGTTTCAGACTCCTTTAAAAGCCCTTATAAAATGAGTCCTCTGTGTGGAGTCCTCGGGAATACGTCGAGAGAATCGCGCTCGCTCAACCAGTAAATTGTGTATTTTATTTGGTTAATATGTTAGCGCGATAACCGTTCTGTTAAAAATGTATAGCCGTTGCTTATATTATTTCTAATGATTCGCATCAAATGAAAAAAGAATGGCATTATCGATTAATAAAATCCCAGCAAGCGGTGTTTTAATCATGTATTAAACAGCAAGGTACCATTGAGCTATTATTGTCAGTAAAACTAATTTATTTTTATTCTTTCCTCTTAAAAAGTGCAAACTTGTCTGAGTATTCTGCCTTTTTAGTAAGAAGGTAAGATCTGTTTTGTCTTCATTTTGAACACTTGAACTCTGACATCGAGACGTAGTTTTACAGCAAAAGTATGTAGTTTGGTGTAGATACCTTGCACACCGAGTGATTGTTTTTATACGACTATTAGATAATGTAATTTCTGACGGTTGAGTGACTAGGAACGAATTAGTCAGAAATTGGGAAATTAAACGAGACTTACCTGTAAGTTGAAGTTTGATTGAGATTCTATCACATGACAACAGAAGGCGAGAGATCACATGAGATAGCACAGCGCTTGCGCAAGTCATTCTTAAAAGACACGTACTGGGCGCGTCAACCTAGTATGAAATGGCATACCCGAAAGTACAGTCAAACAGGGTGGGTATGATAGCGGAGGGCATGTGATCTCTCGCCTTCTGTTGTCATGTGATAGAATCTCAATCAAACTTCAACTTACAGGTAAGTCTCGTTTAATTTCCCAATTCTATCACATGACCAGAAGGCGGAGATCCCATGAGACTTCAAAGGGTTGATGCGCCCATGCGATAGGCCCAACGAGAGGTACAGATAACCCAAGGCCATATGCAAAGTAGCCTCTGGCAGAAGCAACCCCAATGATAAACACAATATAATACAACAGTGTTTTGTTTTTTTTTTTTTTCCCTATATAAACTCGCTAGTTTGCTAATCCCGACCAGGTCCAAAATAGACATGACGAAAGGCCTAGTGTGGGCTAGCACCCAGAACAGCAGAGGCCACACTGTTTTCTTGAACAACAGGCTTATTGTAATATTTATGAAAAGTCTCTGCGGATTTCCAACCAGCCCTGGCCATGATCTCGTGAACAGGGACATCTTTGGCACTGGCTTTTGAAACAGAGGCCGACCTAGTGCTATGGGCGGAGAACACTTTGGTATCCACCCCACAAAGGTGGAGGGTTTCCTTTGTCCACCTGGAAATTGTGTCCCTGGAGACAGGTTTATGTGGCCTAACATAACTAACAAATAATTTCGTTTCATCTTTACGCAAAACTTTTGTGCTGTTAATATACGCCTTAAGGCAAGTGAAAGGACAAATGGAAACATCCGGCTCATATCTAGCTATTTCGATTCTTGTATTAGGGTTCCTTGGACTACTGGTCTTCATGTGTTCATCAATGTCAAATATGTATTTGTCCTCTTCCACACAAAGGTGCTTAAGGTCTAAAGAGTGTACAGTTTGTCCTCGTTGACTCGAGACTAGTAAGATTAACATGAGAACCTTATACGTCAAATCTTTCAATGCCAATTTGTCATACGGGTATAACGTAGACAAATGTTTCAAAACGACTCCGACATCCCAAATTTTTGTGTACTTAGGTTTTGGTCGCCGTGACTCAAAGACGCCTTTCATAAATCGAGTTACAACGCAATTAGTACCGAAAGACTCCCCACCTTCCGTTATAATAATTGCAGAAAGAGCAGAGCGGGCAGTGTTTAGCGCGGAATAACTCAGTCCTTGATTAAATAGTCGTACAAGAAATTGGAGGGCTTCATTTAGTGGTGGTGAATAGTAAGCAATCTTCCTCTCACCGCAAAACGCCATCCATTTGTTAAGATAGGTTTGGTACTGTTTCTGCGTGCCTGACCTCCAAGAGGCCATGAGCACATCGGTAACTTCTTCTGAAAGGTTGTAGCGGCTGAAGGCTCCCCTGACACAGGACATACCATTAGGTGGAGTTTCTTGTGCAGTGGGTGGGGTCGACTGTGTGAGGGGTGTTTCAGAAGGTCCGGGCGTGGAAGCAGAATCCAAGGTTGATCGCACAGGTATTGTAGCAGGAGAGGGAACCACGGCTGTGTTGGCCAAAGAGGAGCAATGAGTATTCCGTGCGCTCTGTCTTGTCTGATTTTCTGAAAACATTTGGGGAGGAGGCTGAAAGGTGGAAATGCATAAAATTTGTAACCACTCCAGTTCATAGTAAAAGCATCGATGTGGGCACTGTGTGGATCTCCGCGCCACGAGCAGTAAGTGCTGATCTGAAAATTTAATCTGCTGGCAAAAAAATCACAATCCAGCCCAGGGTGGTGTGATAGGATGTCGTCAAACAACTGTTTGTTTAACATCCCCTCATGGTTGTCCGAAAACACGCGAGATTTTTCATCAGCACCGGTATTCAGCCGACCAGCAATATGAACAGCGGAGAGCCAAATGTGCCTAGTTATACACCATTCCCAAATTTGAAAAGCCAATTGATCAAGTTCTTTTGATTTAGAGCCCCCCATGTTGTTAATGTACGCAATGGCCGTGGTATTGTCGATCTGAAGCTGTATGTGACAGTTCCCCATTTTGCTACAATAACATTTTAGGGCAAAGAAAGCCGCAAGCAGTTCCAATACGTTGATGTGAGATTCGGTTTCCGCAGGGGTCCACCTTCCCCCTGTTTTCTGTGCCCCAAAAACCGCTCCCCACCCCAATTTGGACGCATCCGATTGAATTGTCACGCTGGGGCGGGGATGTTGAATATCTCTGTGTAAGGTAATAGCATTATTTAGCCATCAGCGGATTTCTTGTAGCGCCATGGGGCATAGCCGTAATTTCCCTTCATAATTTCCTTTGTTAAGCACGAGGGCGTGATATTTGTCACGTTCCACGTTTCTGTAATGAAGTGGCCCGTATTGAGCTTCGGGGAAATTGGACACCAAAATGCCGATAACCTCTGCGACTTGTTTTATAGTGGGCATGGGGGTCTTCAGGAGAGTGTCGCAACTAGATTTGATTTTCTGGATTTTTGCTTCGGTAGGCGTAACTGTCATCCTAATCGAATCCAGAACAAACCCTAAGAACGTCAACCGCTGGGTAGGAACGAAAACCGACTTTTCTGGATGGATGAAAAACCCTAGGCTGGTAAATAACGTGACAGTGTCTCCAACGTTTTGTTGACAGTCCGCAACAGTATCCCCTTGGAGATAAGAATCATCAATGTAGCCTGAATTTAAGTGACCCATGCTGTGAAGTGTAGCATAGACAGGTTTGAGTAATTTTGTGAAAATACGAGGCGCACTGGCGAGGCCGTTAGGTAGGCAAGTGTATTGATAGAAAGCGCCGTCGAAACAAAACTTGAGATATTTCTGGTGAGAGGGGTGAATGGGAACGGTGTAATAAGCATCCTTGAGATCAACTGATGCCATAAAGCAGCCTGGTTTCATCATACTGATGGCCGCCTCTAGGGTATCCATCTTAAAATGATGATAAGCTACGAATTCGTTAAACTCTTTAAGATTGAGAATGGTGCGGTGCGTGCCATCCTTTTTCGGTCTAAGGAATATGGTAGAGATAAACTCCCCCGTTTCCTGTGCCGCGGGTATAATAACACCTTTAGTGAGCAGTTTATCGATTTCCGCTTTAACAATAGCATGCTGTTTAGTGTTAAAAACACTGGGTCTCTTATGTTGTTGCGTGGGCAGAGAATTGTTTTGAAATTCTATTTTGACCCCGGAAACAAATTGAAGTATAGTGGGATCGGTTGTTACAGTTTTCCATTGAGGTAAGAAATTTCGAAGCTGTCCTGCTTGAAATTTAGTTTGTAATTTGAGTGTACTTAGTATACTACCCGTACCAAACCAAACACTATTTTAAACATATTTTTGATATATTTTTAAAACTGTTTTAATTGTATTTGAGAACTTCATTCAAAACAGGTACCAAATTCTATTTTTAATGGTGTTTTAGTGTTTTTAAAGGTGTTTTAACCTGCTTTTAAAGGTGTTTTAATGGTGTTTTAATGGTGTTTTAATGGTGTTTTAATGGTGTTTTAATGGTGTTTTAATGGTGTTTTAATGGTGTTTTAACCTGTTTTTAAAGGTGTTTTAACCTGTTTTTAATGGTGTTTTAACCTGTTTTTAAAGGCGTTTTAACCTGCCTTTAAAGGTGTTTTAACCTGCTTTAAATGGTGTTTTAACCTGCTTTAAATGGTGTTTTAACGTGCCTTTAAATGTTGTCTAACCCTGTTTTCAATGGTGTTTTAGCCTGTTTTTAATGATGTTTTAATCTGTTTTTAAAGGTGTTTTAACCTGCTTTTAATGGTGTTTTAAGCTGTTTTTAAAGGTGTTTTAAACTTGTTTTTAATGGTGTTTTAACCTGTTTTTAAAGGTGTTTTAATTGTAATTAAAAACAGGTTAAAATACCATTAAAACAGGATAAAACACCGTTAAAAGCAGTTTAAAACACCTTTAAAAACAGGTTAAAACACCATTAAAAACAGATTAAAACCCCTTTAAAAACAGGTTAAAATACCATTAAAAACAGGATAAAACACCGTTAAAAGCAGTTTAAAACATCTTTAAAAGCAGCTTAAAACACCATTCAAAACAGGTTAAAACACCTTTAAAAACAGGTTAAAACACCTTCAAAGACAGATTAAAACACCATTAAAAACAGATTAAAACATCATTAAAAACAGGCTAAACAGGGTTAGACAACATTTAAAGGCAGGTTAAAACACCATTCAAAACAGGTTCAAACACCATTTAAAGCAGGATAAAATAAAAATTTAAGCATTTTCTTTGTAACAAAAATTGAAAATAAAAGCAAATTTTCAAAAACAATAAAAAGCCAGCTGAAAAACCCTTTAAAAATGACATCAATCATATCTGGAGTTGTCTAAACCACGTACATGTATGTCTTGGGAATTTTCTTTAAAACTCACCATATTCACATACAGTTGTATGATTGTTTGTTAAAAATTAAAACACTACCAGAAAAGTGTATTCTAAAATTGTCTAATGAAATCACTAACTGGAGGTTTACTAAAGCTTTCTAAAGGAAGAGATAGTTTATTTTCTTTCCTACTATAATACAACTATTAGCCAAATTCATTTGAACCATAGTTAATTGAGTGGAATGGTTATGAAACCCGTCAAACTCCTTTGTTATATGTTTTTGTGGACCTGAAAGTGCACAATGTTCAAAAGAATTCCTATCATTTTGATTGTATTGACCAACAAAAACGTTGCATTAATTTATTCCGTAACAATTTGCCAACAGAAAACAAAGGATTGTGCACTTTCACGGTGCTTTGAACATAAACTGCAGCACTGTTGTTTTTATCATTGATGTTTGCCGCTTTTCATAAACCAGTCTCCTCTAATAACTATGTTTGAACGAAACAAAGGTCACAAGTTGTTGGTACAGTAATAACTGCCTAGTAAAACACTAAAGGATCCAGGATGCAAAGAAAGTCAGTTTTACAGCCTGCCATTCGGGTAAGCTGTAGCTAGCAGGTACTGTAACCCACAAGTCATTTCAACTAGCCCCAAAACCCTTTTTAGCAGGATTGATTACAATCCTTCTGTAATTTGAATTTCCCCCCACAAAAAAACAGCACTTGCATGTCGCGCAAGTTAAAAACAAAAATCACTAGCCCGATGGCAAAATCCACTAGCCCTGGCCTATCATTTCTTTGGATGCTGAGGATCATTCAATGAAACAACAGCGACAGATCTGGAAACAGATAGGCCAAATTAACAAAAACTAGAATAGACTTCACTGGTATAACTGAAATAAATAAGAATGCCGGAAAGAAATAATTATATTTGTTTGTTCTTCATGAAGCTTGATTTAATATTGCTTAGAGGTAATTTCTTGCCTAAGGAAAAGTTTCATAATGACAAGTACTAAACATGTAATTAGCAAAACTAAGCGAAATATAATAACATGCCTTCTAGCTGTCTTATCCAACAATCAATCATTAAGTAACTTGCACTGTTGCTGGGACAGGCAATTTTCCTCCACCATTAATTCAGGAATGATGGTTAGGGTACAAAATATATAATCTACACTGTATTGACAGCATCTGAGTTCTTAATTGTACATCGCAGTCTGTTTTGTAGTTAATTTCCATGATACTGTCCTACTTTCACAAGAAGTCTGTATGACTGTTTGACATATATTACTTTTAATCAAAAAGTGAAACTCTGTTAATACAGACACTGAGGGGAACATAAAAAAAAAATTTAAAAAGTACTGCTAGAGAAATAAAACAGGACACTAACATCATTAAACTTAACAATCTGTGGACATTGACATGCTGTTTCAATTAAGTAATAGTATTTATTTTTTCAATATGAAAAAAAGCACATGTACACTGTAGGTCTTATTACAGCAAACAGTTGATAAGAAAGAAACTGTATTATAGTAAGATTAACCAAGATTAGTTGTGACCGAATCTGTTGACTGAAAAAAGGTTTTTGTATTCCTTAAGTTATTATTACTAGCATTGTCCTAATAACTATTAGTCAATGGGTGTCTGTATAAAATTGTTTGAATTTAGAGAAAAAAAGTGAGGATTCACTCTCATACAGATGTAGGTCCTAAGAAAACGTTTTTTCTAGGACTTGATAAATTACTGTTCTTTAGTGCATAAGGAATATGAACAAGGCAAACAAAACTGATGCTAGACACACCGTAGTACAGGCTATACAAAGAAACTGGCAGGGGTATCTGCATAGCTTAAATAAGCAACACTTCTTTGGGATTGTCAGAAAAGGACATTACTTGTGTATTTTCAAAGAGTTTAAGTACAAGAATGGTGCAACAAAAAGCTTGGGTGGTATTGCTTTTCAATGGAAAAGGTGGAGACGTGAATATATATTCAGTGATTTTGGTTACAAATAGTTATGGTGAGTCCTGGGACTCATCTTGTGAAAAAATATTGAGTCCCTGTCCAGAAACATTGAGTCCCAGCTAAAAAAAAATAAACGAGTCTGTAACTGAAAATGCTTGGGACTTTGTGTAACCAGACAGTTAATCTGACTTATTAGCTTGACAGACTCCCAAAACTCTGTATTACTGCAGTACAAAGAGCAAATCAGAGCAAATCATAGCAAATCTATGCCTTCTAAGAGTAAATCTTTGCCTTTCTTTTCCACAATTCATTTCAACATAAGAAGCCTTTCTGCTAACCATGATGGTTTGACAATGCTGCTATCAGATCTACAGCATTCATTCTATGTTATTGGCTTTTCCGAAACAAAGATAAAAAGTAACTGTGATCTAACTAGCAACATTGCTATTGAAGGATATGATTGTGTCTCCAAGCCAACTCTGACTAATGCTGGTGGTGTGGGGTTCTTCATCAAAGGGGGGATTCTATTTCATATTCGATATGATCTTTGTTCAACAACAAAAGAGTTTGAATCTTTATGGATTGAGATTAATCGGACCTAAATTATGGAATGAACTCGATGAAAGATTCAAGTGCCGTACTTCCAAACAATTAAAAAAAGAACTAACTTCGCATTTCATTAGTCTCTATTAATCTTTACTGATATTTTGATGGTTTATATTTATTTATTTTTGTTTTGTTCTATATACTTACTTTTGTGCCAAGTTATGATATTTATGTGTACCAATGAATTTGTTGTGCCTCTTTTCTGACTTTCACAGTTTTAATTATCATAATTGTGGTCGACCAACTAGTTTAGCTTTTTAGTTATTTCTGGTGTCCCACTATTGTATGTACTGATTATTTATTTATTTATTTATAATTATACCTGGATTTTTGAAAACCGGGTTAGCAAAAATATCAAGTCATTTTACTACTTGGCAATTTAAAACAACAAAACTCATTCAAAGGCCGATTAAAAGCCTTTATATGACGCCGGGCAGTGCGTTAATTGTCCCTAGAAGCATTCCAACGAGTCCAAATTTAAAATGACGCAAATTTTAGAACATTTATTCAGTAATCTGACTTCGCGAAGTTTCAAACCGGTGTCATTTCAGTCTAGAAAATTTTAAGTTGAGTGAACTGCAGCGAAAGAGTGCCTGGTTAAGGCTTACATAACAACTTAAATAGCTAGCAAAACACTACTTTTTTCACGATCCGATAAACAACAGGATTCCGCATGGACTAGACAACAAGCTGAATGAACACAGTGCACAAATTATCACCTTCTTATCTGCCAAAATCGGCTTATGGTTCAATGCTAATAGGACCCGCTGAAACTAGACCTAGATCCAATTTTCCTAAGTCGAGAATTGCTTTTACAAGGTACAATCAGCTAAGCTAAACACCGACGAAACATTATTAATTGCTGGCACAGAATATTTTGGCCAAACCGCAGTTCAACCACGCGATCACATACCTGTCAACACCATGCGGAAATCACACAATCACACACTTTCGCGGCACTGATAAGACTATCCACAACCACGCATAATCTTCTCACGTTCAACATAAGCGAAATATCATCGAATAACTCGGAAAAACTCAGCCTACTGGCAAATAAACACCTCTGGACTTTTCTCTAACACTCGTCTTATTCAAGTTCCCGGATGTAGAGTCACACGGTCGGCGGGGACCACCGTAGCCTTGTTTTCACACCAGAAGTCTTGGCCCGGGTCAAATTTCAGCTGCAATTTTGCTCTCAACTAATTCATTTGACTCCTAAGAGCCTGTTCCCGAGGCCAGAGACTTAGTGGTCACCTTAGAAAAGTGAACAATATCGTACCTTTCTGTTTCAGCCCGGATCAGGGAGATTTATCCGTTTAGCCAAATGAAACAGAATATAATACGATATTGGACGATGCAGACTCTGCGAATCGTAATAGCTTTGTCCCATCTCAGAGCTTTACATGATGCTCTCCGGGAAACTTTTCTCAAGGTGACCAATATATAAAACTAAACTGCTAAACAGCACCGAAACCATCCTTAAGCGCCCGCTGATTTCAAACTGATAACTGTCACTTGTGTTAAAGAAAGAATTGTGGGTAGGAAAAAAAATGGGGTGCGGGGGGGGGGATTAGATAGTAATTCTATCTACATCCACTTCTACACAAATCTCTAACCACAAGACAAGCCAAAAAAACAAACGACATAAGCAAACAACACAGTAAACAAGCTATTAGACAGCGGAAGTTGAGAAAAATTACAAAATGTTTGCTAACCCGGTTTTCATAACTCCAGGTAGAATTATTTTCTTGTAAATTCTTCTAGTTGTCTACAGTAGTAGAAAATAAGCTGTTGTACACTGAAATTAAAATACAGTCCTTCTTAAGGCTACAGGAAATATGCATCCTTCAACAACAGCCATAATAACTGTCACAGATTTACAAACGGGATATTTCTACAAATACACATGTTCAGATTTTTTTATGGATCTTTGCGTCTATTGGAATACATGCCATGAATATTATTATTTTGCATCTTTGGGGATTTTTATGCATGAGGGATGCAGGATGCAGAGGTTAACAAAGTCACTGCATATTTTTTGTATGGACAAGAGATTATTAGAAGATTTTGTTTTAAAATGTAATCAATGAAAATACTGGATGTCATTTATAGCTTGTGGTTGTCGCTTCTCCAGAAGCTACACTGTATATAACTGATTAAGTAAAGGTTGGCTATTGGGCATTTGGGCATACCAAACAATGCCATGATTTCCCTGAGTGACCACCAAACAATAGCTTACAATTGCTCAATTCCTAAAGCAACCCTTATTGAACCAGCTGTACATGTGTGCAGTGTATGTATAAGGTCCTGATTGTTTACATGTAACAAACTAAATGTCAAAATATCATGTTCCTGAAACTTTTTCGGAATCCCCAAGCAGAAAAATAACCATTTTAGGCTTAACTGAGTCAATATAATAAGTCAAATGTCTATAATATATGATTTCATTATTGAATTTTACTTGCCAACTATACATACATTCATGCATTCTCGCAAGACCTAACACAATAATATTTGATTTCACTAAAATCATCATGAAGCTTGCAAGGCCTTAGCCAGAGCATTCACTGTTGGTTTTGTCGTTGGTATTGCTATGTGTAAGCGAAAGAGGACGGACACAAAGCTTAATTAACGTGACACATTTGGCGTGAGAGCGAGAATGCGATACGAACGTAAGCAGTGAAACTGCAAAAATATTGCGATTACCTGATGTATAGTTATTGCGTGTAAACAAGAAAAACAAGTATTGGAAATATTGGTTGTACACCTCGACTGAATCAATTTGTATCTGAACGAGATGTATCGCCTGGTGCACATATCGAAATTACTTCGTATCAAAACGACCGGTAAGCAAATAAATACTGTAAAAGCCAAAATGGCTCTTGGTGATAAATGAATTGACAGCACTCTTCGAAAGGCCATATATCCAACTTTCCTTTTCATAACGCGTATACCTAGAGGTTCCAATAACAGATTATTCTAAAATAAGGAAGCAATCGTACTCACATTTATTCGCATCGCCAAGACTCAAACAGTACGTGTGTCTTCCAGTTGAACTTAGATCCGTTCCTTTAAAAGTAGAAGCCAGTCGCTGACAATTCGGAGACATTTTGATTCGTGATTAAAACAAAATCTGTGCGTCTGGACAGTCCACGCAGTTGCCAAATACTCTTTTTGCGCAGTAAAGAGCAACGCAACGTAAGTTGCAACCATCAACAGCCGTCCGCCATAATTTTAAAATACATAGGTGCTTTGTTCCTTAGCACGTGGTTTTACCACGTGACTCTATTGCGCGGGAAGTCCCCAGGCGCGTGCTAAGTCGAGCAAATTTTAGTCATCCAGTATGATCTCCCGGGGGGCTACTTGGGTTAATGTTTGTTGGGTATCTGCCGCTGGCCTCTCAGAACCCCTACCCCATTATAGTCTATTTTTTGGCCAATTATGGACCCCATCTCAGTCACTTTTTGGAAAATGTAATTTTCGCGATCCC
>OZ037784.1:18196860-18206860 GCA_964035525.1 Porites cylindrica
CTCTTAACGAGCTTTGTGCTGACTTTGAGGTGCCTGCTTCCATCCATGTTTAAAGGCTTGCGTCCACTGTTGGCAAGATTATTTCTTTATCTGCTTGTTGCGGTAATGTTACTCAAATTATGACTCGATATTTACATCTTATAGTCAATTCACGAGATTCGTGGCATTCGATTGTGTTTCTTCAGGACCAAGCCAAGAAAGAGCTTTTGTTTTAGAGAGACAATTTGAGAAATTTAAATGGTGCTTTATTTTGGTCTACCCCATTAGTTCCTTCCAACATTGTCTTCTCCGACGCTTCTTCCACAGGATGTGCTGCCTATATTCAAAGTTCTTCCTTACTTTTTCACAGGAATTGGTCTGCAACTGAGTCGCTAAAGTCTTCTACTTGGAGGGAACTACAACCCCGGACAAAACTGTTGAGACAATTCCATCTATTTTCTAACTTTTGCGCCCTACTCCCGTCTCCCCTAAACACAAAAAGTAAACCCCCTCCCCACCCCCTATTCAAAGTTGCCTTGGTCTAAAAACCAACGTGTATAATTGCCATGCTATCCTAAACAACTTTGGATAAGGGGAGGGGGGAAATCGGGCATTCATTTGGCGGCGGTTTCAGTTTTTGCCGGGATGACAGAAAAAAATAGGCATTTTCGCGATTTGTCTCAACAGGTTTTGTCCGGGGTTGTCTGCGGACTGTTTTCGGTATTATTTAACTTTCATAGCAATTACCTCAAGTTATAGTCCTCTCTTTTGGTCAAATTGATAAAAGCCATTGTTTCAGCATACTTTTTTTTTCTTTTGAATGCGAAATAAAATTTTTACAGTAAAAATTGAAGTTATAACACTCTGATTACATGATCTGTCAAATGACATTTACTCTGTGACGTTACCATGGGCATGACTTTCAACGGCTTACGTGTCCGTAGACGCTTTGCCTGCTCAAATGATGACATTGATATGTAATCGCCAGACAAAATGGATCTCTCGAGAACTTCCGATAGTGACGAGTCCTTTTCAGGAGGCTCGGAAATATCGCATGAACCACTAGGTGAGAGGAAGGTTAGAGCGCTTATCTGGTCACTTACAGTCACGCGAATTTGGCTCATTTTTCCATCCCGCGAGTAATTTGCCTTAGCAGTGATTACGTCGTTCGCCAAGTGTAGTGCAAAGATCCTACACTTAATAGGACAACATTGCCTCAGTTACAGCAAATGTGGAATTGTGTGGTATGATGGATCTCTCATTTCTCCACGCAGATCCCGCGGGAACAATAACGGGAAATCCCTTGATGTGTAAGGTGCTTCGATGAGCTTGCTATACAACAAAAACGGAGTAGTTTTTCTCGCAGACGGTTAACTTAACGAATAAAGTACCGCAGAGGAAAGAAACATCGGTTAACGACGGTTAACAACGGTGAACAACTTTTCTGAAGAAAAACAAGAGTTAGACTATCAGTTTCCTTTAATATATTCTGTTAACCGCTGTTAACCGTTGTTGATTTTCAAGCATTAAAAAGACCTTTTTACTTAAGGGAAAACTTTTTGACACTGGTGTAATTGTCATGAAGTGCGCTGTTTTTTGCCACAAAAGAACTGCCATCGTGTGACAACATGTTTTCGCTGTATTTGTGATCAAAGAGGCATTGCTTTCCCTACACATCCTATTTCTACCCATTTTGGAAGTTCTTCATTAATATTTGTTCTTTTGGCCTTGGTTGTCATAGAAGAATTAACGGTTTTATCGGCATGGATTCCATTATTTTGTCAAGTAGATAATCTGGTATATATGTTGTAAATTGTTCTAATTACCAACTCAGTAAGCGCGGGTATTGTTAACTCGGTGAAGCTTACTTTTCCAGTTCTACTTTAACTACACGGAGAAAGTTGTCACTGCAACTAAGTATCACTACCTCTAAGGGTTATTTTTAACTGCTCCGCCGCATTCTTGAGTCCTCGTGCATAACCTGCACACCACGCACTATTATTTTTGAACAGGACAGTTGTGCTGCGCAAATATAATAGATACCCAGTCTTATCTAATTTATTCGACATGTAAGCACAATTAACGTTGGTAAAAAGGCCGGAGGTAAGGCTCCTATTAAGATATCATATTTGTGACACACAGTAACTCCTTAACCGTGGCCACCAACCACAATCAATTTCAATACTTTTTCTGTAAAGAGCATGATTTCTTTCTCATTTAGGTATAAGGTTTCTAATTTATGGCTAAATTTCCAAGTGCATAATTAATGCATCCTAATTGTTTTTATGACACCTTCTTTCGTAGTCACAAAGCTTTAGACAAGTACAACATCTGTGCAAAAAATCAATACCCTCCGACCTTACATCGCGAAGTTACAGCGATTTGAACAACTGGCCTTCACAGACAACCCCGGACAAAACTGTTGAGACAATTCCATCTATTTTCTAACTTTTGCGCCCTACTCCCGTCTCCCCTAAACACAAAAAGTAAACCCCCTCCCCACCCCCTATTCAAAGTTGCCTTGGTCTAAAAACCAACGTGTATAATTGCCATGCTATCCTAAACAACTTTGGATAAGGGGAGGGGGGAAATCGGGCATTCATTTGGCGGCGGTTTCAATTTTTGCCGGGATGACAGGAAAAAATAGGCATTTTCGCGATTTGTCTCAACAGGTTTTGTCCGGGGTTGTCTGCGGACTGTTTTCGGTATTCTTTAACTTTCATAGCAATTACCTCAAGTTATAGTCCTCTCTTTTGGTCAAATTGATAAAAGCCATTGTTTTAGCATACTTTTTTTTTCTTTTGAATGCAAAATAAAATTTTTACAGTAAAAATTGAAGTTATAACACTCTGATTACATGATCTGTCAAATGACATTTACTCTGTGACGTTACCATGGGCATGACTTTCAACGGCTTACGTGTCCGTAGACGCTTTGCCTGCTCAAATGATGACATTGATATGTAATCGCCAGACAAAATGGATCTCTCTAGAACTTCCGATAGTGACGAGTCCTTTTCAGGAGGCTCGGAAATATCGCATGAATCACTAGGTGAGAGGAAGGTTAGTGCACTTATCTGGTCACTTACAGTCACGCGAATTTGGCTCATTTTTCCATCCCGCGAGTAATTTGCCTTAGCAGTGATTACGTCGTTCGCCAAGTGTAGTGCAAAGATCCTTCACTTAATAGGACAACATTGCCTCAGTTACAGCAAATGTGGAATTGTGTACGAACGGGAATGTGGTATGATGGATCTCTCATTTCTCCACGCAGATCCCGCGGGAACAATAACGGGAAATCCCTTGATGTGTAAGGTGCTTCGATGAGCTTGCTATGCAACAAAAACGGAGTAGTTTTTCTCGCAGACGGTTAACTTAACGAATAAAGTACCGCAGAGGAAAGAAACATCGGTTAACGACGGTTAACAACGGTTAACAACTTTTCTGAAGAAAAACAACAGTTAGACTATCAGTTTCCTTTAATATATTCTGTTAACCGCTGTTAACCGTTGTTAACCGTCGGAATAAACATGTGCGTGCTTGTTAATCGTTTATTTCAAGCGTTTACGGTGCTTTCAAGCATTTTCCGTAGTATATAGAACCTTTTTGTTGATTTTCAAGCATTAAAAAGACCTTTTTACTTAAGGGAAAACTTTTTGACACTGGTGTAATTGTCATGAAGTGCGCTGTTTTTTTGCCACAAAAGAACTGCCATCGTGTGACAACATGTTTTCGCTGTATTTGTGATCAAAGAGGCATTGCTTTCCCTACACATCCTATTTCTACCCATTTTGGAAGTTCTTCATTAATATTTGTTCTTTTGGCCTTGGTTGTCATAGAAGAATTAACGGTTTTATCGGCATGGATTCCATTATTTTGTCAAGTAGATAATCTGGTATATATGTTGTAACTTGTTCTAATTACCAACTCAGTAAACGCAGGTATTGTTAACTCGGTGAAGCTTACTTTTCCAGTTCTACTTTAACTACACGGAGAAAGTTGTCACTGCAACTAAGTATCACTACCTCTAAGGGTTATTTTTAACTGCTCCGCCGCATTCTTGAGTCCTCGTGCATGACCTGCACACCACGCACTATTATTTTTGAACAGGACAGTTGTGCTGCGCAAATGTAATAGATACCCAGTCTTATCTAATTTATTCGACATGTAAGCACAATTAACGTTGGTAAAAAGGCCGGAGGTAAGGCTCCTATTAAGATATCATATTTGTGACACACAGTAACTTCTTAACAGTGGCCACCAACCACAATCAATTTCAATACTTTTTCTGTAAAGAGCATGATTTCTTTCTCATTTAGGTATAAGGTTTCTAATTTATGGCTAAATTTCTAAGTGCATAATTAATGCGTCCTAATTGTTTTTATGACACCTTCTTTCGTAGTCACAAAGCTTTAGACAAGTACAACATCTGTGCAAAAAATCAATACCCTCCGACCTTACATCGCGAAGTTACAGCGATTTGAACAACTGGCCTTCACAGACAACCCCGGACAAAACTGTTGAGACAATTCCATCTATTTTCTAACTTTTGCGCCCTACTCCCGTCTCCCCTAAACACAAAAAGTAAACCCCCTCCCCACCCCCTATTCAAAGTTGCCTTGGTCTAAAAACCAACGTGTATAATTGCCATGCTATCCTAAACAACTTTGGATAAGGGGAGGGGGGAAATCGGGCATTCATTTGGCGGCGGTTTCAGTTTTTGCCGGGATGACAGGAAAAAATAGGCATTTTCGCGATTTGTCTCAACAGGTTTTGTCCGGGGTTGTCTGCGGACTGTTTTCGGTATTCTTTAACTTTCATAGCAATTACCTCAAGTTATAGTCCTCTCTTTTGGTCAAATTGATAAAAGCCATTGTTTTAGCATACTTTTTTTTTCTTTTGAATGCGAAATAAAATTTTTACAGTAAAAATTGAAGTTATAACACTCTGATTACATGATCTGTCAAATGACATTTACTCTGTGACGTTACCATGGGCATGACTTTCAACGGCTTACGTGTCCGTAGACGCTTTGCCTGCTCAAATGATAACATTGATATGTAATCGCCAGACAAAATGGATCTCTCGAGAACTTCCGATAGTGACGAGTCCTTTTCAGGAGGCTCGGAAATATCGCATGAATCACTAGGTGAGAGGAAGGTTAGAGCGCTTATCTGGTCACTTACAGTCACGCGAATTTGGCTCATTTTTCCATCCCGCGAGTAATTTGCCTTAGCAGTGATTACGTCGTTCGCCAAGTGTAGTGCAAAGATCCTACACTTAATAGGACAACATTGCCTCAGTTACAGCAAATGTGGAATTGTGTGGTATGATGGATCTCTCATTTCTCCACGCAGATCCCGCGGGAACAATAACGGGAAATCCCTTGATGTGTAAGGTGCTTCGATGAGCTTGCTATGCAACAAAAACGGAGTAGTTTTTCTCGCAGACGGTTAACTTAACGAATAAAGTACCGCAGAGGAAAGAAACATCGGTTAACGACGGTTAACAACGGTTAACAACTTTTCTGAAGAAAAACAACAGTTAGACTATCAGTTTCCTTTAATATATTCTGTTAACCGCTGTTAACCGTTGTTAACCGTCGGAATAAACATGTGCGTGCTTGTTAATCGTTTATTTCAAGCGTTTACGGTGCTTTCAAGCATTTTCCGTAGTATATAGAACCTTTTTGTTGATTTTCAAGCATTAAAAAGACCTTTTTACTTAAGGGAAAACTTTTTGACACTGGTGTAATTGTCATGAAGTGCGCTGTTTTTTGCCACAAAAGAACTGCCATCGTGTGACAACATGTTTTCGCTGTATTTGTGATCAAAGAGGCATTGCTTTCCCTACACATCCTCTTTCTACCCATTTTGGAAGTTCTTCATTAATATTTGTTCTTTTGGCCTTGGTTGTCATAGAAGAATTAACGGTTTTATCGGCATGGATTCCATTATTTTGTCAAGTAGATAATCTGGTATATATGTTGTAAATTGTTCTAATTACCAACTCAGTAAACGCGGGTATTGTTAACTCGGTGAAGCTTACTTTTCCAGTTCTACTTTAACTACACGGAGAAAGTTGTCACTGCAACTAAGTATCACTACCTCTAAGGGTTATTTTTAACTGCTCCGCCGCATTCTTGAGTCCTCGTGCATGACCTGCACACCACGCACTATTATTTTTGAACAGGACAGTTGTGCTGCGCAAATGTAATAGATACCCAGTCTTATCTAATTTATTCGACATGTAAGCACAATTAACGTTGGTAAAAAGGCCGGAGGTAAGGCTCCTATTAAGATATCATATTTGTGACACACAGTAACTCCTTAACAGTGGCCACCAACCACAATCAATTTCAATACTTTTTCTGTAAAGAGCATGATTTCTTTCTCATTTAGGTATAAGGTTTCTAATTTATGGCTAAATTTCTAAGTGCATAATTAATGCGTCCTAATTGTTTTTATGACACCTTCTTTCGTAGTCACAAAGCTTTAGACAAGTACAACATCTGTGCAAAAAATCAATACCCTCCGACCTTACATCGCGAAGTTACAGCGATTTGAACAACTGGCCTTCACAGACAACCCCGGACAAAACTGTTGAGACAATTCCATCTATTTTCTAACTTTTGCGCCCTACTCCCGTCTCCCCTAAACACAAAAAGTAAACCCCCTCCCCACCCCCTATTCAAAGTTGCCTTGGTCTAAAAACCAACGTGTATAATTGCCATGCTATCCTAAACAACTTTGGATAAGGGGAGGGGGGAAATCGGGCATTCATTTGGCGGCGGTTTCAGTTTTTGCCGGGATGACAGGAAAAAATAGGCATTTTCGCGATTTGTCTCAACAGGTTTTGTCCGGGGTTGTCTGCGGACTGTTTTCGGTATTCTTTAACTTTCATAGCAATTACCTCAAGTTATAGTCCTCTCTTTTGGTCAAATTGATAAAAGCCATTGTTTTAGCATACTTTTTTTTTCTTTTGAATGCGAAATAAAATTTTTACAGTAAAAATTGAAGTTATAACACTCTGATTACATGATCTGTCAAATGACATTTACTCTGTGACGTTACCATGGGCATGACTTTCAACGGCTTACGTGTCCGTAGACGCTTTGCCTGCTCAAATGATGACATTGATATGTAATCGCCAGACAAAATGGATCTCTCTAGAACTTCCGATAGTGACGAGTCCTTTTCAGGAGGCTCGGAAATATCGCATGAATCACTAGGTGAGAGGAAGGTTAGTGCACTTATCTGGTCACTTACAGTCACGCGAATTTGGCTCATTTTTCCATCCCGCGAGTAATTTGCCTTAGCAGTGATTACGTCGTTCGCCAAGTGTAGTGCAAAGATCCTTCACTTAATAGGACAACATTGCCTCAGTTACAGCAAATGTGGAATTGTGTACGAACGGGAATGTGGTATGATGGATCTCTCATTTCTCCACGCAGATCCCGCGGGAACAATAACGGGAAATCCCTTGATGTGTAAGGTGCTTCGATGAGCTTGCTATGCAACAAAAACGGAGTAGTTTTTCTCGCAGACGGTTAACTTAACGAATAAAGTACCGCAGAGGAAAGAAACATCGGTTAACGACGGTTAACAACGGTTAACAACTTTTCTGAAGAAAAACAACAGTTAGACTATCAGTTTCCTTTAATATATTCTGTTAACCGCTGTTAACCGTTGTTAACCGTCGGAATAAACATGTGCGTGCTTGTTAATCGTTTATTTCAAGCGTTTACGGTGCTTTCAAGCATTTTCCGTAGTATATAGAACCTTTTTGTTGATTTTCAAGCATTAAAAAGACCTTTTTACTTAAGGGAAAACTTTTTGACACTGGTGTAATTGTCATGAAGTGCGCTGTTTTTTTGCCACAAAAGAACTGCCATCGTGTGACAACATGTTTTCGCTGTATTTGTGATCAAAGAGGCATTGCTTTCCCTACACATCCTATTTCTACCCATTTTGGAAGTTCTTCATTAATATTTGTTCTTTTGGCCTTGGTTGTCATAGAAGAATTAACGGTTTTATCGGCATGGATTCCATTATTTTGTCAAGTAGATAATCTGGTATATATGTTGTAAATTGTTCTAATTACCAACTCAGTAAACGCGGGTATTGTTAACTCGGTGAAGCTTACTTTTCCAGTTCTACTTTAACTACACGGAGAAAGTTGTCACTGCAACTAAGTATCACTACCTCTAAGGGTTATTTTTAACTGCTCCGCCGCACTCTTGAGTCCTCGTGCATGACCTGCACACCACGCACTATTATTTTTGAACAGGACAGTTGTGCTGCGCAAATGTAATAGATACCCAGTCTTATCTAATTTATTCGACATGTAAGCACAATTAACGTTGGTAAAAAGGCCGGAGGTAAGGCTCCTATTAAGATATCATATTTGTGACACACAGTAACTCCTTAACAGTGGCCACCAACCACAATCAATTTCAATACTTTTTCTGTAAAGAGCATGATTTCTTTCTCATTTAGGTATAAGGTTTCTAATTTATGGCTAAATTTCTAAGTGCATAATTAATGCGTCCTAATTGTTTTTATGACACCTTCTTTCGTAGTCACAAAGCTTTAGACAAGTACAACATCTGTGCAAAAAATCAATACCCTCCGACCTTACATCGCGAAGTTACAGCGATTTGAACAACTGGCCTTCACAGACAACCCCGGACAAAACTGTTGAGACAATTCCATCTATTTTCTAACTTTTGCGCCCTACTCCCGTCTCCCCTAAACACAAAAAGTAAACCCCCTCCCCACCCCCTATTCAAAGTTGCCTTGGTCTAAAAACCAACGTGTATAATTGCCATGCTATCCTAAACAACTTTGGATAAGGGGAGGGGGGAAATCGGGCATTCATTTGGCGGCGGTTTCAGTTTTTGCCGGGATGACAGGAAAAAATAGGCATTTTCGCGATTTGTCTCAACAGGTTTTGTCCGGGGTTGTCTGCGGACTGTTTTCGGTATTCTTTAACTTTCATAGCAATTACCTCAAGTTATAGTCCTCTCTTTTGGTCAAATTGATAAAAGCCATTGTTTCAGCATACCTTTTTTTTCTTTTGAATGCGAAATAAAATTTTTACAGTAAAAATTGAAGTTATAACACTCTGATTACATGATCTGTCAAATGACATTTACTCTGTGACGTTACCATGGGCATGACTTTCAACGGCTTACGTGTCCGTAGACGCTTTGCCTGCTCAAATGATGACATTGATATGTAATCGCCAGACAAAATGGATCTCTCTAGAACTTCCGATAGTGACGAGTCCTTTTCAGGAGGCTCGGAAATATCGCATGAATCACTAGGTGAGAGGAAGGTTAGTGCACTTATCTGGTCACTTACAGTCACGCGAATTTGGCTCATTTTTCCATCCCGCGAGTAATTTGCCTTAGCAGTGATTACGTCGTTCGCCAAGTGTAGTGCAAAGATCCTTCACTTAATAGGACAACATTGCCTCAGTTACAGCAAATGTGGAATTGTGTACGAACGGGAATGTGGTATGATGGATCTCTCATTTCTCCACGCAGATCCCGCGGGAACAATAACGGGAAATCCCTTGATGTGTAAGGTGCTTCGATGAGCTTGCTATGCAACAAAAACGGAGTAGTTTTTCTCGCAGACGGTTAACTTAACGAATAAAGTACCGCAGAGGAAAGAAACATCGGTTAACGACGGTTAACAACGGTTAACAACTTTTCTGAAGAAAAACAACAGTTAGACTATCAGTTTCCTTTAATATATTCTGTTAACCGCTGTTAACCGTTGTTAACCGTCGGAATAAACATGTGCGTGCTTGTTAATCGTTTATTTCAAGCGTTTACGGTGCTTTCAAGCATTTTCCGTAGTATATAGAACCTTTTTGTTGATTTTCAAGCATTAAAAAGACCTTTTTACTTAAGGGAAAACTTTTTGACACTGGTGTAATTGTCATGAAGTGCGCTGTTTTTTTGCCACAAAAGAACTGCCATCGTGTGACAACATGTTTTCGCTGTATTTGTG
>OZ037784.1:18211860-18261860 GCA_964035525.1 Porites cylindrica
AGAATAGAACTTTTTTCATTGAGAAAGCCAATGCTAATCACCTTACTATCAAGTTTCCTACTGAAGTATCAGCAATAAAAACTACATTCTTGGACACAACAGTCTTTAAGGGAGACACGATTCGAGAAAAAAGAATACTCGATGTACGTACACACTAGTTAAGCATTCTGAAACATTTCAGTGCAAAAATAAAATTGCAGTGAAAAATAAAATCGCTAAAAGACGTGCTTGTTAAAGCAGAACTTTAAAGGCTTAGCTTTGAAAGACTCATGCTCGGTAGAGTGTAAAACATGGTATTAATTCCGTACTATAAACAGCTGTGTGAATTGATCATGTTACAACTATCGCCGGAGTCACAAGAATTGCGAGAGCAAACGTTTGCCCAACTCGATTGTGACAATGTAATCGACCCAGGGGAGGTTTTGTGTCCAGCGGTTTTAGTAAAAACAAGGGTTTGTTTGGGTTGCTCCGTCTCGCGGGCTCAAAAACCTTCCTTTGGTAGATCTTATTTTGTATTTGCCCATCTAATGACCTCCGTTCCCACTCTTCATTAGGTCACATCAGTAAATCAGTCTATTACAATCTGTATGGTGATATGAAGCAGTTGTCATCTAAGCCCATATTTAAGATTGGTGATAAAGTTAGGATAAGTAAGTATAAGAGAAAGGTGTTCAATAAAGGGTACACACCTAATTGGACAGAAGAGATATTCCTGATCGATAAAATCCAATCAACAAATCCAATCACCTATAGATTAAAAGATCTCAATAATGAGGAAATATAAGGCAGCTTTTATGAGCCAGAATTACTACCAGCAAAACAGGATGTATTTCGCATTGAAAAGGTCATTCGGAGGGATTATAAGAAGAAACAAGCTCTTGTAAAATAGTTGGGCTATAGTGACGACTTTAATAGTTGGATTCCACTAAGCAACCTGCAAGAATTATCTAACTAATAGTATATATGGACGATCATATAAGAAAGCTTGATACTAAAATCCAGAGTAAGGAAACCGAGCTTAATGCACTATTCACTAAAATCCAAAAATTGGAGGAAGAAATTGCGACATTATACCACAAGAAATTAATATCCAAAAAACTGGAAACAGTAGAAATGTCATTAACCGGCGTCCTATAGCTAGGTGCAATCTTTGAAACAGAGGAAGAGGAGGAGGAGAAGTAAAAGAAGACATGTTGATAAGGAGGACCGAAAATCTTTTCCCGTAAACTATACGGGTTATTCTCAGAGAGAGCGTCCACGTTTTGTGGACAGCTTTGTTGATGTCCTGAAACAGGGCGTCAGGTCTAATGTGCTGTAACGGCACCTCAGACCCACCATACTTTTTAATCTATCATGCTTATCATATTTTTGGTCTGCATGATAATATTTATGTAATCTATATATATGATAAGCATGATAGAAAAGAAGTATATCAATCAAGATATGAATATCGAGCTGACTTCATATATTGATGATAAGCAAAATGTTTGGTTCCGAGGAAAAGATGTTGCTGAGATCCTTGGATATAGTGATACTCGCCATGCATTAAAAAGGCATGTATCAAAAGAAAACAAAATGATTCATCTTATACAACCCAAAAGCTGCCCCGGTGAAACGCCGGGTCAGGTTCAAAAAGCTGGCGTGGACGTTTCACCCCCACAGGTCCAACAAGGTAGATGGTACACTTTTATCAATGGGCCTGGCTTGTATGAACTAGTATTTAGCTCCAAATTAGAACTTGCTAAAAGATTCCGTCAATGGGTTTTCACCACTGTCCTCCCATCTATCCGTAAATATGGCCAATACAAACTATTTGATAGTCCCTGGAATAGGATGATTATGATTGGTAGTGAGACTGACCTCCATTATAAAGTAGTGGACCTCATAAGGAAATACTATCCAGATACTATATTAGTAGCAGGACTGGGGGAGAATCAGGATACTGAGAATAAAAGACTGGATTCATATAAAAAAGGATATATGAGAGGACAGCCTGATCTATTGGTACTTAATTATCACAAAGATTATAAAGGCCTGGGCATAGAATTCAAGAGTCCTACAGGTAACTACTATGTATCAGAAGCCCAAAAGGAGATGAAGAAGAAGCACGTTAATAATGGCTATGTATTTATACTCAGTAATGATTATGATAAGATTAGCAAAAATATTCATGAATACATGAAAGGTATCAGAGTACCGAGTAAATATTGTATCAAACAATTCCTTAATAAGGACACACTAAAAATGCATTATAAAGTCATCCACCGAATTGAAAAATAAAATTACCACAAACTAAAAACAAGTCAGTATCTATTTACACACCTTTTTTATATTCCATAGTTATCTACAATATATATATGGAAGATTTTATCCGTCTTTTAGCCAAACAACAATCTCTATCAGGAGGCACTAGTTGGATATCTATGTATATTCCTCCAAATGGTAGAGTAAGCCTTAGTAAACAAAAATTAACCAGTGAATTGGGCCTTGTCTCAAATATTAAGTCAAAAGTCGTACAAAAGCACACGAAAACCGCTCTAAAATCAGCATTATAGCAATTAAACCAGCTAAAAGAACCAACAATTTCGTGCCGTGGGTTGTTACTACTATCTGGCATCATAAAACATACTTGTGAAGGATACAAAGGATCAGTACTCATTGAGCCTGAGCAAGCAATAGAAAAAGCTGATTATAAATGCGGTAAGAGCTTTTATCTAGGCCCTATTTTAGATACTTATAAAAAGAAAATAATTGAAAATCCAATAGTCGACAAAATATTGGATATGATTGAAAAGCAAATATAGACAGATTAGATTTTGGACTCAAAAAAATAAGCAATAATCATTATCATGTTGTATTCACAAATGAGGATAAATATCAAAACTATCAGCCAGATTCTGACTCAAAAACCAAAATAATATATAGTCGCAAACTATTTCGGTATAGTGATATGGTTGGGCTTAGATATTATTAAAATCAAACCGCCCAAAACCGGTTCAAACCGGATTCCCAAGGCCAAATTCCTGGAATCCAATTCGGAGAAAAATGCTGACGTCATCAAAAACCCAAGGTCAAATCCATAATATTGAAAATGTTCTCGCACCCCCATATCCTATACTACTGTTGTGATATTAGTAAAGCTGTTACACGTTAAACATTCTGACGTCAGGACACTGTTTTATACTGCCTTTAATTTAAGCGCTCAAAACATGACCAGAGTTATAGAGGGTAAAATTATTTAGAAATGATTTGAGGGGAAACAAAATGACTTCGAGACGATAACTATGTTGGCATACCCACCCTTATCAATAAGTTTTAAAATATATGTCTAAAGTAGCTTCATTTACCCAATTTTTACCCTTTTAGTCCTTAACGTCAATTATTATTCATTCAAAATATTTCCCCAAATCTGATTGGCTAAAAGCACACGCATAATTCACCATTACCAGTTACTGCTGTCCAAATTTAGAAGAAATTTGTGTTTAACGAGGAAATGACGTCAATAATGCAGCCTTCTGCAGGTTAATGCACCGTTAACCGAAAAGACCTGGGACGAGATTGAATTGTTTTTGTTGTAAAAACTAAAGTGGCAGACACCTTACTCGTTTCATGAGAAAGAACTACAGCTGGAACTAGGCAAAATAATGGCTAAAAACATATAGAGCAAACACAGCAAGAAGAAAACTCGGAGGGCGACATCTGCTATTTGGAGAATATTTGCGGAGCTAGACAAACCTAAACGTAAACTATCGAAGATAAACTTAACATCGATGCAGGTAAGCTTGTTTTAGCTATGTTTTTAAACTTGCAACTATTTTGAATGAATAATAAAACAATTATTGAATTCGGCTTTCGTATCACATGAAGAATTATGGAGATCTCGGAGGGTGTTAACCGCCTCGGCCTACGGCCTCGACGGATAAAGGCCTCCTCGATCTCCATAATTCTTCAAGCGGTACATATTACAGCTCGGTCCGGGGGGTGGGCATTCCCTTACTTAGCCTAAACGGGCATGTGCCACTTAACGGGATATGCTTTTCAAGGTCTTAAATCTTAAACGGGTTATTCAATTTCTCTATTTAGCGTGTAGGTCGTCAGAACGGGACCCGAATGCGGTCCCGGGGACGGGGTGTGAAGGCACTTAACAAAGTTTTATACGTGAAGGCTCCGCCCCGATGTCCAACCGGCTTTTTTTTTTAACTATTATTCAACAATACATGGTAAATAATCCGATTTTACTTATATAATCGCCAAATAAATGTCAGAGAAATTATTGGAGCAGAAGTCCATAACTAGAAAGTCATTTAGAATTCTAACAGCTGTCAAATTGTTTTGGAATTTCGACCACAAATTGCTCTGAGGTATATAGAACGAGCCTACAATTCCAATTTTAGGGAAAAGTTCTTCCCGCTGCCTGCTAATCATGAAACCAAGCCGATCGTGAATTTTTCCATTCCGGCTTTGAAAAGTACCCTGCGTTTTTTGAAACAATATAAATTCTTCAAACCTTGCTCTGAGGCCGAGTGATTGATTCTTCGACATCTCAAAGTTTCCTATCCGGCCATCGCGTTAAACCAAAGAATTTATAACAAAAAGTTTGTCAAAGTTTAATGGGTATTCATTAACAAAGAAGCCACGAGAACTGAAGTCAACGCAGTGTCTTTCTAATTTCAATAAATAATCAAACCAGTAAGTCTTCTTGGCTTTTTTAGACCTGTACAACTCCTGTGCGCGTCCATTGTGTCTTTCAAAGCCTAATAAGTTTAAAGTTTTGTTTTAACAAGCATGTCTCTTTAGTGATTTCCCTTTTCCATAAGAGAGCAAGGGAGGCTCCTTCTCTCTGAGTCACGGTTGGTTCTGGATTAGATGCCATTTTTCCATAAGTATATATGTTTTTCAAGTTTGGAAATGACGGTTGAAATTGCGTGACAAAGGTTGGAATCTTTTTCACCGTTCTCAAGTTTTGCTTCAGAGCTTCCTTCCTTTTATGTTTAACTTTTCTAAAAGAGTTTCTTCTTACAACCCTGAGAGCCTCTCCTTTGACAAAATCTTTCTTAACGCCTGCTGGGTGACAGCTATTGAAGTGTGTGCACTAAAGTGTTTCAGTAACTTAAAATGTGTACGAACATCGAGGATGCTTTTTTCTCGAATCGTTCTCCCTTATAGACTGTTGTGTCCAAGAATGTAGTTTCTATTGGTGATACTTCAGTAGTAAACTTGATAGTAGGGTGATTAGCATCGGCTCTCTCAATGAAAAGTTTTATTACATTCCTTGTAGCCTGCAAAGCAGGCGAATTTTTCTTTGTAATCGACTTGGACTTTCAACTGACCGAGATTTGAGGCGAGTCAAAAAATGATTCCAAGGGACAGGTTGACCCCTTGCCTACCCTTCCTCCTGCAGGCTATGTTCCTTGTACTTGAGTACAACCACAAGATACCTTTTCAATGCTTTATTTCAATCAACTGTAACACCGACACTAATTTCACAACTACATTTAATTTCGTTACATCCAGTTTGCTGTTAATGGGACACGTCAGCTTTCCAGTGCCGTTGGGGTTTCAATCACAAGTTAAGGACTAGCCAGCACGGGGTCCGCATAACTTCACCACTAATTTGCAAAACTTTTTCTGCGTAAAACAAAAGTAAACTGTGTGAATTTTTTTACCTCGCCTTGTACGATACTATAGTTTAAAAACACTTTGTTGATTTCTTTTTCTTATCACGTGCCAGGATTTTCATTGATTGAAGTTTCCCCTCTTTATCATTTGAGGTCAATCATCATTCACAAAACTATGACTACTTTCTTGACAAAACGAAGAGTAATCACTCCGCGGCTAGAAAACGCACAAAAGAACTCACCGTGAAACCGTAAATACATGTATATGATAGTCGTATAAAAACGATTACATGTAAGTTAATTAACTACACCAAACTACATAATTTTTCTGTAAAACTACTTCTCGACATCCAAGTCCAATTATTCAAACTTAAGACAAGAAAGATCTTACCTTGATGGGATTGTGGGGCGGCCTCACGCACCACCTTAGGAGTATTTTGCACTTTTTAAGAGAAAAGAATAAAACTATCAATATGAGTTTTACAATAATAGCTCAATGGTACGTTACTGAAATTTATCAAAACACCGTGTGCTAGGATTTTATTAATCGATGATACCATTCTTTTCCATTTGATGTCAGTCATCAGAAATAAACGACGGCTACACTTTTTAACAGAACGGTTATCGCGCTAACATATTTTATTCCAAATAAAATACGCAATTTCCTGGTTGAGCGAGCGCGATTCTCTCGACGCACTCCCGAGGACTCCACACAAAGAACCTACTTTTTAAGGGTGTTAATATTTCACTTTGCGTTTGAAACGTTACTAAAACATTTTCTTCAAGTATATTTCCGCACGAGCTCAATCAAAACCTGTGTACACTGGGGGAGGGGGCTTTGCCGGGAAAGATGGCAATAAGTAAATAAATGTGTACATTTATTGTACATTTGTACATTTGCGCACGTGCTCACTTAAAAGCTGTGTACACTTTTTGGAGGAAAGGGGGAGGAGAATGGGCCGGGAAAGGTGGCGATAAGTTGATTAAGGTCCTTTGTATATCACGAATGGTAATTACATTATAACCTGCAAATAAAGAACTGAACTGGAAAGTGCTTTTAAAAAGAAGTTCTCTAAAGAAAAGATGTAGTCATAAGCTATTAAGGTGGCTCCCTTATTAATAAAGGCACATGGAGCTAGGACGAACTTTGTTTTGAAAGAGAATTCGAACGAGCTACCACTCCAATTCTCGGGACAAGTAATTCTAATGTTTGCTAATTGTTACAACCAAGGCCGATTGCAAATCGTGCTGTTCTTTAAAAGGTACTCTTTAATTTTAGAAGCACTATAAATTGCTCCAAATGTTGCTCTGCAGTCGAATGACTTGTTCCTTGACATTTCTGAAATATCCTTCAGCAGTTTTTGCTAAAACTGCTGCTACGACATACATTTTAATATATTACATTCATGGGCTCTTACTGCTGTGCGCTGTTTCCAATGTGGTATGCTTATTATTGCACTGTAAAAGCCGATACCAGAAACTTCGGTCAAAAAATCCAGAACTTTTTTTGCTAGACGCGATTTTCTTTGAACAGTAGGGTCCACTTAAGCGGGAATTTCTTAAAAAATATTCACCACCAGTATAAAGCGTATGTATGTATGTATGTAATACTAAGTACGATATATAGTCTATATAGGGATGTGCCGCTGGACAGGGTTTGGTTTTAGGGACCTTGCTAAACTACGAAGGCGTCGACAGGAGCGTAGTAATAAAGGGGTTAGTCAGGTTTACACTTTTCTGTAAGTTTCTTTGCCGTTTTCCGTCAACTGCGAAGTGAAATGACCAAAGATCAGTTTTCAAGAGAACGTGAACAGCAAGAGGCGAGCTGAAACACAGTCCCCTCTTTTCAGATCTAAATAACTGAGCACAATTGAGTAACGGTTAAATATTGGTGCACAGTGTACAAGTTCGAAAGGATATCAAGTCAGTTCCTCAGTGGAGTTTCACAGTTGCCGCCGTTATCGTATGGTAAGGTGCCTACAGAGGCTACTGAGACAACATTGGTTAAGTGCCAGCAACACGGGGAGTTGTATACGGGTAAGGGCATTGGAGGACGAGTCTGGCCAGTGTGCTGACCGCAAAGTTCACCTGCCCTTAATGAAGGAACTGCATTGCAATGTCCCAAAAAGACCCCTTGCATGTAGGTAACCTGAGACACGAGCCCATAAACTCCTGGCTGATATTGTTTTTGACGCTTACAATCCGCTGTGTGGGCTGGCATTCCAAAAGCTTTACAACTTCTTTACAAAGCAGTATTAATTAAAAAGATCGTATTTGCTCTTTCTTTGGCCTTTTGTCATCTCAGGTGTAACAGTTAGACCGCTGCCCGGTAAGCTCAGTTGGATAAGTGCCGGTCTTCCTAGCGGAAGGCCACGGGTTTAACTAAGCCGGGAAGGACCAATAACCTGGGTCTATAAATAACTAAGGAGAAAGTGCTACCTTTGGAATGATATCTGGAAACGGTTAAACGTTCTAGACTTCTCTATTAAGGACATTAACCCCCCCTGGATTAAACCGAATGCGAATGCGAATTACACAAAGCGAACTTTGCTTGAAGGCATGCGTCAAGTTAATTTTAGGTGTTTTTCCCACCACTCGGGAGCCCTCACCTTTTTTTATGTTTTTGTGGCGTTCAAAAAAATATTTCAGGAAACAAAATACCACCACGTTCCTAAGCCCACCATAGGGTATCTCTGGACGAAATATCAGGAATTTTGATTTTTCATCATGTGCCACGAAATTTCGATTCGGCTCGATCTTAGTGGACATTCCCTCTTAATGTGGCTCCGTTATTAATAAAGGCGCATTGAGCTAGGACGAACTTTTCGTCATAACGTTTTCGGTTTTAACGCGATGGCTACGAAACTTTGGGAAGAACTACTAATATCATTCAGCAATAATACGAAATAATAATCGGATTTTACTAGCAAAGGAAAATATTTTTTTAGGAAATAAGCTCTTAAGTGTTCAAAAAACATCGCGTCTCGTAAAAAATTTGGCTGACGTTTTATAATATTTCAGGTATTAGGTTTTATTGATACTTTACGTATGCCGTACAAATGTCAGAGAAATCTTTGGCGTAGAAGTCTGCAATTAGAAGGTCCTTCCGAATTCAGCTTTGGAATTGTTTTGGAACATCGAAAAAGATTTGCCTTGACAAGGAAAGAACGAGCCACCAGTTCGAATTTTCGCGACAAGTAATTCTAATGTTTGCTAATTTTTACCACCAAGGCCGATTGATAATCGTGCTATTCTTTAAAAGGTACTCTTTAGGTTTAGAAGCACTATCAATTGCTCCAAGTCATGCTCTACAGTCGAATGACTTGTCCCTTGACATTTCTAAATTATCGTTCAGGCAGTTTTGGCTAAAACTGCTGCTACATACATTTAATGTATTATAATGCAACTTCATGGGCTCTTATTGCTGTGCGTTGCTTCCAATATGGTACACTTATATCAATAGAAGGCGATACCACAAATTTCGGTCAAAAATATCGCAAACATTTTTTAGAGGCGATCTTGAACAGTAGTGCTGAACGCTTATTTCCTAGAAAAAAAATTTACCAACAGTAAATCGGATTATTTCATGTCATTGCTGAATGATATTTGTAGCTCTTCCCAAAGTTTCGTAGCCATCGCGTTAAAACCTAAAACGTTATGACGAAAAGTTCGTCCTAGCTCAATGCACCTTTATTAATAACGGAGCCACCTTAATAGCTGTGGCTACATCTTTTCTTCCAAGGACTCGGCCCCTTTAAAAGCACATTTCAGTTCAGTTATCTCGTTACAGGTTAGGCCATCCCCTTTTTCTTCGTTTAGCGTCGAATGCGTTTCTTGATATTAAGTCGGTCGGTCGGATTGAAAAACAAAAATAATAAAACTAAAAGAAAAGTCACAAGAAGTCTCTAAATAGGAGGCCCTATTACTCTAGGATGGCGTTAAAAGTTAACATTAAATTTTACATAATGCACAACATACTGTAAAAAAATATTCCTGTTTTGTTACTGTTTTTCTCTATGCTGTTACTATGCTCATTTTTCAGATTAAATGAATTATTTCAAGTGAAAAATGGTTTAACCACGTCTTACTTTTTTTTGGAAAATGCCATAAATTTGGGTCGGTCGGACGTCGATTAACGGAGAAAATAAAGAGGATGACCTTAGAATACAATTACCATTCGTGATATACATGGCATCTTAATTCAGAGGCGCCCAACGACTGTTTTCTGTAAAATATCTGTTCGGAGAAGCAAGTATTGCCTAGAATTTTCTATTACTTGAGGAAGACCAAAAATTTCTAGATGACCGCTCCATTCACGTACAAATTTCGAAGCTAATTTCATAAATTCTCTACGATTTTCTGAAGTTTCATTTTCACATTTTACACCCTAAGTTAGGCTATTTTTCGTAGGAAAAAGGAAACCTAAAATTTTCGGATTCAAAAATGTGATGGAGAGAGGAATCAAAAAAAATTTCTTTTTCGTAATTCGCTAAATTGCATCTAAAATTTTCGGGAATTATGTGCCTTTATTAATACGGGAGCCACCTTAATAGCTTATGACTACATCTTTTCTTTAGAGAACTTCTTTTTAAAAGCACTTTCCAGTTCAGTTCTTTAGTTGCAGGTTATAATGTAATTACCATTCGTGATATACAAAGGACCTTAATCAACTTATTGCCACCTTTCCCGGCCCATCCCTCTCCCCCTCTTCTCCAAAAAGTGTACACAGGTTTTAAGTGAGCACGTGCGCAAATGTACCTGTAGGAAATATTTTAGTAACGTCTCAATCACAAAGTAAAATATTAAATCCTCCCGCGTAGGCGCAAAAAGAGCATAAGTTTAAACAAAAGGAGTTTGGCGAAAAAAATACTCAGCTGCTCAGAAAAGGGGAAAAAGTGATCGATAAACATCCCGGCTGTTGATATAAGAGTCAATAAGATATTTATTTACTTATTGCCATCTTCGCCGGCAAAGCCCCCTCCCCCAGTGTACACAGGTTTTGATTGAGCTCGTGCGGAAATATACTTGAAGTAAATGTTTTAGTAACGTTTCAAACGCAAAGTGAAATATTAACCCTTCCAGCATAGGCGCAAACAGAGCATAAGTTTGAACAAAAGGAGTTTGCCTAAAAAAAATACTCAGCTGCTCACAAAAGGGAAAAATAGGATAAACATCCCGGCTGTTGATATAAGGATCAATAAGATATTTATCAACTTCGTGCCTGACGAAAAATAAACAGAAATCAGCAAATGTGTGTTTGCCCACGCCTTTTTCATATGCCTCACGTTCATCAGCGTCATGGGTCAATAAAAAGGGCGCGAAAAGCTATGCTGGTCACATTGCTAGTTGATATTGTTAGCAGTGAATATTGGTTTCGAAATGAAATCTCTAATTCTCCTTCTGTTTCTCGGAGCGGTAGTCTTGACTTTGGCTGAGAATCCATTTCAAGATGAGGCAGCCCAGGAGCACTTAGATGAAGAGAAGGGTGAAAACATTGCCAAGCTTGCTGAGGCAAACTCTGGTCGTATTCCAAGAAAACTGGTAAGATCCCCTCCCTTGTCTTCATTTTTAACCAGGCTACTGGGATGTGGAGAATTAACTTAATTTGTTAAAGGTTCCTTTTAACACCCTTAAAAAGTAGGTTCTTTGTGTGGAGTCCTCGGGAGTGCGTCGAGAGAATCGCGCTCGCTCAACCAGGAAATTGCGTATTTTATTTGGAATAAAATATGTTAGCGCGATAACCGTTCTGTTAAAAAGTGTAGCCGTCGTTTATTTCTGATGACTGACATCAAATGGAAAAGAATGGTATCATCGATAAATAAAATCCTAGCACACGGTGTTTTGATAAATTTCAGTAACGTACCATTGAGCTATTGTTGTAAAACTCATATTGATAGTTTTATTCTTTTCTCTTAAAAAGTGCCAAAGACTCCTAAGGTGGTGCGTGAGGCCGCCCCACAGTCGCAGAAAGGTAAGATCTTTCTTGTCTTAAGTTTGAATAATTGGAGTTGGATGTCGAGAAGTAGTTTTACAGAAAAATTATGTAGTTTGGTGTAGTTAATTAACTTACATGTAATCGTTTTTATACGACTATCATATACATGTATTTACGGTTTCACGGTGAGTTCTTTTGTGCGTTTTCCAGCCGCGGAGTGATTACTCTTTGTTTTGTCAAGAAAGTAGTCATAGTTTTGTGAATGATGATTGACCTCAAATGATAAAGAGGGGAAACTTCAATCAATGAAAATCCTGGCACGTGATAAGAAAAAGAAATCAACAAAGTGTTTTTAAACTATAGTATCGTACAAGGCGAGGTAAAAAAATTCACACAGTTTACTTTTGTTTTACGCAGACAAGGTTTTGCCTATGTGTGGTGGAAATATGTTGTCATTGAAACGCCAAGGGTACTGGAAAGCTGACGTGTCCCATTAACAGCAAACCGGATGTAACGAAATTAAATGTAGTTGTGAAATTAGTGTCGGTGTTACAGTTGATTGAAATAAAGCATTGAAAAGGTATCTTGTGGTTGTACTCATGTACAAGGAACATAGTCTGCAGAGGAGCCTTTTTTTTTTTTCAAAGCGCTACCCAAAGGTCTACGGAGGAAGGCTAGGCAAGGGGTCAACCTCTCCCTTGGAATCATTTTTTGACTCACCTCAAATCTCGGTCAGTTGAAAGTCCAAGTCGATCGCAAAGAAAAATGTAATAAAACTTTTCATTGAGAGAGCCAATGCTAATCATCCTACTATCAAAGTTTACTACTGAAGTATCATGATGAGAAATAGAAACTACATTCTTGGACACAACGGTCTATAAGGGAGAACGATTCGAGAAAAAAGCATCCTCGATGTGCGCACACATTTTAAGCCTACTGAAACACTTCAGTGCACGCACTTGAACACCTGTCACCTAACGGGCGTCAAAAAAGGTTTTGTCAAAGGAGAGGCTCTCAGTCTTGTAAGAAGAAACTATTTTAAAGAAGTTAAACATAAAAAGAAGGAAGCTCTCAAGCAAAAATTGAGAACGCAAAAGATACCAACCTTTGTCACGCAATTTCAACCGTCATTTCCGAACTTGAAAAACATGCTTATGGACAAATGGCATCTAATACAGACCCAGCCGTGACTTAGAGAGATATTCAAGGAGCCTCCCTTGTTCTCTCATAGAAAAGAAAAATCGCTAAAAGACATGCTTGTTAAAAAAACTTTTAACGTATTAGGCTTTGAAAGACGCAATGGACGCGCACAGGAGTTGTACAGGTCTAAAAAGTCAAGAAAACTTCCTGGTTTGATGATTTATTCATGTTAGAAAGACGCTGCGTTGTCTTGAGTTCTCGTGGCTCCGTTGTTAATAAAGGTCTATTTTAATCTTTGACAAACTTTTTGTAATAAATTCTTTGGTTTAACGCGATGGCTAAGAAACTTTGAGATGTCGAAGAATCAGTCACTCGACGATCGGTTTGGTTTCATGATTAGCAGGCTGCGAGAATAACTTTTCCCCAAAATTGGAATTGCAGGCTCGTTCTACCTCAGAGCAAATTGACAGCTGCTAGAATTCTAAATGACTTTCTAGTTATGGACTTCTGTCTAATGACTTCTCTGACATTTATTTGGCCATTATATAAGTAAAATCGGATTATTTGCCATGTATTGTTGAATGATAGTTAAAAGAAAAAAGCCGATTGGACCTCGGGGCGGAGCCTTCACGCATAAAACTTTGTTAAGTGCCCTGACACCTCGTCCCCAGAACCGCCTTCGGGTCCCGCTCTGACGACCTACACGCTAAATAGAGAAATTGTATAACCCGTTTAAGATTTTTAAAGACCTTGAAAAGCAAATCCCTTTAAGTGGCAGGTGCCCGTTTAGGCTAAGTAAGGGAATGCCCTCCCCACGGACCGAGCTGTATATGTACCGCTTGAAGAAGAAATAATTGATGTTAAGGACTAAAAGGGTAAAAATTGGGTAAATAAAGCTACTTAAGACATATATTTTAAAACTTTTTGATAAGGGTGGGTATGCCAACATAATTATCGTCTCAAAGTAATCTTGTTTCCACTCAAATCATTTCTAAATAATTTTACCCTCTATAACTCTAGCAATGTTTTGAGCGCTTAAATTAAAGACAGTAAAAAACGGTGTACTGGCGTCCGAATGTCTAACATGTAACAGCTTTACTTCTCACAACAATTTTTACTTCACATTTCTACAATTAAATGCGATTAAAATTTTTACTTTACAGTAAAAACTGTTTTTCCTTACTTCTGGCCATTTTCTTCGAGCTCCCGATAACTTGAACTCCTGATAACTCGAGCCTTTTTTGATTTCCCTTGAAGGTTTGAGTTATCAGGAGTCGACTGTAGTTCAAGGTTTTGGTCTTAGACACATTTAAGTCTCACGATTTTTTAAATTTTTAATGATAATACTACCAAAAGTCTTTGTTACTTAAAAAATATATGTATATTGTTAATATTAATTAATATATTAATATTTACTTAATAATACTAAGAAATATATAGAGAGAGAAATCCATGCAGACTTAACCGGCACAGTTTATTGCAATTGTCAGCAATGCAGAATCATATTAATTTTATAAACTTACCGGCTCAAATGTCCAGAATTGAACACCTGGATGATGTCTGGAGTCTTTTTCTCCCAATTAGTGGGGCAATGCTGCCATGATGCAACGGTTTTCAATTTCTGAAAATAAAAATATATATATATTACAGTTGAACCGCAAGAGAGCTTAAGGTTAACTTTAGATGGCTCTAACATACCCCTTACTTTTGCCCTACTAGTTTTTCAAAACTTTGTAGAGATGCGTAATATTATGTCTTTTGTACACCAGTTCCAGAGCTACCTTTTTCATCCTCTAAATCATTGTCGTCAATAATGCGCAGCAGCTTCCTAAATCTCGGCGGCCAAAATCCTGCCTAGATCTTGCCGAGAAAGGGGAAACTTAGTCATAATCTGATAATATTATATGACTAATCTAAGCTCAATATGTGATCATAACTGTGATGTTAGCTGTTGGAAACTGCAGAATATCTCAATATATTTATGACAGCACAAAAAAATGAACAGTCGGCAAAGCAAAGGATATTGTCCTCCAATGTACCAGGAAGACAGAAAGGGTCTATGGCCTTTACCCTTCCGATAAATGTTACTCCCCAAGTACATGTAAACGTTACACCTTGCAGTTTTTTAACTGTAAAATTTTTGTCAGTTTTGCATTGTAACTGTTGTTGCATTTAAACGAGATAAAGGATAATATCATTCAAATTGTATGAGTTGCACAACATCTCCTTAGAAGAGAATGTTTTTATACGAAAAGGACTGGAAACTAAGTATCCATATGCCCGATAGGAGCATGATGCTAGCTTATCAGACCGCTTTGCTCTTGTGTTAAGTTCTCGTCATTCTTTACACTGTAGCAAGAATGGCCGTTTATATTAAACAGGTGTCTCTGTGAAATGGATGAATTCCTATTTACTCCTGCCAATAAAAGTGCCAACAGTTTTTAATAAAGATACTTATATGGCCCGCACCAAATGACCCCTTAAGAAATGGGTAATGGTTGACTAGCAGCAAGGCAATGTGCTCTCTTTTACTAAAGCGCGAGAATCCTATCTGAGCCCAGCATTATTGTGGTGCATAAGTGGCGAAAAAGGGAATTTTGCTATTCTGATGAGAGGAAGCCCTTTGCAAGCCCTTGCTCAACATCAGGTTCCCACTAAGTGTTGAAACAGACAAAACAAAACAATGGCAATCTACATAAATTTTTTTTTTAAAGGGCAACTGTCGGGAAAATTGACCCTGTTCTTTAAGCTTTCTATGGTTTCCTTATGGCCTGTAATATACCTCTCTGGTGAAATTTCCGATATATCTACGAACCTGATTTTTTTATGATTTTTCGAAAACTCACTTTTTGCCGCCATTTTGAAAACACTCGGATCTCAGATCGATCACGTGATTTTACGTCACAAGTGTGGAACACGAATTTTTTTGTGAAGATTATAGGAGAAAAACGCTCCACATTTCTCTTGCGAATAAAGGAGAAATAGAGCCTCTACTGTTATATTAACGTTCGGGAAATGCATTTCAATGATGGTTCCAGTTTCTTACAATACCTGGGCATTAGATTCGGTGATTTAGATTTTTTTCTGTGTTTTTTTCAGTAGTGTGACTTTGAGACATATCGACCCGAGGTCAATATTTGTCAACAGCTGAGCTAATAATCTGCACCGTACAATTCAAAGAGCATCATTCCTAAAGAAGATTTAAAATTCTGAAGCAACCATTAATGTTACCTGATGAGTGTTGATGCCCTTCATTCCTCATAAATGACTTTATTTATTCCCGGGAAAAGCTCCGCGTATCTTTGAAGAGAACCCGGTCACGGACCGCTCTAGACAACCCGACCTGATTCATGATACTGACCTTTTGTGTTTTGATTTTAGTGTGTTGTAATCTTGTCTGAAATCTGCTGTACCATCCATTTAGCCCTGCTCCTAATTCACTCCTCGCCGAAAGTCCCGATTTCATGATCAATAATATTTTGAATGATCGCCTAATGTAAGAATCTTATCAAGTTATTCGAGATAAGCTCTCGAGATTGAGGCGTCAATCTATTGCGAAACCTGTCGACTATAAAATTGCCGTGATAGCACGCGCGCCTCGCTTCTTTTGCAATACTTCTCTTTGGGACACAAGTAGGAAAAAAAAAATCAATTACCCATATTTAAATCCCCGTTGCGGTACTTATGGAAAACTCCTCCAAGGACAAAAAAACGGCCACGGGACCGAAAAAGAAGAGAGAACCAGGCAAGCGCTGCGCGGTTATGTTTTGTAACAACACCAACAAAGACGGAGTAAGTCTCCACCAGTTTTCCACCGATGAACCCTTTCGCCGCCAGTGGATCGCTTTTGTCTTAGCAAAGAGGACCGACGACTGGACGCCGGGATCTGGTAATATTTGCAGTTCCCATTTTACGCCAGACTGTTTTGAAGGAATGGGTGCGAAACTCGCAGGGTTTGCTAAGAAGGCTTATCTGAAGAAGACGGCCATCCCAACAATTCAGGCCAATCCCACCCCTGAACAAATCCAGGAAGCGCGCTCTCTTAAGAGAAAACGTCCATCTGCGGCAACGCGATGTGATTCAAAGCGGCAAGTTCAACAAAAGGGGGAAATAACGCCAAAAAGTCGTCCAAAAAAGTCTAGTCGAGCCTTGTCTAAACTTACTGCTCATAGGGTGAGTATTAATTTTGTGTTTTTTGTTTAGATACCTTGGCATGAATAAAAACTTTCTAAAATATCATCAAGATAAACGATCATGATCAAAACGCAACAGTGTGCCTTCAAGATACAATAATACAATTTACTGAAATCAGGCAAAAGATTATGGAGCACATGCACCAACAGAAAACTGAAAAAAAAAATTCTTTGTTTATGATAGCTAGTGGCAGATTATAGGAAGACGCGAGAAAAAGAAAAGACCACTGATAAAGTACCGGGACCATCCCCAAGTGACAACAGACAACCACCAAGTAACAATCAACCTGAAGTTCCCGAAACAACGGATCTGGCACAGCCCTCAACGAGTGCATCTGGTGACACTTCGTGTTTAGAGACTGGTGCAGGGCAAGAAGAAGGAAGTCAGGCTCGGGAGTTTCAAACGGCTAACAGGGGAACTCAGAAAGGACTCCGCCGCCCAATCTGTCGCAGCAAAGGTAGACTTTAATCTTAATTATATCTTGAAAAATAAGTGTGTTTACAAAGGGTTTAGCCATCTTTTCAAACATTCTTTGCGATGCGACTATCTTTGGTGATTAAGGTTTTTAATCATAGGTACCCAGATTTCTCCAAAGTCCAACACAACGGTGGAAAATGGGTCACAGTGCAACATAGCAGAACTTCCTCCGTTAAAACTGCTCTCAACTTTACGTAAGGAGGCAAAAAATCAAACAGATTATACACTTACGCCGGAGCTACCCGCGTCGTTTGAAGACGAGTTGTTTGAAGACGTTGACGTTGATGATGAAGAGTACAATCCCTACTTAACATCCGACGAAGATCAAGACGAAGGTGGTAGTGAAGATGAAAAAGAATCTGGAAAGTCAAAACGGTAAAAAAAAGTAAAGATGAACTATTTACACAAGCCGTTGATGAGTTTCATAAGCTGCAGTAACGCCGGCTTGATTTAAACTCCGCACCACTCTATATCCCTCCTTTTTAACATATCCGCCCAAAGAAACAACTATAACCCCTATTTCTATACTCTCCGTTTAATATACTGAATGTTTCATTCTTGTTGTTGCTAATATCATGCAGATCTATTGGAGAAACGCAAAAGTTGAAGCCACATGAGGAAAGGAAATTTATTGTCTTCGAAACAAATCTGTTGAGCTTGTTTGCTTGTTGCCCCATCTGTGCTGGCCACGCAGAGGCTAAAATTTCGAAAGAAATCGAGACTATGATTCAGGTCCACTATCACTGTACGGAAGAAAATTGTCAGTTCAGCAATGTGTGGTGCAGCCAGCCGTTTTCTAATGGAAAGATGCCAGTTGGGAACTTGTTGCTTTCTTCTTCAATTCTTTTAACGGGTAAGTCTCCCTATTGTTATCTTTTTTTTTAGTTGCGTTCTAGGCGTGGTCCGTTGAAGACCTAAAGACAGGAGATGCGGCTACTTAATGGTCTTGAACAAAATGAACAGAGTATGACAAATCTGTAACTAGTTCCTGCAGTAGAAAGTTCAATAGGGTGAAGGTCGTTGTATTTTTTTTCCTTTCGTCACAGGAAATTCTGCCGCTAAAACCTTACGGATGTTTAATATTATGAACGTGGCGTGCATATCAGAGAGGACATACTACCGTCACATCAAATCGGGCGTAAATCCCACTATTATACAGCAGTGGAAAGCACATCAACAGCAGCTCTTCAATAGTCTTAGCAGTCAGGACAACGGACTGGTTCTGGCTGGCGATGGAAGGTGCGATTCCCCTGGTTACTCCGCGAAATTCGGTTCCTACACGTTACTCGAACAGCAAAAGAACAGGGTGTTGGACTTCCAACTAGTTCAGGTCAGTGATTCTAGTATTTAATTCCAATGTCTCCCACATTTTTTAAAAAAATAACTATGTGATTTCCGGTGTTGAGGCAAAATAAAAATATATCGAAACGTTTGATCCTTATTAGAGCAACGAGGTGCGGAACAGTTCTTGGATGGAACATGAGGGTTTAAAACGGGCCATTCAAGTCGTTTCTAATGCCAGACTGAATATAGCGGAGATCATCACCGACAGACACAAGCAGAATACCGCTTGGATTCGAACGAATTTGCCTGACTCTCGACACTATTTTGACATATGGCATGTGTCTAAAGGTAATGAGGGCTAAAAAGTCAACCCCAATAGTTTACTCGAGGTAACAATCGCATCCACACAAGGACTAAAATAGTTTGTAATACATTCTATCCAGTTAAGCTCCAGTTGTCGCGTATGGAATAATTCGTTTTCTGACATATATGACCCTCATTCTGAACAGGTTTATGCAAAAAGATTGACAAATTAGCGAAAAAAAAAGAGTGTGAAGATGTCGGTGAGTGGCGACAGTCTGTATCAAATCATATGTATTGGTGTGCTGCCACGACACCAGATGGTAATGGGCGTATGATGCAGGAAAAATGGAAAATGTTACCCCTGCACATCCAGAACATTCACGTCAATCAGAGCAGCGAACTCTACAAAGAATGTGGACATGGTGAACTAGAGGGAGAAGCAAGGGATAGACTTTGGCTTCAACCAGGTTTGTAGACAAAAAAAAAAATGACATCCAGTAACTCCTCTATTGCCATCTCAAGTTATAGAATAGAAGGCTACATTTTCTGTCAGAATCAAGGAAAACCTTTTAATTAGAATAAGGCCAGTGTCATTAACACTGCTTATAGGACAGAAAAGGTGTCCACTAATTCACTAATCAGGAAATTAAAATGAACCACCCTAAAAAAAAACGACAAAACGTTATAACGTGACAAGAAAAAAGGCACATATATACAAACATTTACAAACAGTCACCTTTATGTGCGGGAATTTTGACTACAACTAGGTCCTCAATTTCACAGGCTCAACTGCTGCTGTCAAGCTCGAGGAGCTGGTAACAAAGCCCCAACTGCTGAAAGACATTTCTCAGCTGTCCCCTAAGTACCAGACTTCCGCCCTTGAAGCCAAACATAGCCTTGATCTACACTTCGTCCCAAAACATACCGCTTTCTCGTACTGGGGGATGTACACAAGGTTTGTGTCTCTAATGGATTAATAGTTACCATAATAAACTTTTGAGATTGGTCTATTGTTTTCCTTTAATTTTTCTTTTTCAGTATTATTTTCTTCTTCTAAGCTATGGACTCTTTCCTTTTACTTAAAGTTAGCCTAATGGTTCTTTCCCATCCCCTCTAAAAATATGAACTTTTCAGACTGTGCCTTTCTGCTCTGCACTACAATGAAAATGCTGACACGATGCAAGCTGTAACTGTAGATGGGAGACCACGCTATGCCATCAGGTTTCCTAAAGCCAAACACGGGGGATATTCAGTGAGAGAAGTTAAAACAAAAGCAACCTATGGTGGGTAAATAGTTATAACATAGCCTGTGTAAAGTCCCCCCCCCCCCCCCCCCCCTGCCTTGGTAAAAAATGGAGAAGGGGCCCATTGTCAGCTTTTTACTGAGGGGAGGGGGGTCTGTACACAGGATAAAAATTAAATTGCTGTTCTGTATTTTTTGAGATCATTTGTTAAGGCAACCATTATCTGCAGCCACATTTGCTTATGGTAAAAATGATTTTAACATAGCACAGTAACCTGTGAATTTCATGGCACACAGATAGATATGACATCTAAATGAAAACATTTCAATAACTAAACTTGAGGTTCACTCCTACAGTATTACGTACCTTTTTATTTTAGGTTATTGCTCAAGTACCATAACCAAAGTCTTTGCCGGCTATGAAGACAATTCAAGGGCCTTAAAGACCTACATGTTGAACCTGCAAGTGAATACCCCACCACTACTTGCTGCATCCATAGAGAGACCCAACAGAGAGGAGGAAATAAATTCTTTCATTAGCAGATACAATCGTTCCAGCCTAGTCAACTAAAGACTAGCATGCCCTTCAGTATGGAATGCTTGAAAAAACTATTTTAGGCTAAAAATTATGTCACTACTGTGACTAAAATGATCATGTGCTATATGGTATTCACTTGAACTGGACACCTGGAAGAAAACTATCCAAGAAAAAAGGTTTTTGAAAACAGAGGATTCTGAATTTTGTTTCAACAATGCAAACGTTGAAACCTTTAAAACAGTTTGAACTCAACTTACCTCTCAGGAAAACAGCTCTAAAATTCATAAATGTCATTGGTCCATTGCAAAACAAAATTAATGATTAGATAATCTTCTTCCAAGTACCCTGGTTCAAGTAGTTGGACTGTAAACTGTGAACACCTTTGTGTATCGTTGTTGTCTAATCATTTATTAATATGGATTGGATGGATTAATAATATGGATTATTAATATCAATTGAGAATACTATTTTTTAAAATGAGGATTAACCATCCAATCACAAGCCTTGAGCAAATAGAAAGAATAATTATGTATTTCCCACACACCACTAGGCTTTAAAAAACCATGTAGTCTGAAAGTGAACTTTCTAGTTCCACCAGTCTTTGTTGACACTTCCATGCTACATATTTAAGAGTAAGGGGCATTTTGTTTGCTGGTAGCAACCATTTTCATGGCAACCAAATATCCCTACGCCAATCTTCCAATGGTAAGTGAGAAAATTACATTATAATATTCTATAGACAGTAGGGTTATTTGAAATATATTTTATATTTATTCATCTGCATATTGAAATCCTGTATACTCCATCTCATCATCCAGCCTTTCAGGCTCCTGGAAATGAGCCCGTACGCAGTTTACTGCACATGATGGTAAGGGAACTCTTATGTCCTTTCCAAGGGAGCCCCAGCACCACCTTACCAATTGCCTGTACGCAATGTGCCTGCTTTTTTTATGATCTGATCCCTCATATGCCGAGGCACCATACTGCTGCTTGTATTGCAGCCATGCAGCCTGTAACACCCAGTAATTCAGGCAAACTGCCTGGAATCCTGGGTGTTCCACGATGCACTTTGGAGGCTCCTCCATATTTTCAACGTCAACTGCCTCCAAATTTTTACGCTTTACAACATCCACCTCTTGGCAGCAGATGTTTTCTTCCTCCCGCCACATTTTTTGGCAGTAGCCACACAAGCACCTTGCAAACAATCAATAGCAGTTATGTTTTTTCATGATCAAAAGTGAATGTCTGGCTAATGAAAGGCAAAAAGACAAGTGTTGAATTTGACATTTTCATTCTGCACCCGAAACTTATCAAACTGCCTTATTCATACTTTAATGTTTATGGCCTTATTAAAGTATCTCATGTCCATAACCACAAAATAATCAAGAACCAAGTTCCTGTGGCTATATCAAATCAAATGCAATATTATTGTGAATAAAGTTACACAACCACTATTATGCTCAAGACAAAAACATAAGTGATTATAAATATGTCTCAGCCTCGAATATTATATACCGAGAAGAAGAAACCTTTATGCAAGCAGTTAATATTCACATGGGCGCATAAAGACCAACTTTTTAACATCAGGATACACAAAAGCTAGAATAATGACTTGTTAGACACATTCATTGATAGAACGAGACACATTAACGATTAGTGAACGACTTGTAAGGACAAAACTATACAGCGCCTTTCAAATGTTATGTGCACTGTATAACAACTACATGAACATGAACAGCTGTCAATGGGGTAACGATGTAGAAATGTAAATATATTTACTACAGTCAACAGATTACGAGAGCGTAGTTCTGGCAAGAACCTATGCTTGTGGCAAAACCACTATTAAACCAGAAATTGTAAAAAAATACACTGAAGCAACTTGCCCAGATTATCATTTCGAGCAGTCCGTTCCAAGGGAAAATTACGCTTTCGAGCAATTGTGCATGTGAGAACCATTCAAAATTATGAACACTCCGATTTCCAAAAAAAAGGTGCGTGTTTAATTAGTCATTTTCCTTTTACAATTTAGATAATCCATAACATTGACGAAATCGAGCGATATTTGGATCGCATTGTACATAACAAATGTTATATACCATCTGGACACTCACCATTCTTCACTATCGAGATCGCAGCGACGCGTGGCAGGCTCGATGTTTTCAGTCGACTCACGAACTTCGTCAGCCTCGTGAGATCTTCCAGGCGGCTCAAAACGCCAGGGTTGAATCCCTGTGAAGGGCTGCCCTCTACTTTCGGGTGCTTCGCATTCTAAAAGTTCTTCTATATCTGAATAATCGGACGAAGAGGTAGAGCTATCGCTCAAAGAACTAGAGTCGGCCATATTAGAGATCATTTGTTGTTCCACACTTGTGACGTAACGTCACGTGATCAATGAAATCGAAGCGTTAATGGCGGAAGATCGAGTGAGCGGCAAATTGGACACTTTCAATTGCGATTTCTGACCCAAATAGATCGCTTAAGATATATTTCTTGGTGGTATCACAATAAGGGAAACATTTGCAAGGTTTTCCCGAAAAATGATGTCCTACGCGACAGTTGCCCTTTAACTTGCAATAACTCATTCAGGATGGTGCCAATTTTTATTCACCAATAATTCATTCCAATTTGTAACCTACCTACCCATCACAAACCAGGCACAACCTCAGACATAACAATAGATTCCACTTTATGAAAGACTACACTCTACTTTAAGATGTAGTAAATAACTGGCTCTGTATAGCCTACAAACAAGGTGCTGTTTTTCGTTAAAAGTAATTAATAAAATAATTAAGTCCTGGTCTATTGCAAGACTGTCTGCTCATACAGCTTAAAGAAATGTATTTAATGTGGTGAACACTCGCAGCAAATTTTTCACTTAAAACTTTGGTTATTTTATGTCCTAGTGAATAAATATCGGTTGATTCACTTTGTGGTGAATCACGAGCAACCACTTCAGGTGCCGAATGAGGATACCTTTCCAAAGATTTCTGCGTTTCGACTTCATTTGATAATTTTTGTAAATGCTCTTAAAAATCTAGCATTTGCACAACTCAACACTGCAAAAGGAACATGTTAACTATTTTCTGTGTGAGTTATCTCTGGTGTTATCAGGTCGTCTCAATACAAACTCCATCTACGAATTCGAGCAGTGAAAATGTACAAAATGTTCGGTCACTAATCAAGTATAGTTTGCAAGTGAGCAGGAAAAACACTGAGTGAATATTTGTTGTTCTTTAAGCCAGTTACTATAATTTGCAACTCGACTTTATAAAATTGTATTGAAACCTTAAACTGTGTATAGAAATGACCGGAAACCATTTCTGTCACAACAGTTCTGTGTGATACTGGCAATATATGCTTTTGGCCAATGCACTGTATCAACTACAGTCTTACATCTAACACACCATTCTTGAACAATTCTGCTATTTAAGTTATTACTACAAAAAACTAGAAAAAAAAAAACAAACAAACAAACAAAAAAACAGAAACAGAAACAAAAACAAAAAAAACGAAAAAAAGATTTTGTGGTCCTTGGGCTACGCTCGATTGGGAATTTTGCAATCTAATGTGAAATCCGAAAAGGTATTTCACTTCCGACAAATCCAATCCGTTGAGCATTTATTTCGGCAAACAAACAGGTAAGTTAAAAAATGATTTTACAAGAGTCTCAAAAGCAGGTCTCTTTTTCGATTTTAAGTTGCAATATCGGTCAATTTACGCAACTTTTGGTTCAGTTTTTGTTTGCTACTGCTTTACAAATGGAATAATAATTACTCACAGACAATACAGTGTAAAGACTTGTTGAATAAAAAAAACAAAACTTGTCAATTTAAGACAAAAAAGTAGTTTAAAAACGAGCTAAAACATTCAAAACGCTTTGATCACGTGGCTGATGACGTCACGTCCCTCTTTTAGTCATGAAAATATTATCAGGTAGAACATTACTTTCCTGCAAATTTTCTCTGCCGTGTGATGAAAGGTTGACTCTATACGGCCCTCGGCCTAGTCTCCCGACTTTTTCGCTCATGTTCAGATTACCCCCTTAAATTTTACATGCCGGACGTCAACAATTTTTGTCTCGGAATTTTTTTTCCGTCGATCAAAACTCAATATGTTTTTTCCCAGAGGGAGATTCTTAGGAAACAAAATTCACCTTTTTTAAATTTTCTCCGATTAGGTTTTACTGCCTCAGAGAGTAAAGGAAGAAAAAGTAATCAGCTCTTCACAGTGGGAACTCTTTAACCTTGAGCTCGACACTATCTTAAAAATGCTTCCGTTTCTGATGTAGAAGTTTTGACCAGCCTCGCACATCATGAATTACGGAAATCATGTCCAAGTACCCTTACAAATCCATTGGAACGCAGAAGTTCGTACTACAAAAATATGCATGCTAACACAAAGTCCATACATTGTTGTTCCAAGCACATTACATATTTCCTTAACGAAAGCAGCCATTATCCTTGGACTTGGTCGAGATCAGAGAGCCTTGTTTCTGTAGCAGTTGACGAAAACCCGGGGAAGGATCCTACTGGTAATGTTTTATTGTGTTATCTTCGAGTAGCCACAAACAACTCTCATTTTATTCACACCGTTTTTTCTATCTATACTGTATTGATGTATACTTCAATCATTGCAGCCTTCCCGTATCAAGCGCTGGCTTTCGTTTCCCTTGAACAGCGGTCGGGAAAAGCGCTAGTTTCGTCAAGCTAGCTGATGCGCAGAACGGGACCGTGAAGACTCCAGGTACAAAATTTTCATTTCAGTGGAAGACAGTAGCCTTTGTTGTGGTATAAAAAAATGATAATGCAACACTAAATTTTACTGTTATCTATGTAAGCCGAAAGTGGTTACTCATCAATGAGTTTATATCAGTAAACTGGCAGGTAATAAAATAGAATAAATCATAACTGACCAGCGTTGTGTCTTCTACATGCAGTGCTTTAATTCGTATTTGGTTTTATTCTAAAGACACTCACTACTGGATTAAACAGAGAACAACAAAGAAAAACAAACTGCAACTGCATGCGTAAAAAAATGTATGCATGTCGGCATGTTTTCCTTTCTTGTATGTGAACAGAATTAAGCTTAATTTCAGTGTGTTACTATTTTTCCTGTTTATATATATTGAGATTAGAAAAAGTGTTTTAAACTAAAGGTTATTTTTTGTACCAACATTTAGAATTGAACCGCACCAAAGAAAGATTGGATAGAGAAATGCCAGTCATTACCGTAGAAGCTGTTACAGGAACTACAGAACAAAGCGCTGTGGATCCAGTGACTGCAAATGTCCATTTGCGCGAAAGGTTAGAACAAAGGTAATTTTTAGGCCAATAATAACCAATTCACCATCACCATCATCATCACCATTATATGACATCATCATCATCATCATCATCATCATCATCATCATCATCGCTGTTATCTTTATTGTAATCACGATCGGTTTATTATGTCGGCAAGGTCACTTTTCATCACTTTTTCGTTTTTCTACATAGAGCCAATACACCTTGTTTTTGTTACCTACACTAGCAATGGGATTAGTGATCTACTAAACGTTCCATTTATGTTTTTAACAACTAGGGTCTTAACTTCAGCTTTCACGCGGCTGGGGACTGGGGAGGATATTTCTACAGTATGCTGTGCGTGCAGCCAGAGAGCAGTCCTATATGCCGACAGCCAAAGAATAGGATTTGTTCCGGAAATGTACCTGAGTTCCTTTGTCCACGAACAGTAATCAGTTCTCCACCATTGTGATACAATCACTGTTGATCCCCACAAACTTATCCTGGCGGTGCAATCGGTTATAGAGACAGAAGGATGAACTCATTTCTGTCAATCACCACTAAAGTGCTCTACTACCATGGAAAAACGATTCTCGGTGACCTTGGTATCGAGGGATCCAAACCTGGGGCAGCTGCTGTAAGGGTCATGATGGCAAATAGGGTAACCATTCATGACGGTTTTTCTGATATTGGTTCAAAAGCAAAGAAGAAATCCTCATTACAAATCACAGGTAGCCCAAGCTCACTATGAGAGCCCTGAAAACATTATCGTTCTTAGCTAATTTATCATTCATACAGCAACAATTATAAGACGTTTTATGAGAATTACTTCTTTTTTTTTTTTTTTTTTACCAGATTTTCAATTTGATGATTTTATTTCTCTATCCGCCTCAACCCCCCCGGAAGCACAAGGAAACCCATGCTGACCCACCATGGTAGGGGTGGGGAGGTAAATGGCCCCATCAAATTTGCTTTTTGGAACCCGGGTTCGGCAGTCCTGATCACATTTACACTTTTGGAAATGTGCGAAACAATGGCGTGACGTCACAACATTCAGGAGTTTAGAACTAGAATAGGGTTTATGAGCAATGACGCAGCTGTAGGAACATGGCCTCTCCGGCTTAGGCTAAGGGCTAAATTCATAGGACATTCCCGTCGGACCAAAGTCACTGTAGAAAGTCACATTAATTTAAGTACTTTTTTAAAAAATCTTTTCTTCACATTTGTTTCTTTTTTCAATTCTTTTGTTTTTCTTGTTTGTTTGTTTGTTTGTTTTTGTTTTAATTTATTTCCACTTTTTAAACCATTAAGAGAACCACTGAAATCTTGGTTGGTATTTAAGAACCATGGCATTAAAGTTTGGTCAGGGTCAGATGAACAGAACAGTGAACAGAAGCACTATCCGGGGCATGGTTTTTGTGTCAGCACAAGAGCTCGGTCGGTAGATTCAACGACCACATAATTAAAACAGCATCATCTTGTATGTCTGCCCTAGAGCAAATTAGCCGAGTTAAACATATATTAAGAAAAGACATACTTGTTACAATAATTAATTCTCTCGTGTTTAGTAAGTTGTATTACTGCTCGTCCGTCTGGTCGAATACTTCTGCCAGCAATATACGTAAACTACAAGGAGTACTGAATTTCGCTGCTCGCATAGTTTCTGGGACAAGGAAGTTTGATGACGTATCTCCAGCCCTGAAAGACCTGAGATGGATACCAGTTAAGTCCCACCTGTATCTAAGAGACGCCATCTTGGCCTTTAAATCTATGACAGGTCAGGTACCAAACTACCTCAATTCAAATTTTATCTCCAGATGCATATGGAATATTAATATCAGTGGTCGGACGACCGGATCATCTTCCCAGCTCAATATACCGCTTTTTAAAACCAAGTCGGGACAGAGATCTTTTTATTACAGAATTGTAACAATGTGGAATGCGTTTAAACCCCACTTTAAATAAAGTGAATCTATTATAATTTTCAAACGTAAAATGAAAGCCTTCCTTTTAAATCTATTTTTTATGTCATAAATTTATATGTAAATAGTTTCTTAATAGTTTATTAGTAATCAATTTGTGATGTCATAAATTCTATATGCAAATAGTTTCTTAATAATTGTTTATTGACAATTAATTCTTGAGTATTTTTATTCTATTTTATTTTTTATTGTTTGATTACCTGTACTATTAATATTTGTCTCTGAAAAGCCCCCATGGGGAGTTGACAATGAAATTTGTATTGTATTGTATAGTGTGAACATGACCTATATGTCGTACCATTAAACAACTGTGTGAATTGATCATGTGACAACTAACCTCGCAGTCACGAGAATTGCGAGAGCAAAGTTTGCCGGAACTAATGACATCCGTTCCCACTCCTCATAAGGTCACTCTATGTAAATTTTATGTGGTCCATGCAGTGTAAAACGGCACTCCGATGAGTAAAACGGCACGTCATGGTTACCCTGAGGAGCGGCCAAGTAACCACGTTCCATCAATCAAGCGCGCGCAGGTTATAAAGTCATCGATTAACTAAGTTAGTCTAAGTTAGAAAGTAATGTTGAATTAACGCCGGAATTTGGACGAACTGCACGGAAAATTAACTCCAAGTGCACTAAGGTAAGAGCGACGTTTTGTTTCATCCTTACAGGCATTTTACATTAATATTTTATTCACTGATTTGCATTGACATCGACGAATTTCTAAAAGCTGCTATAAGGCGGGTTAGAGTTTAATAAAAACAATAAAATAACCTCATATGTTAATTAAAACGAACCAGCACACAAAAGACTGAAACAGCACGAAAAACTGACAAATGTATTTGAAATGGACATTTAAAAAAATTATAATAGAAATAACAGAGACAAATGACTTTGTAATTTACTCACGAGTCCTTGTATCAGGTTGCTCAAAGAAGGTCAATGCCAGCGACTTACCAGAAACCGTACGTAGTCTTTATAGATAAGCTTTCAAAGTAGAATTGAACTGAACTTCAATTTAACTGTTCTGTTGAAATCTTAAAGTATTTTTTTCTCATCACAATCCCTTGACAAGGCCTTTAACAGCGCATGACTAAAGTTATTTGAGGCTCCTGCTTGTCCAGAACAGCCAGATTAACTAAAAACAACAATCAACAAAGCGATCGAGCATTGAAGACTGTACTTAAGAAAGTAATCGGAAATTATAAAAACTTCACGTTTGATTTGTAAGTTTTCGTCTTGCGATTAAACGCTTTAGTTTTATCTGAATTATTGTTGAATTACTATTATTATTCGGTATTAATGAAAAAGAAGAAGGGAAAAAAAAAAAAAAGAAAAGAAAAGAAAAAGAGATTTGAAGGCAATTATTCTGAAAATATTAGAAGGCAGCGGGGCTTCTTAAAGCAGGTAAAAAATTTCCAGAGTTCGTGCGATACAGTTTTGTTGCACTCTTGCAAAATTGCACGCCTTTGTATATTGCGTTACCAAAACGTATGTAGGTAAATTATTCAATCGGCGCTGTCTTGACGTCAATGCTGAGTATTGAAATTAATTATAAGGCATGAATACAAAACGTCAGTGTGCAAACAGTGTGATTAGGTTAGCGTCAGTATTATAATTGCAACCTTATTTTAACATTTCAGAAAAGAGATTGAACTTATGGTTGTTAAAAATCTCCCATTTGCTTACTTTTTTTACGAACTGACCTGCTTTGATTTCAGCTGTCTTGTTAAATGACATATTACATCTATTTCGAAGGCTTCGAAATTACTATTTCCTGCTCCGAAAACAACCGAAACGAGATGCCTGACATGCACTTCTAACAAGAGATTAATAAGCTTTGTACAACCAAGTTTTAATAGAAAGAAAGAAAGACAAAACCTCTGATGTATGCATCAAATCCATGCTTTCAGCGAGACTTTGCGCACGGTATTTCCTGTGCACCAGGTGATGACGCTATTGTTTATGTCAGCTAGTAACGCAAGGAAACGTGACTCGAACGTGACGTACTGGTAACATTTCGAAATTTCATTTTTCCCAGCACTACTCGTATTATTTACCAGCTTTGATACTAATCTGTTTAACGGGAGCTTCATCGGCTTAGTTACGTTCTGGTAGCGCCTCTAAGCGTTCATAATTGAAGAAGCGGAACAGGACAAACTTTTTCTACTGCTTATACGTACTACATCCGATTAACTGCATGAGTAAGTTCACGGGCTCATTGTCACGATACACATACACGACGGTATTTATAGTCAAAAACTGGCCGCTGAACGAAAGTACTGTCAATTGTTCTGAAATGTGTTCAAATGCCAGAAATTATCTCCCGAACGAGAGGTTTTGCGTGAAATTTGGACGATTGTTCGCGGGGATATTGCGAAGCGAATATCAGGAAATTTAGCCGTGGAGTCCATACTGAAATTTACGGTGTTTTCAAAGCTAAAAACCGAAAGAAATTTTAATCGGCATGTGTAAAATGTAACTGGACCTGAAAGTAAGCATCTTCAACTCCCAGAACCGATCGGAGGTCGTTGTATGCGAGGAACTTGGACGAGAAATGGAACACTTTAACTGGGCTCTGTTTAGTGTTTTATCGCCGACAGCCATACAAATCCTATACAGTCAATTTGCAAATCTGTTTACTTTAAAACCGAAACGGATAAAACTTAAGAATAAATGCAGATTCATTTCTAACGTTAGGACAGCTTTTTTTTTTTTGATTTTCGATCTTTTCTCAGTCATTTCTTTGTGATGAAAATTGCCTTGATATCAGTTCCAAGTGTCTGAAACTGTCACCTCTCTATTTACAAATTATTTTTATTAGATTCGCCAATTATTGGCAGGGTCACCGGAACAGCATGACGCCAATTACTGAGGGCCCGTAACAGTCCCTCCCCCCATGAGAGATAGGCCACCACACCGGGGACTACGTCGCCTACTCTTTACGAACAGTCTGTGGGTTCTTTAACGTCCCACAGAATTTATATATGCAGGGGTTGTGAGACGGGGCCTACGGTTTATCGTCCTTATCTGAGAAGACTAGTAAGTCTAACCGTTTGCAGATGTCTTTACAAAGGCAGCACGTTCTCATCCTCAGTTATTTAAAGACCCTGAGTGTTGGTCCGGCCGGGACTTGAACCAGCGGCCTCCCGCTCGGCAGACCAACGCTTACTCAACAAAGCTAACCGGGCAGCGGTTACTCACTGCACATGTCAATTTGAAATTTCTGGCGATGCATATTATACTGTTTTTGCCCTTCAGATTTACAGTATTCGTTCATATTTAAAACCTCTATAGGAAAATACAGGTCGTGTAAAGTCATATGTATTATGTTTCGAGATAAATCGATTATTGGCTTTTTCAAGTTCCCATTTCGTGGTGGCTTTAGTTTACATCTACATAAAATGGTATGTATGGCAAGAAACTTTACTCGAGCTGTGAACTTTCAACGGGCTTATCAAAACTCGCTAATGCTGACATCAATCATTGTGCTTGCGGAATGGGCGAACACACAGAATTGAGGAGAAGCACGTTAACAAAATTAATGATATCAACATCATGCACAAAGTTAATGATAAAAGCTTAGCAAGATAGAGATACGAACAAAAGGAAAACCTCTGGGCTACATTGATAAGCTCTACATAGTCCCCAAACCTTGTCAGTAATAGCTGCTATTTCCGTCAAGTTGGTTGTTGTGAAGCTCCTACCTGTGAGTGTGGAGCTTTGAACTTGTATGCGAAATTCTCAAAGTTCATATTTTTGTCAATGTCTTCTTTATCCTTATCCGAAATTTTGACCTCCAAAGTGGAGGTACAAAAAATACTCATGCAAGGAAAAACCGTATGAAACAAGGGGCGCGATCCATTCAACCAAATTTTCTGGAAATTTCGGTCCAAAACTCAATGGATCGGTTCGGTCCAACCGGAAATAAAAGTTTTGAAAAAACTGGTCCATGATCCACCTTTTGAGGTGGACCACTTTTCCCGGTCAGACCAGTCGGAATTTTGGTTCAATGGATCATGCCCAAGGGCTGAGAACATCATTTCTCGGTCCCAGATCTCTTGTCTTCCCTCCCCTGGGTGATCGTTTTTCTGATCAGAAGACCGAAAACGAAATTATAACTGGGCCGCTTGCCCGTGGGCAGCCCAGTAATTAACATGAGTTTTAAAGAAGTTGAACATTGACAAAATAAATGAAAAGTAATAATTGATAGACAGTAAATAAACAAAACAAAAAAGCTCGGATTTAGTATAAGAGCGCCTAACATTGTTGTAAGCAAAGGTAAAACATTTTTATTTTATTGGCTAATTGTCGTTGTGCGCATCGGTGGTTCTTTATTATGACGCTTTTGTTATTATTATTATTATTATTATTATTAATAATAATATTATTATTATTATTATTATTATTATTATTATTATTATTATTATTATTATTATTATTATAAACGTTTTCAGTGCTATTAATTGCTTCCTACACTCTCCTAGAACCGGGGCCAATCCTTGGTCCTGAGGTAAAAGAGCAGTTTTTTATTTGATGGACAGAAACCTTCTCAGTGTGCGCCGTTCCTAGGAGGATGATCTTTTGCAGCTCATTATTGTTACTGGCTCCAGGGAAATTCTGGTCCATTGCCCCTCTAATAAGATCCAGCACACCAACAATAACTGGCACAGTCTCTGTCCTCATTCCCCACATTCTCGTGGTTTCAATCTCAAGATCTTTGTATTTTGAAAGCTTTTCAATGACTTGCATCAAGGTGTTTTGGTCGGTTGGTACCGATACATCCATAAGTTTGCAACACCGGTTGGCATGGTCCTTGATCACTATATTAGGCTCGTTTGCTGACAGTCCTCTATCCATATGTTTATAATTAATTAATTATTAATTATGAACTAGTAATTAGATATTAATTTAATTATTAATTAATTCATTATTATCATTATCATTATCATGATTATTATATTATTATTAATTTTTTTTATTCTCAAGGAAGGATGTTGAGACGCAGAAGAAGCTCTGCTCGAGAAGATGACTGTAATACAGAAACAAAGCGAGCACGCTTGTCGAAAGCCCCGATGTACTCGCAGCAAAGAGAAGTATTTACCAGAGGAGATCACGTGGTCGACAGGCAAAAACAATGGGCATCCGTTGGTGCTTGGTTTTTGGGCCCCAAAGCAGAAAATGGAGACGTATTTCGGGACCTGTTGACAAAGGCCATCGATTCTCATATTGGATTCCGTCACAGGTACATTACAATTACAAGTAGTATTTGATGGGAAGCACAAAGGTGTGCGGTGATGATTTTTCCTAGTGGATCGAACTTGTGCAGAAGTTACATACACAAGTTACTCAATTTTCTTTTTTGTGGAGACTGTTTTTTGTTTCTGGCCCTGAAAATTGCAGCCATACAATACTCATACAAAGTTAGTTTGTTAGCCTGCCTTGCTGGTGTTGGTAGGGTGAAGGGATAAATTTTGAGGAATAGCTATTTTTTGGTAGTCTTTGTGCCTCTTTTGTAAGCTGAAATAAACTCTTGCACAGTTTTTTTTTCAACTTCTGTCATGGGCCATGCAGTACGGCTACCGTAAACTTCTGCGCCGGTCTTAAAAATCTTTGTAAGTGGTTTTGGCGGTCTTTTAGTGGCTTTAAACCGGAATGGAAAAAAATCCCTTCGAAACAAGCTATGAGATTGCTAATCAAAATCCAGACATGTTAATTCAGATATGTTTTGCTTTTACTGGTTTAAAATTAAGCTTCAAAACATCATAATAAAATCAAATCATTTCAATGCATTTAAGTGGGGGGGTATATATTGTTTTGTTTACAGGTAGATGAGCCTATACAGATAAATAATGACAATAATAATTATGATTATGATGATGATTATTATTATTGATTATTATCATTCATTCGAACTATTTCTGCGTTCGTGATTGTCTCAAATTCCCAGGCTAATGATTTTTTATAACTAGCCTCCATTGATCAAATTTGAAAGGCATTTGAGAGATCCGATAAAATGACCTCAATACTACAAGGCATTAACGTTTTTTCACACTTTTTGGGAAGAAGAAATCAGCTGAAGCACTGCCTAAAAACATTGCAAGAACAGCAAAAATGTCACTTTCGAATGACATCGGCTTTTTCGAGAATATCTGCTTGTTTAAACATCCAGTCCCTTAGTTTATTACCTGAATTCGGTGAGAAACTGGAAAATGAAGATGGAAACTTAACATCAATCGACGTAAGAAATTTTTAGCATGCTTTTAAACTAAGAAGTGTTTTGAATGAATAACAAAACAATTATTGTATCTGGCTTGTGCATGATCTGAAGAATTATGCAGATCAAGAAGTTTTTTGTCAAGGCCACGGCCTTTTCGACCTTGTGGATAAAACCTCTTTGTTGTGCATAATTCAATCCTCAGATCTTGCGGAAGGCGAATCTAATAATTTCTATATATTTTTTAAAATAACTATTTCAATCCTATTCATCCTCATCCAATAATTGTCCATTATATTTAACAGTTACTTTCCTTGTGATCCCCCTTATGTCACCGATGAGCTGCGGGAAGCAGGATCCTTCAGCTATGCAATGAAGAATCTACAATCTGAAATGGAAAAATTGCAACTGGAATTAAAAAACTCTGTTCCATTCTTTAGTTCAAGATACAAGGTACATGTAAAGAATCAAGGTGTACTATTACTTTGATTCATCCATCCATTAATCATTCATTCCCTTTTTTTCTTCATCAAATCTTAGTAATTCTAATAATAATAATAATAATAATCCTTTTTTTATTTAAATTCTATAACCTGTAAAGTTACAAGAACAAATCAATCGAATCAATCAATCAAATCAAATTAATGCTAATATTAATAATAATAACAACAGAAATACTACTACTACTGCTACTGCTGCTACTGCTACTAATAATAATAACCTGTGCGATACAGGTTATGTCGGCTACACCAGCGAACTGAAGAGCACAAGGGAACTACAGTCGGAAACCACCTGAGACACCTTAGGGATCAGCACAATGTGTCCCCAAATGACTTTGGGCGAAAAAAGGAAAAAAACTAAAATTCCATAGCAAACTTGATTGCCTTATTTTTGAAATGCTTTTTATCAAAGAACTGTATCCAATACTAAACAAACAGCGCGATTCCATCCACGTAAAATTATTTCGGTTTAGATCGGCTTTAATTACTGGTAGCCTTATTATTACTTCATTGTTTTATTTTTTATTATTAAGTTTTTTCCCAATTTTGCAAATATTTTATTACTTATCACTCGCATTTTATTGTTCATGGCATTCTTACCTTTTAAACTATTTGTAACCGTTGGCAATATATTAATGCTAATTTTTGTATTTTTACTTGTTCCTGAAAATGACCTCGGAAAAGTCGAAACGTCGTGATGACTTTTTTTCGTTAATTGTTATCACAAAATAATAATAGTAATGATGATAATAATAATATAACCTGTGGAGAAGCCTTTTTAGATCAAAGGCACCGAATACCCCCACCCCCCCCCCCCCCCCCCCCCCCCCTTCACCCCAAAGGAAGAAATAAACCGATATCACTACTACTTAAAAAAAGAAAAAAACAAATAAAAAGAAAAGGGAAAAAATACTTCTTTTTGCCTCAGGGTCACGTTCTTTGGGAGACAGCAATGCCAGCAAACCTTGGCTATATGTCTGCAATGTTGTACAACCAAAACAACTGCGCGTCGGAGGTCTCCACTGTCACCAGTAAATACGAAATGGAAGTGGGCAAAGACCTGTGTGTCATGCTGGGGTATGACAGGGACAGATGTATGGGACATCTCACCGCTGGGGGGTCTGTAGCCAACATTGAAGCAATTTGGGCGGGAAGAAATGTGAAGTACTTTCCATTGGGACTGCAAGAGGCTTTGTTAAAAGACGAAAGACTTTCTGGTGCCAAAGGATATAAGGTAAATTTCTTTGCTTCATTTCTGCTCTACTTTATCAGATTTATTGCAGCACGTTGTACTGGATGGTAGGGATAATATGAAAGGCTGGCTTTGGTGGATTGAAAATTGCACTTTTAAATATGAAATTGAAACATAATTACATTAGGCGAATTGTACTTTGCGGACCGCTTTTCGGCTACTGTTCTGTTATAAAACTTAGAATTTTCCCTAAAACAGCACGCTCTAGCGGATAACGTGGAGGTCACGTGACATCTGACGATAACACTGCTTCTCGCCAAGAGTGTCTTTGCGGTTGCTTCACTTCCCGAGTATGTTGACCGCTAGCGTGAATTTATTCGCATAAAAGTTTACCTTTTTTGAGCTATATTGCATATTACCATTTTTTTTCTTTAGAATTTTGTTCCCCTCGATCAAATCTCAATATGTTTTCGCAGACCGAGATTCTGAGCCATTCTTGGGAAACAAAATTTACTTGTTCCATTTCTAAATTGTATCCGATTAGGTTTTATTCCCTCAGAGAGGAAAGGAAGAACAATTAATCAGTGCTTCCCAGTGGGAACTCCTTAACCTTGATGTCGACACTATCTTAAAAATGCCCTCTGATGTTCAGGCTTTGACCGGCCTCGCACATCATGAATTCATGGAAATAATGTCCAAGTACCTTTACGAGTCCATTGGAACGCAGGAGTTTGTAAGGCGACATATGCTAACACAAAATCCATGCATTGTTGTTCCAAGCACATTACATATTTCGTTAACGAAAGCAGCCACCATCCTTGGACTTGGTCGAGAGAGCCTTGTTTGTGTAGCAGTTGACGAAAACTCGCGGATGGATCCTACTGGTAATGTTTTATTGTGTTATCTTCGGGTAGCCACAAATAACTCTCTTTTTATCCACACAGTTTTTTCTATCTACATTGTATTGATGTACTTCAATCGTTGCAGCACCCTCGTACCAAGCGTCTTCATTCCCCTTGATCAGCGGTCTGGAAAAGCGCTAGTTTTGTCAAGTTCGCATGCGCAGAACGGGACGAAGACTCGAGGTACGAGATTTCCCTTGCAGTGGAAGATAGTAGCCTTTGTTTTGGCTTACAAAAATAATAATAGTACAACATTAAATGTAACTGTTATCTATGTGGTGTAAGAGTTATTACTCTCCAACGACTTTATATCAATAAATTGGCAGGTGTTAAAGTACAATAAATCAGAACTGACCAGTGTTGTGTCTTCCACTTGCAGTGCTTTAATCTGTGTTTGGTTTTATTCTAATGTCACTTACTGTCGAATTAATCAGGCACAAAGAACAGCAACTACAACTGCATGCGTACAAAATGTATGTCGGTATGTTTTGCTTTCACGTGTGTGAACAGAATTAAGCTTAATTTCAGTCTGATATTATTTTTGTTGTTTATATATTGAGACTAGAAAAGGTGTTTTAAACTGAAGGTTAATTTTTGTATCAACGTTTAGAATTGAACCGGACTCTAAAAGAAAAATTGGATAAGGAAATTCCAGTCATTAACGTGGTAGCTGTTACAGGAACTACAGAACAAAGCGCTGTGGATCCAGTGACTGCAATTGTCGATTTGCGTGAAAAGTTTAGAACTAAGGTAGTTATTAGGCCAATAAAAACCAATTCACCATCACTATCACCATTACCATCACCATCACCATCACCATCATCATCATCATCATCATCGCTGTTATCTTTATTGTAAACACTATCGGTGAATAATTGTCGGCGAAGTCACACTTTTATCGCTTTTTCGTTTTTCTATACATAGACCCAACACACCTTGGTTCCCTTACTTAAACTAGCAATGCGATTTATAATCTACTAAACGCTCCACTTGTATGTTTTTGACAACTAGGGTCTTAACTTCAGCATTCACGCGGATGCGGCCTGGGGAGGATATTTCTCTAGTATGCTGCGAACGCAGCCGGAGAGCAGTCCTATGCCGACAGCCAAAGAAACAGGATTTGTTCCGGAAATGTACCTGAGTTCCTACGTACACGAACAGTTATCAGCTCTCCACCATTGTGATACAATCACTGTTGATCCGCACAAATCTGGCTTCTGTCCTTATCCAGGCGGTGCAATCTGTTACAGAGACGGAAGGATTAACTCATTTCTGTCAATCACCACTAAAGTTCTCTACTACCATGGATTCCCGGTGACGTCGGTATCGAGGGATCCAAACCTGGGGCAGCTGCTGTAGGGGTCATGATGGCAAACAGGGTAATCATTCATGACTGTTTTTCCGTACAAACATCACGATTGATTTATCTCAATACATCACGCCGTTTGGTGGAATATTCCAAGCAAATCTCTCTTTTTTTCCCTGAGTTTGGGCTCTTTTTAATGTTGTAGATCTAATTGCTGTCATAACGAAAGAGAAGAGATCCTATCCTGGAAATGAATCTCTCCTGAAAACAGCTGGGGAGAGTTGTCCCAGAATTTTTTTTTCGAAGATTACCTTATTATAGGAAATTAACGCTGCATGAAATTAAGGTATTGGAAGTTAACGCGACTTAAATTAACGCGAATTTAATGGAAAATGACATTCGAATAAAGAAAAATTCACGCGAAAGAGGAGGTAGAATTTCATAAAAAGGAAATTAACGCGATTATTATGGCCGAAATCAAAGGAGAAGATATTGACATCACTTCTGACAGCGACAACGATAAAGATGAACTCGAAATATTGTAAACCTTCGCCTTAGCTTTTGTGAAAGATGAAAAATAAAAGGTAAATGGAAAGAAAGAAAGCCTGTAGTTAATGTTTTTTAGGTGTCAAGAATGTCTGGACAGGTTCCAAAATTGGGGTTAAAATACTGGTAATTAAGAGCGCGGAAATTAACGCTGCACTTAATTAACGACGCGGAAATTAACGCTCAACAAAATTAACGTGAATTTTAACAATTCGCGTTAATTTCACGGAGCGTTAATTTCCTATAATAAGGTAGATCAGTTTTAGCCTGCGTCGCAGACGTCATTTAACCTCGGTTAGTAACGTCTGCGAAGCAGCACCCGGTGATCATAGTTCTGGTTCCCCAACGGACTCAACGAATTACTGGAAGTGCGCTTCGAATTTCCTTTTATCGACAGTTGGCAAAATCGATAATGGCTTTATATACACGGTAATTATGGTGCGTACTTAATTCCTGGTACACAGGTGGGGGCGCAGAACAAGGATTTCGCCGCTCTTTTGCTGTCGAAGGGCTTAATTAGAGTTTTGTTTCGTCTGTGGCACAGGCTGGATCACCTAGTCAGATCGGTTCTGGTAAACAAGTAGTCCAGGTTTGGTCAGTGGAGAGATGGGGTGGAAGATTGGGAAGCCTTTTCTATTAATAATGCAAATGGGGAAATTTGGAAGCGGGATCAGGGTAATTGACACGCACGGGAAAGGTTAAGACATTCTTTCAACTCTCCAAGGCCTCAGGGAACGTATATTCATACAGAGCAAAAACATCAAACAAACTGAAAATCCATCGTAAGTCCATTTCTACAAGAGTACTTGCTGTTTGGCGCCCTCAAGTCCTTATAGTTGCAGATATAGACTGAAAAAGAAACTAACAAGCAAAAGGAAACAAAAACAAAGGCTTTTAATAATAGTTCTCCTTATAATTTCGTGTTCTTGACTTCGCAGGTGATCGGTCTTCATAAGAACGGTTACGGTCGTATCCTAGCTGAGTGCATGTTTACCTCAAAGATCCTATACTGTCAGTGGGCAACACTGGCCAAAGAAGACGACATTTTTGTTATCAAAACAACGAAGCCTTTACCCAATTCAAATAACTGGTCAGACGAAGAGCATATCATATTTATAAGGGAACGAATCCTTGGCAAAAGCAACGAAGAACTTGCAAGGGTAAATATTTCAGCTTGTTAGACTGAAAGCTAATTTTCATTGAGTCTGCCGCAACGCACCCAAGTACTAGCGATTCTTTTGCATTTTACTGGGATCCGATTTTCTGCCGAGAAAATCTACGAAAAAATGTCTAAAACTGTTGATGGAGTCCTTCTACTATTTCCATGTCAAAATGCCTCGTAAATTGCTTATTCTTTATTTTTACATGTAAAAAAAAATTCGTGACTATGGGAAAAAAGGTCATAAATATTAACGCTGTTTCAAATTTAACTGTCTTTAATTGTAATTCAAGTTACTAGACTAAGAGTTAGGTGACTTTTAGCCGCCAATCGAATTTAAGAATTTTATGACCGAACGATGTGTGGCTAAGAATAATATGATTGGTTGATAATCAAAAAATATGATCGATATTTTTGTTTTATCAAAGCTGATGTCTCGAGCGTTGCAGCCTTTTTTTAGAGGCAAGCACTCTAAAAGTCTCTTTTTAAATTTCTTTTTCGGTGGCAATAATTCATAAAACTATATTTTTGTGATTCAATTCACTAACCACACAGCAACGTATACGTGGTAAGCATTTAGCTTCTCCTGTCTTTTAGGATGATGAGGCTATGCTTTACCTAAAAGAAGTGGGTCCTGACACCTTGATACCGTGTTTCTCTGTAAACCTGAAAGGAAACCAAAGTGTGGAAGTGTGCAATGCAATCAACACAGCGATATTCGAAAGCCTCAGTCATACGTCAGGGGAACATACTGCGTTTCGTATTCCAATGCTTGTTACCTCGTCAAGTCTGGTATCCCACGTCCACAGTGTTGCAGCTACAAATTTCAAGAGAAGATTAGGGGTAAGATTTCTTTAAATAAACGACCAGTTAAAATGTGTTAAACGTTAAACCGTAGGTTATCGATTGGAAGTATTCATGTATAAGAATACAGTTGTTGCGATGTAACTAAAATTTATTAGATTTATCTATATCGCTGACTTGAAGTTTCAGTTACTTAGCAACCAATTTTTCCCTTTTAAGTAACTTTTCAACTGATTTATATATATCCCAATCAGATAGGCTTATATATTACCGTCAATTAAGCAATCTCATTGTCTTTTTCTTTTTCAAAAAGGTGCCCTGGGCAAACTCTACGCAATCATCCTAGAACTGGAATAATTTGCCTTTCCCTTTTCTCATTTTCGTTTCTGTATAAAGCAACAGGAGATAGGTTCCCGAAAACAAGGAATTGTAAATAGTCTCGTTTTCCTTCTTTCCTCTGTTTCTTCCTTCTTTTTTCTTTTTTTTTTTCTTTTTTTTGTATCCTTTATAATATAACCCGCTAATATTAACCCTTCTGTAGTCATGCTAATCTATGTGAGTTAAATAAAAGAAGGTCACGTGATATGTCATGAGATTATCGATTGTAAAAAATGAATGAATTAGTGTTTAATTTAGTAATGAAAAGTGAACAGTTGATGCTAGTCTAAGCATTTCCAAATTCCACTTCGACCAGGAATAGCGTAGACGAAGAACCACTTTGTGGATGTGCTACCTCCAAATCATTATTATTATTATTATTATTATTATTATTATTATTATTATTACTAGAAGTTCTCATTGAGAAGGGAAGTGCTGCCGTGAGTTGCGATGCGAATAGGACAAAGACAGTATGTAGAACAGTTAAACATATGAATTTTTTTTCTTAAAGTCAATAACATAGAATTATGATGCACTGAGTAAAATACAAAAAATGAACCGACCACAGTGACAAATATGCTTACATTCAGATACTGACTCGCCAGAGTTTCAACATGATTTTGTAATTCATTTTAACAACAGCAGTGCTGATAGACTGTTTCCTCATCGAACAATCATCGTGTACATGACGAGAAGAGTTGCGAACAAATAACGTAAAGACTAAAGGCCAAAACTTGTTTATTCACAGGTCAGGTAGACGTACAGTACACGCCGATCACAACTTACAATCCTGGTTTCCGAGATAACAATCTGTGTGACAAAAAATACTCGCTATAACTAATCTTGAAACCTAGCATTAAAAAAAAAACGAAAAAATGTCCCGTACAATAGTTCTTGAACTGCACTGTAATTTTCAGGGAGTTATAATAACTCCTCTAGTGGGGCTAATTTAACTCCTTACAGTGGAGTTATTTTTCGTGGAGTTATTTTAACTTCAAAAAGGAGTTTAAAGAACTCTTTTTCAGGAGTAAAAGTGACCACAGATTTTGAGGAGTTAAAATAACCCCAAAAAAGGAGTTATCCTGTACCTAAAATTTTTACTCCACTTTCAGAGTTAAATTAACTCCAAAAAGAGTGAAAACAACCCCTGTAAGGAGTACAAGTAACCCCATTTCGGAGTAATTTTAACTCCAAGACTGGGAGTAAAAAGAACTCTTTTTCAGGAGTAAAAATGACCCCAAATTCGGAGTTAAATTAGGAGTTAAAATAACCCCAAAAAAGGGGTTATCCTGTACCTAAAATTTTTACTCCATTTTTGGAGTTATAATAACTCCCTAAAAATTACGGTGTATATTATATATGTAAATTATTTTTATGAAATGTCATTTTTTATCATAGATACTTTTCATTAAAGAAAACTAGGGAGGAGCAGCGTGGAAGTCAACAGAAGTAAGCTTATTATTTATTTTATTTCTTGTTTTCTTTTCACTCGCTTTAGAAAGGACTTCCGGTTTTTTTTTTTGTCCGAGGGGAACCGGTTCTAGTTTTGAAAGGTTCGAGTTTGCGCGGTATCTTTCTCCTTTCAACGGCTCTCTTCGTGAGTGGAGAGGTTTTGATCGGAGCGTGTGCGAAACGGGGACTAATATGAGCCGAGTTTGGCAAGAAATTCTATTTCCAGGGTTTGCAAAGTGCCTGGGACATCATTAAGTCCGGGAAGGCTTAAATGGGCGCTCGTTGCTCAAAGAACCGAGCTTCGAGCACAATCCGAGAGACCATCCGGTGGATGGTGTATAACGTCTCTGCCCAGCTCTGCACACCGTGAAGAAGTCTCCAGCAGGCAATAAGGGGCAAATTGGTTAGTTTGGACATAAGAAAAGAGGGCCAACGAAGTATTTGGCTGTGATTTTTGCCTTGCTGGAGACTTCTAAATTGTGTTGTTATTGCCAGGATGTAATGTGTCCCGCACGAGTTGAACACGGATTTCCCAGAATGCACTGCGAGAAAGGTTAAAAACATGTTTAATATTTGACCATTACAGTGAGACTGTTCTGTTGTTGTGTTTCAGTTTCTACGACGGAGGTGCTGATCTTTGAATAAGCGAGCAACAACGGTGAGTAGCAGGCTTTTTGCCAGGAAAGGTTATGTTACAAAGTCGTGAAAGTGTAGTTGAAGTCAAAGTCTGTGGTTTCGTATAGCGAAGGTTTATTTTTGGTCATGTGTCGAGCGACTCTGGAAATTTACTGTGTCCAAAAAGAGCCGCCGTCCTACTGCACAGGCTGAATTGTCGTTCATTTTCAATTTATTGTTGGCATTGCAAGCTAAATGCTGATCGGATCGCGGAAGAGTAACTATTTTTCCTCAAAGCATGTTAAAGTTCCCGCGCTATAGCACCGTCGCGACGACGAGCGCCGTTTATGCTTGATTGTCTGGAATGTTCGGTACAATGTCTTTAATCTGCTTTATGCACCGGTACGGGCGATTATAAAACCATTGCGGGATGAAACTGATCTAGGGAAAATGATGTAGAAGAGATATATTACTTTTTAAACATGTGTTGAGGAATTTTCTTTAAACAAGGTTTTCCTTTTGTCCTTTTCTTTCAGATGTGGCCGTTGGTTTTACTCGCCCCCTCGGAACTGGAATATTTACTCTCTGAAATGTTTATATTATCTGTGCTCTGCTGTGGTCAAACACGAAGAAAGCGAAGCGAAACGTCTTGTAAGATAACGTTAATTTAAAACTATTTGCTTGACCAGTGTTTAGTCTTCGAAAATCGCCTGTATTGAAACTACATCTCTGTATTTCTCACCTCCTGACCCGTCTTTTGAAATTCAATCCTACGCTCAGTGCGGCGATGTAATTGATATGTAACGCAACGTTATTTAGTATCCTGCCCAGAAGTCCCTCAAACGTTAACCCTCAACAAACCGTACTTCTTGTTTGTAACCTTTATCCTTATTTAACCCTAAGCCTTGGCTCAACTTTAGATATCCACCCTAACCAGCTTAACGTAACACCCTTTTCCTGACAAGGCGAACGTTTAACTCAGTGGATCAACTCATGTGTTATGACCATTGAAATCAGTTGAGACTGCTCGTCTAACCCTAACCCTCCAACCTAACCCTAACCTATTCCTAACCCTAACCCCCAACCTCGACCTAATCTGATTTCTAACCCTAACCTATCCCTAGTCCTTACCCTAACCTAACCCTAACCCCAACCTTAACCTTAACCCTAAAACCCTAACCCTAACTCTTCCTCCCCCTCCCCCTCCCCCCCCCCCCTGCTCTTACATTTAGTAGTATACAGTAAGGACTAAGTAATAGGTGCTTTTCGAAGTTAGCCTCAAAAGGCTCTTATAAATTTTCTGTTTCTTGGAAATTAAGCTGTTTAGGTTCTCAAACATTCGAGGTTCTTATTTTCTTAAGGAAAAAAGACTTTTTGTAAGAATGTTGGTGGTTTTAAATGTTTGTACAAAATATGCATGTTGTTATGTCTAAATGACTGCAATTTAAGCCAATAGAAACTTTTTTGCCATTAGAATGATTAGTGGACTTTAAGAACTCCATAGCGATCTGTTTTAACATTTCTACTTCATCTGGTTCTTTCAAAATCTTAGCCTGAAGAATTCTGGTTCTTATCTGTGCCTCTCCCCTGTGTCACTAACCTGACATAATAATGAGTGACACGTGCATGTTTCCCTGTACAGTATTTTTCAGATGAAATAAAATACTGATTTGGATTGTTTTTGTTGTATTGGGGGCAATTAGAGACTTAGTGAAAACTATACACTGTAATTTTCAGGGAGTTATAATAACTCCTCTAGTGGGGCTAATTTAACTCCTTACAGTGGAGTTATTTTTCGTGGAGTTATTTTAACTCCAAAAAGGAGTTTAAAGAACTCTTTTTCAGGAGTAAAAGTGACCACAGATTTTGAGGAGTTAAAATAACCCCAAAAAAGGAGTTATCCTGTACCTAAAATTTTTACTCCACTTTCAGAGTTAAATTAACTCCAAAAAGAGTGAAAACAACCCCTGTAAGGAGTACAAGTAACCCCATTTCGGAGTAATTTTAACTCCAAGACTGGGAGTAAAAAGAACTCTTTTTCAGGAGTAAAAATGACCCCAAATTCGGAGTTAAATTAGGAGTTAAAATAACCCCAAAAAAGGGGTTATCCTGTACCTAAAATTTTTACTCCATTTTTGGAGTTATAATAACTCCTTAAAAATTACGGTGTGTTCTTACCGTTTAGGCTGTTTAAAAAGACAGCAAACATCCGATGTACTACAACTTCTGCACAGATCTTAAACTCACATGAGAACAAAACAAAATGGCGGGTTGCTCAGAAGAGAAAAACAGGCGCGGCAGCTAAGCACTTGCTCATTGGTCACCTTGCTGATTGAACCATGGAACTATTGGACCATCGAACCATCGAACCATCGAACCAAAAAATCTCAAATCGCTCAAGAATATGGGTGCTGCCAGCTGATGCCCGGCAGCAATTATTATTATTATTATTATTATTATTATTATTATTATTATTATTATTATTATTATTATTTTTATTATTATTATTCGAAACTATTATATTTTCACCATCATTTGCTACTACTATGCGCTTTATATGTGGTATCATTTAAATGGCTGGATGTCCTTTTAATTGCTCACCCGCTTGCCACCATCTATTTAATTTCCTTTTTGCTACTCTTTGATTTAGCTCAACTCAAACAGCGACGCGCCAGTCAAATACATCAAAACAACTTGTATGGATCCCTGGGCCACATCAATAGAGTTCATGAACCACATGGCTTCAATTATGAGGAACAGTATTTTGTGCGCCATTGGAAGGGTAAGAGTCCAACTGCATGACTTATAACGGTTAAGGCTCTTGCTAAAGGGGAAATGTCAGCACGATATTGCTTTTTATGATCCAAAAATGCTCCTGTAGAAACGTGAAGAAGATATCACACAAATTTCATAAGGGAGATGCCGACTAACCATAATAGCTTTGTGGGTGGTTTCTGCAGGCATAGCATTAAAACTTGAAAAAGCAAGGCCAACTTTTTTAAGTTTCAATCCATCTCCATTCTTGCCATCCGTGGCAGCAAACGACAGCAAATAGTTTCAATGCCTAAAGAGAATGAGTATAATAGGGAAAAATAAAAAATAATAGGGAATAGCGTGTCATAGATCCCTTTAAGCCATTCTACCATTCATCACAACAATTCGGAAAGGTTTCGTCATTTTCAGAGGCTACCATTTTTAACATCGCCTTTAATTCCTGATCAGTTGAATATCGCTTTATTCACCAGAATAGTAAGCATGTAGAGGTGATTATACACAAGCAAAGCTGCCTAACTTGTCTAATATGTACATATAAATTATGTATAATATGCATGGTGATTTAAGACAGTTCAGCAGTTTATAAAACTGCAGTATAGTCCTCATAAACTGGAGAATGAAAAAATATTTTGAGATGCACGCGTCTTCTATTAGCTTTAAGATATAGTGACAAGTTAAGTAGGCAGCTTGACTGCTGCAACTATGTGATTTCTATGTTCAACTTTGATTTCTATTTTAGGTTACTGATCCTACTGCACTCCACAACTTTGTTAGCACAGGAGTTGTCAATGAACAGAACGAAGTGATCGCCTGTTATGTAGGAGATTTTAACGGAGTTTCGAAGCAGTACGAAGCAATTGTCAAGTTCAAATTCGTTTGTAACAAAGACGCCGAGAAGTACATCGCCACCCAAAAGAAGCTGTCAAAGTGGAATGATGTTCTTCAACCGATTGTCTTCCGAAGCAGACAGCAAAGACTTCATGATGTCTTCTTCAAGGATACAGGGTACTCTGGTGAATTGGAAGAGTTTGACTGTTTCATTGGCTTGCCTTCTGACAACAGCAACCATCCATTTATGTGCCCAAACATGAAAATCACCGACGTTCCTCGTTACGAGCATTTTGACAACCACAAATTCCCTGAGCACAGTTCCTACTTTATGTACGGTGACAGGAAAAACGTCTTTTTGTTTCACATCCCTACGAAGAGCCCCGACTTTTCTCAGGTAATGGTGCCCGGCCAAGGAACTCACACCAACTCATTATCATTCAGTCATTTTCATTATTATTATCATTATCCTCTTCATCATCATCACATGATTATCATCATCATCATCATCATCATCATCATCATCATCATCATCATCATTATAAGATTCCGTCAATAACAGATCGGACATGCAGACAATAAAAATTCCTTGTTTCCCCCTTTTATTTCGTTTGCTACAGGTAGTGCAGCTTGATGGTTTTTCAGACAGTGTAGGAATTGAAGGCGAGGATGAACTTTTACTCAAGCATGGGATTGAAGTCGAAATTCCCAACATTCCTGGTGAGCCTGTGATTCTTAACGGAGAAATTCAGGAACCCTTGGACAAAAATGAATTCAACATATCATTCGTCGGAATTAACGGTAAAGAAGTCAAGACCAAGGTGAAATTAGGAAAAAAGATTTGGTTTGCGCCATCTACAAGAACATTTTCTAATCTTATCTCAGTCACTGATAGAAAAAGTATGCTTCGTTCAGAGAATTTAGCAAGACATCTAGTTCAGCTAAATTTAAGTTAAAACACGTACACTCATTGGCGGCGGATTACCAACTTGTTTGAAGCTTAGATTTAAAATCCAAATGTCAAAAAATGTCAGACTCAGTAGTTTCAATACGCATAGTTTTCTTAGACTTTTAATGAACTGTTAACGACAGTGGCCTCAGAAAAGGTATTTCAGAAAATGGTCCCTTATGGTATTTAAGTAATTACAGCGCACTGCAGTTTCTCAGACTGTGAAAGAAAAACAAAAACAGAAACAAACAAACAGATAGTTAACGTAAAAGTGTTTTTTTGCTTCGTGTTTGTTCTGTTTCGCCATGTTTTTTTTTTTTTTTTTTGGAATTTATGCTGTTGAAAGCACAATTTCTTTTGTTATTTTATAAATGGGCTCCGGGCCCTTTTAAGAACATACACAACACATTTATTGTCATGACAATTACCAAAATATATTTCAGCCTTGCGCGGGTGCCATGACGGCTAAGGATATGTGACAACAGTGTGACAGCTATTTAAATTATTATTTTTTAATAACATTTCGCCCAAGCTATTTAATTTGGATCTGGAATACCTAAATGAATAAAGTGAATTCGCTATTTATCATTCTTATATTTAAAATAAAGTATAAGAGAACCGGCATTTGCTATAGCAAAGGTGTCTATCTCTTTTAAGAAAACCATCTCATGCATTAAATTAAGTACTTAAAACTAATGAAAAACCATTTTGGAACGTCAAAATTTAATTTTTTATATATCTAAATTTAAGTTTGTACCCAAAAATTTTTTTTTAAATAGTTTTATGGGTCTTGCAGGAAACTTGAATAAAGAGACATCGCTAAGTCAACTTTCTGTGTCCGAGTGAAACGTGCCACATGATAACCTTAGAGAAAATTGACTCTTTTTTTTATTTCTGAAAGACGGCCTTCGGTAGACTACGAGTAGTCCCCCATTTTTCCTCAGGGACAGTAGAGCGAGCGAGAAAAGGGAACATGCGGCGGGGAGAGAGAAAAATGAGGGACTACAGACAAAGCCAAAGCCCAAGCTTTTGAACTTATGCGCTGCTCTCACAACGCAAAACTCTGATTGGCTCTTCCATGGAAATCTGTCAGCGTCTGTCAAAAACGCACCAGCCGCCATCAACACTTGACATAAACACAATTTACAGAACAAATAACTAGAGCAGAACAAATAACTAGTATAGAGTTGCTCTTGTAAAAGCAATTAAGAAGAAAGCCAATCCGGCAACTGATGAGGTTGGTCATGGTCTTGCCTGATTACAAAGTTGCAATAACAGAACAGTCGTAAGGCTGTTAAGCTTTTTCAAACGTTATCACCAAGGGAGGAACTACTCGCTCCAGTCCAAAGACTCACATTATCTCCAGAAAAACAAGCGGCAGTTAAAATTCATGAGCAGTCATGACTGAATCATATCGCACTTCTCCATAGTTGATGTAGTTTTAGTTTAAGCTGCAATCCGTTCTTCGAGATTTGGATAGCGTTTGAGACTTTGATTAGAGTTTCAAGTCAATAAGATATGCAAAGTCAAGGAGTTTTGAATTGTTTTCTTTGAATCCATAAGTTACACTTAAGGGGTCAGATAGCTGAAGTTTAATTCGGTGTGATTACCCAGGATGCAACTCGTCTGTTCTTGTGTTTTAATGTCCATCAAGACTTACACCTTTTCTTTGACAAACCTACTGCTGAAGAGTGACCATGAGTAGCGAGCAATTCAAAGAAGTCTATAAAAAACTCGACTTGACCTTTTAGCCAAAGTGCCTCTCGCTTTTAGCATGAATGCACTGAGCTCTTAGTCTCGGCAATTAAAGATAATTAGGAGACTTCGGGAAGGCCCTAAACAATTATAGAGCTTTTTCACCACGTGGCCAGCAACTATGCAAATTTATTGTTACAAACGTGGAAAGGTTTTTCATATCAAAAGGTTGATCTCCCACGGGACTAGTTTGGGACACCAACGTTAATGTGGCCGCCGTTTCATTTGTTTTGGGACACCAATATGGCAGACGTGATTTCTTGTGATATCCGGGATAATCAAGGCCAGGCTTTGATATTTCCGGAAATCACGAAAAAAGCTCAACCATTCATTCTGGTTACGAAACAATTGAAACTTACGGAAAATAAGATTTGCCTCCAACTCTAATTACAAAATTGTTTTCAGCCTTGATTACAAAACTTGCTATTTGTACGTAGACTTTTAACCTTTTCTTTCATCTTTCCTGTTCACTAAAGATTAGTCTGAGTAAACTAATACTTCGGTTTAATTTGCAGTTAGGGAAGTAAAGCAAAAACAACAACAAAAACAGACGTTCTGGTAAGCTTTTCGAGCCACTTTTGGGTCTCTCTACAAGAAGGCACACCTGCAATGGCAGCCATTGCGTG
>OZ037784.1:18266860-18331860 GCA_964035525.1 Porites cylindrica
ACGACAAAGTACAACTAAAGTTGCTCTTCTAAAAGCAACTAAGCACAAAGCCAACCCGGCAACTGATGAGATTCGTGAGGAGAACCGAAACCATGGTCTTGCCTGATCACAAACTGTGGCAATAACAAAACAGTTTAAAGACTGTTAAGCTTATTCAAAGCTATTACCAAGGGAGGAACTACGCGCTCCAGTCAAAAGCCTCACACTATCTTTAGAAAAACACTAAGCTGGAGTTTACTGAGTCACAATTCAATTCTCCATAGTAAGTTTATGTAGCTTCAGTTTAAGCTGCATTTCACTCTTATAATTTCGGATCTGTAAGTCACTATCCGTGATAATTTAACATTCTGCAAAGAAAACTGACGAGCTGGGCCCAGCGTGATACAGCATTGCAGAAAAACATTACACTCACGGACTAAAGAAAATCGCTTAGATCAGATCCAGAAGGCACTTTGGAGAAAATAGGAACCCTTATTCAGCCGTAATAAAAAAAGCTTTACGCTTCAAAAGAGGTCAAAGAATATGCGCTTGCATCACAGGGCAAATCCTGCCGACCAGAAAACAATAACTACAGCCAATCGATATATATGTCATGACCTCTCAGTGTGAAACATGCGGCTAAAACCACATTTGCTCAGTAAAATGCAGAACCTTCCAGAGCATAATCTACCCAGCAGATAAAAACAACTTCATTGGAATAAGCAGCATTTTGGCATGAGGTAAAAATCGTGTAGGCCTACCACCCCCCTTTTATTGCAACGAGATTAAATGTATTGGACAAATTAGGGTCGGTGTTACTGTTGATTGAAATAAAGCATTGAAAAGGTATCTTGAGGTTGTACTCATGTACAAGGAAATTACCCTGCAGAGCAGGCGTTTTTTTTTTCTTTTTTTTTTGAAGCGCGACCCAAAGGTAATATGGAGGAAGGGCAGGCAAGGGGTCAACTTCTCCGTTAGAATCATTTTTTTGACTCGCCCCAAGTCTCGGTCAGTCAAAAGTCCAAACTGATCACAGCCCCAGCAAAATTTCCCTGCTTTGCAACCTACAAGGAATAGAATAGAACTTTTTTCATTGAGAAAGCCAATGCTAATCACCTTACTATCAAGTTTCCTACTAAAGTATCAGCAATAAAAACTACATTCTTGGACACAACAGTCTTTAAGGGAGACACGATTCGAGAAAAAAGAATACTCGATGTACGTACACACTAGTTAAGCATTCTGAAACATTTCAGTGCAAAAATAAAATTGCAGTGAAAAATAAAATCGCTAAAAGACGTGCTTGTTAAAGCAGAACTTTAAAGGCTTAGCTTTGAAAGACTCATGCTCGGTAGAGTGTAAAACATGGTATTAATTCCGTACTATAAACAGCTGTGTGAATTGATCATGTTACAACTATCGCCGGAGTCACAAGAATTGCGAGAGCAAAAGTTTGCCCAACTCGATTGTGACAATGTAATCGACCCAGGAGAGGTTTTGCGTCCAGCGGTTTTAGTAAAAACAAGGGTTTGTTTGGGTTGCTCAGTCTCGCGGGCTCAAAAACCTTCCTTTGGTAGATCTTATTTTGTATTTGCCCATCTAATGACCTCCGTTCCCACTCTTCATTAGGTCACATCCGTAAATCAGTCTATTACAATCTGTATGGTGATATGAAGCAGTTGTCATCTAAGCCCATATTTAAGATTGGTGATAAAGTTAGGATAAGTAAGTATAAGAGAAAGGTGTTCAATAAAGGGTACACACCTAATTGGACAGAAGAGATATTCCTGATCGATAAAATCCAATCAACAAATCCAATCACCTATAGATTAAAAGATCTCAATAATGAGGAAATATAAGGCAGCTTTTATGAGCCAGAATTACTACCAGCAAAACAGGATGTATTTCGCATTGAAAAGGTCATTCGGAGGGATTATAAGAAGAAACAAGCTCTTGTAAAATAGTTGGGCTATAGTGACGACTTTAATAGTTGGATTCCACTAAGCAACCTGCAAGAATTATCTAACTAATAGTATATATGGACGATCATATAAGAAAGCTTGATACTAAAATCCAGAGTAAGGAAACCGAGCTTAATGCACTATTCACTAAAATCCAAAAATTGGAGGAAGAAATTGCGACATTATACCACAAGAAATTAATATCCAAAAAACTGGAAACAGTAGAAATGTCATTAACCGGCGTCCTATAGCTAGGTGCAATCTTTGAAACAGAGGAAGAGGAGGAGGAGAAGTAAAAGAAAACATGTTGATAAGGAGGACCGAAAATCTTTTCCCGTAAACCATACGGGTTATTCTCAGAGAGAGCGTCCACGTTTTGTGGACAGCTTTGTTGATGTCCTGAAACAGGGCGTCAGGTCTAATGTGCTGTAACGGCACCTCAGACCCACCATACTTTTTAATCTATCATGCTTATCATATTTTTGGTCTGCATGATAATATTTATGTAATCTATATATATGATAAGCATGATAGAAAAGAAGTATATCAATCAAGATATGAATATCGAGCTGACTTCATATATTGATAATAAGCAAAATGTTTGGTTCCGAGGAAAAGATGTTGCTGAGATCCTTGGATATAGTGATACTCGCCATGCATTAAAAAGGCATGTATCAAAAGAAAACAAAATGATTCATCTTATACAACCCAAAAGCTGCCCCGGTGAAACGCCGGGTCAGGTTCAAAAAGCTGGCGTGGACGTTTCACCCCCTCCGGTCCAACAAGGTAGAGGGTACACTTTTATCAATGGGCCTGGCTTTTATGAACTAGTATTTAGCTCCAAATTAGAACTTGCTAAAAGATTCCGTCAATGGGTTTTCACCACTGTCCTCCCATCTATCCGTAAATATGGCCAATACAAACTATTTGATAGTCCCTGGAATAAGATGATTATGATTGGTAATGAGACTGACCTCCATTATAAAGTAGTGGACCTCATAAGGAAATACTATCCAGATACTATATTAGTAGCAGGACTGGGGGAGAATCAGGATACTGAGAATAAAAGACTGGATTCATATAAAAAAGGATATATGAGAGGACAGCCTGATCTATTGGTACTTAATTATCACAAAGATTATAAAGGCCTGGGCATAGAATTCAAGAGTCCTACAGGTAACTACTATGTATCAGAAGCCCAAAAGGAGATGAAGAAGAAGCACGTTAATAATGGCTATGCATTTATACTCAGTAATGATTATGATAAGATTAGCAAAAATATTCATGAATACATGAAAGGTATCAGAGTACCGAGTAAATATTGTATCAAACAATTCCTTAATAAGGACACACTAAAAATGCATTATAAAGTCATCCACCGAATTGAAAAATAAAATTACCACAAACTAAAAACAAGTCAGTATCTATTTAACACACCTTTTTTATATTCCATAATTATCTACAATATATATATGGAAGATTTTATCCGTCTTTTAGCCAAACAACAATCTCTATCAGGAGGCACTAGTTGGATATCTATGTATATTCCTCCAAATGGTAGAGTAAGCCTTAGTAAACAAAAATTAACCAGTGAATTGGGCCTTGTCTCAAATATTAAGTCAAAAGTCCTACAAAAGCACACGAAAACCGCTCTAAAATCAGCATTATAGCAATTAAACCAGCTAAAAGAACCAAGAATTTCGTGCCGTGGGTTGTTACTACTATCTGGCATCATAAAACATACTTGTGAAGGATACAAAGGATCACTGAGGATCATTGAGCCTGAGCAAGCAATAGAAAAAGCTGATTATAAATGCGGTAAGAGCTTTTATCTAGGTCCTATTTTAGATACTTATAAAAAGAAAATAATTGAAAATCCAATAGTAGACAAAATATTGGATATGATTGCAAAAGCAAATATAGACAGATTAGATTTTGGACTCAAAAAAATAAGCAATAATCATTATCATGTTGTATTCACAAATGAGGATAAATATCAAAACTATCAGCCAGATCCTGACTCAAAAACCAAAATAATATATAGTCGCAAACTATTTCGGTATGGTGATATGGTTGGGATTAGATATTATTAAAATCAAACCGCCCAAAACCGGTTCAAACCGGATTCCCAAGGCCAAATTCCTGGAATCCAATTCGGAGAAAAATGCTGACGTCATCAAAAACCCAAGGTCAAATCCATAATATTGAAAATGTTCTCGCACCCCCATATCCTATACTACTGTTGTGATATTAGTAAAGCTGTTACACGTTAGACATTCTGACGTCAGGACACTGTCTTTTACTGCCTTTAATTTAAGCGCTCAAAACATGACCAGAGTTATAGAGGGTAAAATTATTTAGAAATGATTTGAGGGGAAACAAAATGACTTCGAGACGATAACTATGTTGGCATACCCACCCTTATCAATAAGTTTTAAAATATATGTCTAAAGTAACTTCATTTACCCAATTTTTACCCTTTTAGTCCTTAACGTCAATTATTATTCATTCAAAATATTTCCCCAAATCTGATTGGCTAAAAGCACACGCATAATTCACCATTACCAGTTACTGCTGTCCAAATTTAGACGAAATTTGTATTTAACGAGGAAATGACGTCAATAATGCAGCCTTCTGCAGGTTAATGCACCGTTAACCGAAAAGACCTGGGACGAGATTGAATTGTTTTTGTTGTAAAAACTAAAGTGGCAGACACCTTACTCGTTTCAAGAGAAAGAACTACAGCTGGAACTAGGCAAAATAATGGCTAAAAACATATAGAGCAAACACAGCAAGAAGAAAACTCCGAGGGCGACATCTGCTATTTGGAGAATATTTGCGGAGCTAGACAAACCTAAACGTAAACTATCGAAGATAAACTTAACATCGATGCAGGTAAGCTTGTTTTAGCTATGTTTTTAAACTTGGAACTATTTTGAATGAATAATAAAACAATTATTGAATTCGGCTTTCGTATCACATGAAGAATTATGGAGATCTCGGAGGGTGTTAACCGCCTCGGCCTAAGACCTCGACGGATAAAGGTCTCCTCGATCTCCATAATTCTTCATAAGATACTCAGCCTCATTCATTAATTGTTAATTATTTCTTCTTCAAGCGGTACATATTACAGCTCGGTCCGGGGGGTGGGCATTCCCTTACTTAGCCTAAACGGGCATGTGCCACTTAACGGGATATGCTTTTCAAGGTCTTAAATCTTAAACGGGTTATTCAATTTCTCTATTTAGCGTGTAGGTCCACAGAACGGGACCCGAATGCGGTCCCGGGGACGGGGTGTGAAGGCACTTAACAAAGTTTTATACGTGAAGGCTCCGCCCCGATGTCCAACCAGCTTTTTTTTAAACTATCATTCAACAATACATGGTAAATAATCCGATTTTACTTATATAATCGCCAAATAAATGTCAGAGAAATCATTGGAGCAGAAGTCCATAACTAGAAAGTCATTTAGAATTCTAACAGCTGTCAAATTGTTTTGGAATTTCGACCACAAATTGCTCTGAGGTATATAGAACGAGCCTACAATTCCAATTTTAGGGAAAAGTTCTTCCCGCTGCCTGCTAATCATGAAACCAAGCCGATCGTGAATTTTTCCATTCCGGCTTTGAAAAGTACCCTGCGTTTTTTGAAACAATATAAATTCCTCAAACCTTGCTCTGAGGCCGAGTGATTGATTCTTCGACATCTCAAAGTTTCCTATCCGGCCATCGTGTTAAACCAAAGAATTTATAACAAAAAGTTTGTCAAAGTTTAATGGGTATTTATTAACAAAGAAGCCACGAGAACTGAAGTCAACGCAGTGTCTTTCTAATTTCAATAAATAATCAAACCAGTAAGTCTTCTTGGCTTTTTTAGACCTGTACAACTCCTGTGCGCGTCCATTGTGTCTTTCAAAGCCTAATAAGTTTAAAGTTTTGTTTAACAAGCATGTCTCTTTAGTGATTTCCCTTTTCCATAAGAGAGCAAGGGAGGCTCCTTCTCTCTTAGTCACGGCTGGTTCTGGATTAGATGCCATTTTTCCATAAGTATATATGTTTTTCAAGTTTGGAAATGACGGTTGAAATTGCATGACAAAGGTTGGAATCTTTTTCACCGTTCTCATGTTTTGCTTCAGAGCTTCCTTCCTTTTATGTTTAACTTTTCTAAAAGAGTTTCTTCTTACAACCCTGAGAGCCTCTCCTTTGACAAAATCTTTCTTAACGCCTGCTGGGTGACAGCTATTCAAGTGTGTGCACTGAAGTGTTTCAGTAACTTAAAATGTGTACGAACATCGAGGATGCTTTTTTCTCGAATCGTTCTCCCTTATAGACTGTTGTGTCCAAGAATGTAGTTTCTATTGGTGATACTTCAGTAGTAAACTTGATAGTAGGGTGATTAGCATTGGCTCTCTCAATGAAAAGTTTTATTACATTCCTTGTAGCCTGCAAAGCAGGCGAATTTTTCTTTGTAATCGACTTGGACTTTCAACTGACCGAGATTTGAGGCGAGTCAAAAAATGATTCCAAGGGACAGGTTGACCCCTTGCCTACCCTTCCTCCTGCAGGCTATGTTCCTTGTACTTGAGTACAACCACAAGATACCTTTTCAATGCTTTATTTCAATCAACTGTAACACCGACACTAATTTCACAACTACATTTAATTTCGTTACATCCAGTTTGCTGTTAATGGGACACGTCAGCTTTCCAGTGCCGTTGGGGTTTCAATCACAAGTTAAGGACTAGCCAGCACGGGGTCTGCATAACTTCACCACTAATTTGCAAAACTTTTTCTGCGTAAAACAAAAGTAAACTGTGTGAATTTTTTTACCTCGCCTTGTACGATACTATAGTTTAAAAACACTTTGTTGATTTCTTTTTCTTATCACGTGCCAGGATTTTCATTGATTGAAGTTTCCCCTCTTTATCATTTGAGGTCAATCATCATTCAAAAAACTATGACTACTTTCTTGACAAAACGAAGAGTAATCACTCCGCGGCTGGAAAACGCACAAAAGAACTCACCGTGAAACCGTAAATACATGTATATGATAGTCGTATAAAAACGATTACATGTAAGTTAATTAACTACACTAAACTACATAATTTTTCTGTAAAACTACTTCTCGACATCCAAGTCCAATTATTCAAACTTAAGACAAGAAAGATCTTACCTTGATGGGATTGTGGGACGGCCTCACGCACCACCTTAGGAGTATTTTGCACTTTTTAAGAGAAAAGAATAAAACTATCAATATGAGTTTTACAATAATAGCTCAATGGTACGTTACTGAAACTTATCAAAACAAAGTGTGCTAGGATTTTATTAATCGATGATACCATTCTTTTCCATTTGATGTCAGTCATCAGAAATAAACGACGGCTACACCTTTTAACAGAACGGTTATCGCGCTAACATATTTTATTCCAAATAAAATACGCAATTTCCTGGTTGAGCGAGCGCGATTCTCTCGACGCACTCCCGAGGACTCCACACAAAAAACCTACTTTTTAAGGGTGTTAATATTTCACTTTGCGTTTGAAACGTTACTAAAACATTTTCTTCAAGTATATTTCCGCACGAGCTCAATCAAAACCTGTGTACACTGGGGGAGGGGGCTTTGCCGGCAAAGATGGCAATAAGTAAATAAATATCTTATTGACTCTTATATCAACAGCCGGGATGTTTATCGATCACTTTTCTCCTTTCTCATGCGCTGAGTATTTTTTTCGCCAAACTCCTTTTGTTTAAACTTATGCTCTTTTTGCGCCTACGCGGGAGGATTTAATATTTTACTTTGTGATTGAGACGTTACTAAAATATTTCCTACATGTACATTTGCGCACGTGCTCACTTAAAAGCTGTGTACACTTTTTGGAGGAAAGGGGGAGGGGGTTGGGCCGGGAAAGGTGGCGATAAGTTGATTAAGGTCCTTTGTATATCACGAATGGTAATTACATTATAACTTGCAAATAAAGAACTGAACTGGAAAGTGCTTTTAAAAAGAAGTTCTCTAAAGAAAAGATGTAGTCATAAGCTATTAAGGTGGCTCCCTTATTAATAAAGGCACATGGAGCTAGGACGAACTTTGTTTTGAAAGAGAATTCGAACGAGCTACCACTCCAATTCTCGGGACAAGTAATTCTAATGTTTGCTAATTGTTACAACCAAGGCCGATTGCAAATCGTGCTGTTCTTTAAAAGGTACTCTTTAATTTTAGAAGCACTATAAATTGCTCCAAATCTTGCTCTGCAGTCGAATGACTTGTTCCTTGACATTTCTGAAATATCCTTCAGCAGTTTTTGCTAAAACTGCTGCTACGACATACATTTTAATATATTACATTCATGGGCTCTTACTGCTGTGCGCTGCTTCCAATGTGGTATGCTTATTATTACACTGTAAAAGCCGATACCAGAAACTTCGGTCAAAAAATCAAGAACTTTTTTTGCTAGACGCGATTTTCTTTGAACAGTAGGGTCCACTTAAGCGGGAATTTCTTAAAAAATATTCACCACCAGTATAAAGCGTATGTATGTATGTATGTAATACCAAGTACGTTATATAGTCTATATAGGGATGTGCCGCTGGACAGGGTTTGGTTTTAGGGACCTTGCTAAACTACGAAGGCGTCGACAGGAGCGTAGTAATAAAGGGGTTAGTCAGGTTTACACTTTTCTGTAAGTTTCTTTGCCGTTTTCCGTCAACTGCGAAGTGAAATGACCAAAGATCAGTTTTCAAGAGAACGTGAACAGCAAGAGGCGAGCTGAAACACAGTCCCCTCTTTTCAGATCTAAATAACTGAGGACAATTGAGTAACGGTTAAATATTGGTGCACAGTGTACAAGTTCGAAAGGATATCAAGTCAGTTCCTCAGTGGAGTTTCACAGTTGCCGCCGTTATCGTATGGTAAGGTGCCTACAGAGGCTACTGAGACACCATTGGTTAAGTGCCAGCAACACGGGGAGTTGTATACGGGTAAGGGCATTGGAGGACGAGTCTGGCCAGTGTGCTGACCGCAAAGTTCACCTGCCCTTAATGAAGGAACTGCATTGCAATTTCCCAAAAAGACCCCTTGCATGTAGGTAACCTGAGACACGAGCCCATAAACTCCTGGCTGATATTGTTTTTGACGCTTACAATCCGCTGTGTGGGCTGGCATTCCAAAAGCTTTACAACTTCTTTACAAAGCAGTATTAATTAAAAAGATCGTATTTGCTCTTTCTTTGGCCTTTTGTCATCTCAGGTGTAACAGTTAGACCGCTGCCCGGTAAGCTCAGTTAGATAAGTGCCGGTCTTCCTAGCGGAAGGCCACGGGTTTAACTAAGCCGGGAAGGACCAATAACCTGGGTCTATAAATAACTAAGGAGAAATTGCTACCTTCGGAATGATATCTGGAAACTGTTAAACGTTCTAGACTTCTCGATTAAGGACATTAACCCCCCCCCCCCCCCCCCCTGGATTAAGCCGAATGCGAATGCGAATTACACAAAGCGAACTTTGCTTGAAGGCATGCGTCAAGTTAATTTTAGGTGTTTTTCCCACCACTCAGGAGCCCTCACCTTTTTTTATGTTTTTGTGGCGTTCAAAAAAATATTTCAGGAAACAAAATACCACCACGTTCCTAAGCCCACCATAGGGTATCTCTGGACGAAATATCAGGAATTTTGATTTTTCATCATGTGCCACGAAATTTCGATTCGGCTCGATCTTAGTGGACATTCCCTCTTAAGGTGGCTCCGTTATTAATAAAGGCGCATTGAGCTAGGACGAACTTTTCGTCATAACGTTTTCGGTTTTAACGCGATGGCTACGAAACTTTGGGAAGAACTACTAATATCATTCAGCGATAATACGAAATAATAATCGGATTTTACTAGCAAAGGAAAATATTTTTTTAGGAAATAAGCTCTTAAGTGTTCAAAAAACATCGCGTCTCGTAAAAAATTTGGCTGACGTTTTATAATATTTCAGGTATTAGGTTTTATTGATACTTTACGTATGCCGTACAAATTTCAGAGAAATCTTTGGCGTAGAAGTCTGCAATTAGAAGGTCCTTCCGAATTCAGCTTTGGAATTGTTTTGGAACATCGAAAAAGATTTGCCTTGACAAGGAAAGAACGAGCCACCAGTTCGGATTTTCGCGACAAGTAATTCTAATGTTTGCTAATTTTTACCACCAAGGCCGATTGATAATCGTGCTATTCTTTAAAAGGTACTCTTTAGGTTTAGAAGCACTATCAATTGCTCCAAATCATGCTCTACAGTCGAATGACTTGTCCCTTGACATTTCTGAATTATCGTTCAGGCAGTTTTGGCTAAAACTGCTGCTACATACATTTAATGTATTATAATGCAACTTCATGGGCTCTTATTGCTGTGCGTTGCTTCCAACATGGTACACTTATATCAATAGAAGGCGATACCACAAATTTCGGTCAAAAATATCGCAAACATTTTTTTAGAGGCGATCTTGAACAGTGGTGCTGAACGCTTATTTCCTAGAAAAGAAATTTACCAACAGTAAATCGGATTATTTCATATCATTGCTGAATGATATTTGTAGCTCTTCCCAAAGTTTCGTAGCCATCGCGTTCAAACCTAAAACGTTATGACGAAAAGTTCGTCCTAGCTCAATGCGCCTTTATTAATAACGGAGCCACCTTAATAGCTCTGGCTACATCTTTTCTTCCAAGGACTCGGCCCCTTTAAAAGCACATTTCAGTTCAGTTATCTCGTTACAGGTTAGGCCATCCCCTTTTTCTTCGAATGCGTTTCTTGATATTGAGTCGGTCGGTCGGATTGAAAAAAAAAAAAATAAATAAAACTAAAAGAAAAGTCACAAGAAGTCTCTAAATAGGAGGCCCTATTACTCTAGGATGGCGTTAAAAGTTAACATTAAATTTTACATAATGCACAACATACTGTAAAAAAATATTCCTGTTTTGTTACTGTTTTTCTCTATGCTGTTACTATGCTCATTTTTCAGATTAAATGAATTATTTCAAGTTAAAAATGGTTTAACCACGTCTTACTTTTTTTTGGAAAATGCCATAAATTTGGGTCGGTCGGACGTCGCTTAACGGAGAAAATAAAGAGGATGACCTTAGAATACAATTACCATTCGTGATATACATGGCATCTTAATTCAGAGGCACCCAACGACTGTTTTCTGTAAAATATCTGTTCGGAGAAGCAAGTATTGCCTAGAATTTTCTATTACTTGAGGAAGACCAAAAATTTCTAGATGACCGTTCCATTCACGTACAAATTTCGAAGCTAATTTCATAAATTCTCTACGATTTTCTGAAGTTTCATTTTCACATTTTACACCCTAAGTTAGGCTATTTTTCGTAGGAAAAAGGAAACCTAAAATTTTCGGATTCAAAAATGTGATGGAGAGAGGAATCAAAAAAAATTTCTTTTTCGTAATTCGCTAAATTGCATCTAAAATTTTCGGGAATTATGTGCCTTTATTAATACGGGAGCCACCTTAATAGCTTATGACTACATCTTTTCTTTAGAGAACTTCTTTTTAAAAGCACTTTCCAGTTCAGTTCTTTAGTTGCAGGTTATAATGTAATTACCATTCGTGATATACAAAGGACCTTAATCAACTTATTGCCACCTTTCCCGGCCCATCCCCCTCCCCCTCTTCTCCAAAAAGTGTACACAGGTTTTAAGTGAGCACGTGCGCAAATGTACCTGTAGGAAATATTTTAGTAACGTCTCAATCACAAAGTAAAATATTAAATCCTCCCGCGTAGGCGCAAAAAGAGCATAAGTTTAAACAAAAGGAGTTTGGCGAAAAAAATACTCAGCTGCTCAGAAAAGGGGAAAAAGTGATCGATAAACATCCCGGCTGTTGATATGAGAGTCAATAAGATATTTATTTACTTATTGCCATCTTTGCCGGCAAAGCCCCCTCCCCCAGTGTACACAGGTTTTGATTGAGCTCGTGCGGAAATATACTTGAAGTAAATGTTTTAGTAACGTTTCAAACGCAAAGTGAAATATTAACCCTTCCAGCATAGGCGCAAACAGAGCATAAGTTTGAACAAAAGGAGTTTGCCTAAAAAAAATACTCAGCTGCTCACAAAAGGGAAAAATAGGATAAACATCCCGGCTGTTGATATAAGGATCAATAAGATATTTATCAACTTCGTGCCTGACGAAAAATAAACAGAAATCAGCAAATGTGTGTTTGCCCACGCCTTTTTCATATGCCTCACGTTCATCAGCGTCATGGGTCAATAAAAAGGGCGCGAAAAGCTATGCTGGTCACATTGCTAGTTGATATTGTTAGCAGTGAATATTGGTTTCGAAATGAAATCTCTAATTCTCCTTCTGTTTCTCGGAGCGGTAGTCTTGACTTTGGCTGAGAATCCATTTCAAGATGAGGCAGCCCAGGAGCACTTAGATGAAGAGAAGGGTGAAAACATTGCCAAGCTTGCTGAGGCAAACTCTGGTCGTATTTCAAGAAAACTGGTAAGATCCCCTCCCTTGTCTTCATTTTTAACCAGGCTACTGGGATGTGGAGAATTAACTTAATTTGTTAAAGGTTCCTTTTAACACCCTTAAAAAGTAGGTTCTTTGTGTGGAGTCCTCGGGAGTGCGTCGAGAGAATCGCGCTCGCTCAACCAGGAAATTGAGTATTTTATTTGGAATAAAATATGTTAGCGCGATAACCGTTCTGTTAAAAAGTGTAGCCGTCGTTTATTTCTGATGACTGACATCAAATGGCAAAGAATGGTATCATCGATAAATAAAATCCTAGCACACGGTGTTTTGATAAATTTCAGTAACGTACCATTGAGCTATTATTGTAAAACTCATATTGATAGTTTTATTCTTTTCTCTTAAAAAGTGCCAAAGACTCCTAAGGTGGTGCGTGAGGCCGCCCCACAGTCGCAGAAAGGTAAGATCTTTCTTGTCTTAAGTTTGAATAATTGGACTTGGATGTCGAGAAGTAGTTTTACAGAAAAATTATGTAGTTTGGTGTAGTTAATTAACTTACATGTAATCGTTTTTATACGACTATCATATACATGTATTTACGGTTTCACGGTGAGTTCTTTTGTGCGTTTTCCAGCCGCGGAGTGATTACTCTTTGTTTTGTCAAGAAAGTAGTCATAGTTTTGTGAATGATGATTGACCTCAAATGATAAAGAGGGGAAACTTCAATCAATGAAAATCCTGGCACGTGATAAGAAAAAGAAATCAACAAAGTGTTTTTAAACTATAGTATCGTACAAGGCGAGGTAAAAAAATTCACACAGTTTACTTTTGTTTTACGCAGACAAGGTTTTGCCTATGTGTGGTGGAAATATGCTGTCATTGAAACGCCAAGGGTACTGGAAAGCTGACGTGTCCCATTAACAGCAAACTGGATGTAACGAAATTAAATGTAGTTGTGAAATTAGTGTCGGTGTTACAGTTGATTGAAATAAAGCATTGAAAAGGTATCTTGTGGTTGTACTCATGTACAAGGAACATAGTCTGCAGAGGAGCCTTTTTTTTTTTTCAAAGCGCTACCCAAAGGTCTACGGAGGAAGGCTAGGCAAGGGGTCAACCTCTCCCTTGGAATCATTTTTTGACTCACCTCAAATCTCGGTCAGTTGAAAGTCCAAGTCGATCGCAAAGAAAAATGTAATAAAACTTTTCATTGAGAGAGCCAATGCTAATCATCCTACTATCAAAGTTTACTACTGAAGTATCATGATGAGAAATAGAAACTACATTCTTGGACACAACGGTCTATAAGGGAGAACGATTCGAGAAAAAAGCATCCTCGATGTGCGCACACATTTTAAGCCTACTGAAACACTTCAGTGCACGCACTTGAACACCTGTCACCTAACGGGCGTCAAAAAAGGTTTTGTCAAAGGAGAGGCTCTCAGTCTTGTAAGAAGAAACTATTTTAAAGAAGTTAAACATAAAAAGAAGGAAGCTCTCAAGCAAAAATTGAGAACGCAAAAGATACCAACCTTTGTCACGCAATTTCAACCGTCATTTCCGAACTTGAAAAACATGCTTATGGACAAATGGCATCTAATACAGACCCAGCCGTGACTTAGAGAGATATTCAAGGAGCCTCCCTTGTTCTCTCATAGAAAAGAAAAATCGCTAAAAGACATGCTTGTTAAAAAAACTTTTAACGTATTAGGCTTTGAAAGACACAATGGACGCGCACAGGAGTTGTACAGGTCTAAAAAGTCAAGAAAACTTCCTGGTTTGATGATTTATTCATGTTAGAAAGACGCTGCGTTGTCTTGAGTTCTCGTGGCTCCGTTGTTAATAAAGGTCTATTTTAATCTTTGACAAACTTTTTGTAATAAATTCTTTGGTTTAACGCGATGGCTAAGAAACTTTGAGATGTCGAAGAATCAGTCACTCGACGATCGGTTTGGTTTCATGATTAGCAGGCAGCGAGAATAACTTTTCCCCAAAATTGGAATTGCAGGCTCGTTCTACCTCAGAGCAAATTGACAGCTGCTAGAATTCTAAATGACTTTCTAGTTATGGACTTCTGTCTAATGACTTCTCTGACATTTATTTGGCCATTATATAAGTAAAATCGGATTATTTGCCATGTATTGTTGAATGATAGTTAAAAGAAAAAAGCCGATTGGACCTCGGGGCGGAGCCTTCACGCATAAAACTTTGTTAAGTGCCCTGACACCTCGTCCCCAGAACCGCCTTCGGGTCCCACTCTGACGACCTACACGCTAAATAGAGAAATTGTATAACCCGTTTAAGATTTTTAAAGACCTTGAAAAGCAAATCCCTTTAAGTGGCAGGTGCCCGTTTAGGCTAAGTAAGGGAATGCCCTCCCCACGGACCGAGCTGTATATGTACCGCTTGAAGAAGAAATAATTGATGTTAAGGACTAAAAGGGTAAAAATTGGGTAAATAAAGCTACTTAAGACATATATTTTAAAACTTTTTGATAAGGGTGGGTATGCCAACATAATTATCGTCTCAAAGTAATCTTGTTTCCACTCAAATCATTTCTAAATAATTTTACCCTCTATAACTCTAGCAATGTTTTGAGCGCTTAAATTAAAGACAGTAAAAAACGGTGTACTGGCGTCCGAATGTCTAACTTGTAACAGCTTTACTTCTCACAACAATTTTTACTTCACATTTCTACAATTAAATGCGATTAAAATTTTTACTTTACAGTAAAAACTGTTTTTCCTTACTTCTGGCCATTTTCTTCGAGCTCCCGATAACTTGAACTCCTGATAACGCGAGCCTTTTTTGATTTCCCTTGAAGGTTTGAGTTATCAGGAGTCGACTGTAGTTCAAGGTTTTGGTCTTAGACACATTTAAGTCTCACGATTTTTTAAATTTTTAATGATAATACTACCAAAAGTCTTTGTTACTTAAAAAATATATGTATATTGTTAATATTAATTAATATATTAATATTTACTTAATAATACTAAGAAATATATATAGAGAGAAATCCATGCAGACTTAACCGGCACAGTTTATTGCAATTGTCAGCAATGCAGAATCATATTAATTTTATAAACTTACCGGCTCAAATGTCCAGAATTGAACACCTGGATGATGTCTGGAGTCTTTTTCTCCCAATTAGTGGGGCAATGCTGCCATGATGCAACGGTTTTCAATTTCTGAAAATAAAAATATATATATATTACAGTTGAACCGCAAGAGAGCTTAAGGTTAACTTTAGATGGCTCTAACATACCCCTTACTTTTGCCCTACTAGTTTTTCAAAACTTTGTAGAGATGCGTAATATTATGTCTTTTGTACACCAGTTCCAGAGCTACCTTTTTCATCCTCTAAATCATTGTCGTCAATAATGCGCAGCAGCTTCCTAAATCTCGGCGGCCAAAATCCTGCCTAGATCTTGCCGAGGAAGGGGAAACTTAGTCATAATCTGATAATATTATATGACTAATCTAAGCTCAATATGTGATCATAACTGTGATGTTAGCTGTTGGAAACTGCAGAATATCTCAATATATTTATGACAGCACAAAAAAATGAACAGTCGGCAAAGCAAAGGATATTGTCCTCCAATGTACCAGGAAGACAGAAAGGGTCTATGGCCTTTACCCTTCCGATAAATGTTACTCCCCAAGTACATGTAAACGTTACACCTTGCAGTTTTTTAACTGTAAAATTTTTGTCAGTTTTGCATTGTAACTGTTGTTGCATTTAAACGAAATAAAGGATTGTATGAGTTGCACAACAGCTCCTTAGAAGAGAATGTTATTATACGAAAAGGACTGGAAACTAAGTATCCATATGCCCGATATGAGCATGATGCTAGCTTATCAGACCGCTTTGCTCTTGTGTTAAGTTCTCGTCATTCCTTACACTGTAGCAAGAATGGCCGTTTATATTAAACAGGTGTCTCTGTGAAATGGATGAATTCCTATTTACTCCTGCCAATAAAAGTGCCAACAGTTTTTAATAAATATACTTATATGGCCCGCACCAAATGACCCCTTAAGAAATGGGTGATGGTTGACTAGCAGCAAGGCAATGTGCTCTCTTTTACTAAAGCGCAAGAATCCCGTCTGAGCCCAGCATTATTGTGGTGCATAAGTGGCGAAAAAGGGAATTTTGCTATTCTGATGAGAGGAAGCCCTTTGCAAGCCCTTGCTCAACATCAGGTTCCCACTAAGTGTTGAAACAGACAAAACAAAACAATGGCAATCTACATAATTTTTTTTTTTTAACTTGCAATAACTCATTCAGGATGGTGCCAATTTATATTCACCAATAAAAAATAACTCATTCCAATTTGTAACCTACCTACCCATCACAAACCAGGCACAACCTCAGACATAACAATAGATTCCACTTTATGAAAGACTACACTCTACTTTAAGTTGCAGTAAATAACTGGCTCTGTATAGCCTACAAACAAGGTGCTGTTTTTCGTTAAAAGTAATTAATAAAATAATCAAGTCCTGGTCTATTGCAAGGCTGTCTGCTCATACAGCTTAAAGAAATGTATTTAATGTGGTGAACACTCGCAGCAAATTTTTCACTTAAAACTTTGGTTATTTTATGTCCTAGTGAATAAATATCGGTTGATTCACTTTGTGGTGAATCACGAGCAACCACTTCAGGTGCCGAATGAGGATACCTTTCCAAATATTTCTGCGTTTCGACTTCATTTGATAATTTTTGTAAATGCTCTTAAAAATCTAGCATTTGCACAACTCAACACTGCAAAAGGAACAAGTTAACTATTTTCTGTGTGAGGTATCTCTGGTGTTATCAGGTCGTCTCAATACAAACTGCATCTACGAATTCGAGCAGTGAAAATGTACAAAATGTTCGGTCACTAATCAAGTATAGTTTGCAAGTGAGCAGGAAAAACACTGAGTGAATATTTGTTGTTCTTTAAGCCAGTTACTATAATTTGCAAAACGACTTTATAAAATTGTATCGAAACCTTAAACTGTGTATAGAAATGACCGGAAACCATTTCTGTCACAACAGTTCTGTGTGATACTGGCAATATATGCTTTTGGCCAATGCACTGTATCAACTACAGTCTTACATCTAACACACCATTCTTGAACAATTCTGCTATTTAAGTTATTACTACAAAAAACTAGAAAAAAAAAAAAAACAAACAAACAAAAAAACAGAAACAGAAACAAAAACAAAAAGATTTTGTGGTCCTTGGGCTACGCTCGATTGGGAATTTTGCAATCTAATGTGAAATCCGAAAAGGTATTTCACTTCCGACAAATCCGTTGAGCATTTATTTCGGCAAACAAACAGGTAAATTAAAAAATGATTTTACAAGAGTCTCAAAAGCAGGTCTCTTTTTCGATTTTAAGTTGCAATATCGGTCAATTTACGCAACTTTTGGTTCAGTTTTTGTTTGCTACTGCTTTACAAATGGAATAATAATTACTTACAGACAATACAGTGTAAAGACTTGTTGAATAAAAAAAACAAAACTTGTCAATTTAAGACAAAAAAGTAGTTTAAAAACGAGCTAAAACATTCAAAACGCTTTGATCACGTGGCTGATGACGTCACGTCCCTCTTTTAGTCATGAAAATATTATCAGGTAGAACATTACTTTCCTGCAAATTTTCTCTGCCGTGTGATGAAAGGTTGACTCTATACGGCCCTCGGCCTAGTCTCCCGACTTTTTCGCTCATGTTCAGATTACCCCCTTAAATTTTAAATGCCGGACGTCAACAATTTTTGTCTCGGAATTTTTTTTCCGTCGATCAAAACTCAATATGTTTTTTCCCAGAGGGAGATTCTTAGGAAACAAAATTCACCTTTTTTAAATTTTCTCCGATTAGGTTTTACTGCCTCAGAGAGTAAAGGAAGAAAAAGTAATCAGCTCTTCACAGTGGGAACTCTTTAACCTTGAGCTCGACACTATCTTAAAAATGCTTCCGTTTCTGATGTAGAAGTTTTGACCAGCCTCGCACATCATGAATTACGGAAATCATGTCCAAGTACCCTTACAAGTCCATTGGAACGCAGAAGTTCGTACTACAAAAATATGCATGCTAACACAAAGTCCATACATTGTTGTTCCAAGTACATTACATATTTCCTTAACGAAAGCAGCCATTATCCTTGGACTTGGTCGAGATCAGAGAGCCTTGTTTCTGTAGCAGTTGACGAAAACCCGGGGAAGGATCCTACTGGTAATGTTTTATTGTGTTATCTTCGAGTAGCCACAAACAACTCTCATTTTATTCACACCGTTTTTTCTATCTATACTGTATTGATGTATACTTCAATCATTGCAGCCTTCCCGTATCAAGCGCTGGCTTTCGTTTCCCTTGAACAGCGGTCGGGAAAAGCGCTAGTTTCGTCAAGCTAGCTGATGCGCAGAACGAGACCGTGAAGACTCCAGGTACAAAATTTCCATTTCAGTGGAAGACAGTAGCCTTTGTTGTGGTATAAAAAAATGATAATGCAACACTAAATTTTACTGTTATCTATGTAAGCCGAAAGTGGTTACTCATCAATGAGTTTATATCAGTAAACTGGCAGGTAATAAAATAGAATAAATCATAACTGACCAGCGTTGTGTCTTCTGCATGCAGTGCTTTAATTCGTATTTGGTTTTATTCTAAAGACACTCACTACTGGATTAAACAGAGAACAACAAAGAACAACAAACTGCAACTGCATGCGTAAAAAAATGTATGCATGTCGGCATGTTTTCCTTTCTTGTATGTGAACAGAATTAAGCTTAATTTCAGTGTGTTACTATTTTTCCTGTTTATATATATTGAGATTAGAAAAAGTGTTTTAAACTAAAGGTTATTTTTTGTACCAACATTTAGAATTGAACCGCACCAAAGAAAGAATGGATAGAGAAATGCCAGTCATTACCGTAGTAGCTGTTACAGGAACTACAGAACAAAGCGCTGTGGATCCAGTGACTGCAAATGTCGATTTGCGCGAAAGGTTAGAACTTTTCAAAGGTAATTTTTAGGCCAATAATAACCAATTCACCATCACCATCATCATCACCATTATATGACATCATCATCATCATCATCATCGCTGTTATCTTTATTGTAATCACTGTCGGTTTATTATGTCGGCAAGGTCACTTTTCATCACTTTTTCGTTTTTCTACATAGAGCCAATACACCTTGTTTTTGTTACCTAAACTAGCAATGGGATTAGTGATCTACTAAACGTTCCATTTATGTTTTTAACAACTAGGGTCTTAACTTCAGCATTCACGCGGCTGGGGACTGGGGAGGATATTTCTACAGTATGCTGTGTGCGCAGCCAGAGAGCAGTCCTATATGCCGACAGCCAAAGAATAGGATTTGTTCCGGAAATGTACCTGAGTTCCTTTGTCCACGAACAGTAATCAGCTCTCCACCATTGTGATACAATCACTGTTGATCCCCACAAACTTATCCTGGCGGTGCAATCGATCGGTTATAGAGACAGAAGGATGAACTCATTTCTGTCAATCACCACTAAAGTGCTCTACTACCATGGAAAAACGATTCTCGGTGACCTTGGTATCGAGGGATCCAAACCTGGGGCAGCTGCTGTAAGGGTCATGATGGCAAATAGGGTAACCATTCATGACTGTTTTTCTGATATTGGTTCAAAAGCAAAGAAGAAATCCTCATTACAAATCACAGGTAGCCCAAGCTCACTATGAGAGCCCTGAAAACATTATCGTTCTTAGCTAATTTATCATTCATACAGCAACAATTATAAGACGTTTTATGAGAATTACTTCTTTTTTTTTTTTTACCAGATTTTCAATTTGATGATTTTATTTCTCTATCCGCCTCAACCCCCCCGGAAGCACAAGGAAACCCATGCTGACCCACCATGGTAGGGGTGGGGAGGTAAATGGCCCCATCAAATTTGCTTTTTGGAACCCGGGTTCGGCAGTCCTGATCACATTTACACTTTTGGAAATGTGCGAAACAATGGCGTGACGTCACAACATTCAGGAGTTTAGAACTAGAATAGGGTTTATGAGCAATGACGCAGCTGTAGGAACATGGCCTCTCCGACTTAGGCTAAGGGCTAAATTCATAGGACATTCCCGTCGGACCAAAGTCATTGTAGAAAGTCACATTAATTTAAATACTTTTTTAAAAAATATTTTCTTCACATTTGTTTCTTTTTTCAATTCTTTTGTTTTTCTTGTTTGTTTGTTTGTTTGTTTTTGTTTTTGTTTTAATTTATTTCCACTTTTTAAACCATTAAGAGAACCACTGAAATCTTGGTTGGTATTTAAGAACCATGGCATTAACGTTTGGTCAGGGTCAGATGAACAGAACAGTGAACAGAAGCACTATCCGGGGCATGGTTTTTGTGTCAGCACAAGAGCTCGGTCGGTAGATTCAACGACCACATAATTAAAACAGCATCATCTTGTATGTCTGCCCTAGAGCAAATTAGCCGAGTTAAACATATATTAAGAAAAGACATACTTGTTACAATAATTAATTCTCTCGTGTTTAGTAAGTTGTATTACTGCTCGTCCGTCTGGTCGAATACTTCTGCCAGCAATATACGTAAACTACAAGGAGTACAGAATTTCGCTGCTCGCATAGTTTCTGGGACAAGGAAGTTTGATGACGTATCTCCAGCCCTGAAAGACCTGAGATGGATACCAGTTAAGTCCCACCTGTATCTAAGAGACGCCATCTTGGCCTTTAAATCTATGACAGGTCAGGTACCAAACTACCAGATGCATATGTAATATTAATATCAGTGGTCGGACGACCGGATCATCTTCCCAGCTCAATATACCGATTTTTAAAACCAAGTCGGGACAGAGATCTTTTTAGCGGGGCTCCCGCGTGCGCGAAGCGCGCGTGGGACAGAGCCCCATACCCATGGAATATGGTCAACCTCTTTTCGTTTGGTTGTCACGTGATTGACCGAGCGTACGTACGTACGTACGTACGCGTCTACAGATTGTATGGGTGGGGTAGGGGAGACTATCAAAAGGAAGGGAGGGGTGTCTCATGCGTGTCTTGGCAAGTCCACATCTTTAATATAGGACATTAACAATATGGTCAATTGACAGCTGTCCAAACAGGATAGCCACTGACCAGTATCCCATGACCATACCGCGGGCTCGTGTGTCAACTCATCGAGGTGACGTGATTTATTTGGAAGCTGTCCGCTGACCAGTTAACTGTTTTACTAGATCGCGAACAACGTTCAATCTCATACTTTTACTAGTTTGGGAGCACAGGAAAACTGATAATGCACACATATTGGACATCAATGTTTTGATCTATTGACAGCTGTCACAACAGAGTACCCGCTGACCAGTATCACTTGACCGTATCGCGGGCTCAGGTGTCGACCCGTCGAGGTCAAGTCTTTTTTGAAGTTATCCGCTGACAAGTAAACTAGTTTTCAAGTGATCGCAGGCTCAAGTTCAATTTTTTTTCTTAATTCATATGAAATATGTTGTGTTTATGTGCTGCACAATTAAAATTTTGATTGCAAACTGACCTCGGACGTGAAAATTCAGCCAGCTGTTACAGGCAGGGAAGACAGTTGCTTTTGTTTTTTCTCACAATGGTCACGCGTTGGTCACGCTCTACGTCCAATTTTTATGCTCTGATTGGTCAAAATTTGACAGGTGAGTTCATGCGCAAAATTTATGCACCATCTTGAATCTTGTTTACTTTAACAGCTGAAGCTGACAGAGTTTTGTGTCAACTTGTGATGTTTTTAACTGTCTTTTTCCACTGGATGTACAAAATGAAATTCAGCTGCTATCAGGAGTCTTCTGTTACTCATGGCTAGTTTGTTTATTGGGTTTTTGGTTGAGAAAACGTCGCTTGTCAAAGTCGGAAATCCGATTTCGGATGGCATCGTTTTCGTTTTCACCTTGCTTGATGCGTAAGAGGATTGCAAAGTCTGAAGCGATACTGGCTTTACCTGAGAACTTTCAGGAGCTGCATCTCGAATGGTAAGCCAGAGAAATTATTTTATTATATACATACTGAGAAATACTCACCAAAAAGCTATGTCGTAAATTTTCGTACGCAAATTAGTTCTAGCCAATCAGAGGAGCGAACGATGGTTTTCACACGTGAAAAAAACGATACGTCCAATCAGAATCGCGAACGATGTTTTTTCACGTGTGAGAAAAATGATACGTCCAATCAGAAGCCACAGAGGTGTGCGAGTTTCGCGCCAAAATTCCCGCCTTTTATTGCAGCTTGCAGCGCCGCTTCGCACACATTTATCAACGAGAAAAGTTTTACTCAAGGAGTTTTTCTCGCTAAAAAAGTGAAAAACATTTCGGAAATGGAGTGGAATAGTTTCGTTTGTTTCACTGTCGATAAAAAAATACGGTAGAGAGCCGGCGAAACAACAGCGGAAAGGGATAAACAGAACGAGACGTAAGCTTTTGTTGTGCTTTTTGTCGGAGCTACTTTGCCTTTCATTTAAGCTTAAGCTTATATTGAAACCGGCCATTTTACTTAAATTCACTCATTTTCAATTGTGCATTGAGAACAAACAGTTAAGATTACTTATAGTTCTTGGATTAAACCTCATATCCTCACCGTCATTTATGTTTTTAACAAACGTTTTTACTAAAAAGCTGATACTTCGTTTTCGTTGTCATTTTGCGGTAAGTGTGTAGCGGCAAATTTTAGCATTTTTGAAAGATTTAAAATAAAAAGGCCCGCAAAATGATGAATGACTCAGTATGTATATAATAAACACAATACCACATGGAAAGTGCTTTGTACGGTATTTACGCACTCGTTGTTTTTGTATCAGAAATCTTACTCGTTCGCTGCGCTCACTTGTTCGATTTCTGATACGTCAACAACTCGTGCGTAAATACCGTACGCCAGCACTTTCCATGAAGTATTCTCTATGTATTTCATGTTTGTTTTTTGTATCTAATTTAATGAAGTGGAGCGTAGTTTATGCGGGAATTTAGTTTATGCGCGTTTGTAAGTTTTGAGACAACGATCTCACCGAGTATCTGGTTTGATATAATCTTACAGAACTTTAAAAAGCCTTTAGACAGTTTCTCACCGCAAATAGAAAGAAAATGTTCCAAAGAATCTTTAGTTATAATTCTAGCCGGAAAAGAAAGCTTTGAGCGATTTTCTTGCCTCGAGTTCGTCTTTGAAAAAACAAACACCGGGAAGCTGGCTTAAAACATAAACTTCAGCAAACTTAAGCTTGAAGCTTGAAGACTCAGGATATTTAGGGACACTTTAATACTTGTCTTCCTGAATGAAAATTGTTGTCTCTGTTTATGTTTCACCGAATTATATTTCTTTTATTGATTGTTGGTAGTCTCTCTTGCAATTTTAATCGCTATGCCGATTGTTTTCAGTCGTTCAGTGAACATCGTTTGCAGGAGTTCTCAAAATGCCGCGCGTTAAACCATCAAATAAAAAATAAACATGATAAATTCTTTATTATCTTGGAGCGTAACTCTGTTAATGTTCATTCAAACACTCGCTACAGCTCGCACTACAAAAGTGAGAACCGGATGGCCGTATAGGTGATTTTGGAAATTTTTTTTAACAGTTTATGAATATTGAATGAGAGCAATTTGTATTGTGAAATCGACTGCTTTCTGTCCATGGTATAAAAGGTTGGTTTACACGCACCCAGATTTGTTGGCAAGATTTTGCAAAGTAAACTTGTCGAACGCCAAAACGTTGGCCTGGTTTTTTTTCTAAGCCTAATTGGTCTACGGTGATCAATAGCCATTACGGCTCTTAAATGTGATAAAAGATGATTACCAGTTTTTGAGTGTACATATGAGGCTATCAACTCGATGTAAGATTTGGTTCACTCTTGGGCTGTTTGCAAATTATTTTTCTCTAAAATCAGGTAGCCTTTCCCTCAAAAGTCACATAAATGTGCTCTAAAGTTAACTGAATTGTGGAATTCGAATACAAGTTTATTGTTTAATTTAAATTATAAATTTACTAATGGGAGCCTCGCTTTTAGCCCTGGCTAAATCTATATATTATTACAGAATTGTAACAATGTGGAATGCGTTTAAACCCCATTTTAAATAAAGTGAATCTCTTATCATTTTCAAACGTAAAATGAAAGCCTTCCTTTTAAATCAATTTTTTATGTCATAAATTTATATGTAAATAGTTTCTTAATAGTTTATTGATAATCAATTTGTGATGTCATAAATTCTATATGCAAATAGCTTCTTAATAATTGTTTATTGACAATTAATTCTTGAGTATTTTTATTTTATTTTATTTTTTATTGTTTGATTACCTGTACTATTAATATTTGTCTCTCAAAAGCCCCCATGGGGAGTTGACAATGAAATTTGTATTGTATTGTATTGTATTGTATAGTGTGAACATGACCTATATGTCGTACCATTAAACAACTGTGTGAATTGATCATGTGACAACTAACCTCGCAGTCACGAGAATTGCGAGAGCAAAAGTTTGCCGGAACTAATGACATCCGTTCCCACTCCTCATAAGGTCCATCCTCGGAGACCCAGGGGCGGTCAGTCGGGCCGGGTTAAAAGGCGCGAAAGTTTTCAAGCATGGGCGGAAGAGCCCCTGGGTACCGACTCTCACTGGACCATTTCCAAACGGTCAAGCGATTGCTGGCTCCTGATTGGGCACAAAAAATGCTTTGTATTATTGTGCCCAATCGGCGAACAGCAACCCGACTGACCGCCCCTGGGTCTCCGAGGATGCATAAGGTCACTCTATGTAAATTTTATGTGGTCCATGCAGTGTAAAACGGCACTCCGATGAGTAAAACGGCACGTCATGGTTACCCTGAGGAGCGGCCAAGTAACCACGTTCCATCAATCAAGCGCGCGCAGGTTATAAAGTCATCGGTTAACTAAGTTAGTCTAAGTTAGAAAGTAATGTTGAATTAACGCCGGAATTTGGACGAACTGCACGGAAAATTAACTCCAAGTGCACTAAGGTAAGAGCGACGTTTTGTTTCATCCTTACAGGCATTTTACATTAATATTTTATTCACTGATTTGCATTGACATCGACGAATTTCTAAAAGCTGCTATAAGGCGGGTTAGAGTTTAATAAAAACAATAAAATAACCTCATATGTTAATTAAAACGAACCAGCACACAAAAGACTGAAACAGAACGAAAAACTGACAAATGTATTTGAAATGGACATTTAAAAAAATTATAATAGAAATAACAGAGACAAATGACTTTGTAATTTACTCACGAGTCCTTGTATCAGGTTGCTCAACGAAGGTCAATGCCAGCGACTTACCAGAAACCGTACGTAGTCTTTATAGATAAGCTTTCAAAGTAGAATTGAACTGAACTTCAATTTAACTGTTCTGTTGAAATCTTAAAGTATTTTTTTCTCATCACAATCCCTTGACAAGGCCTTTAACAGCGCATGACTAAAGTTATTTGAGGCTCCTGCTTGTCCAGAACAGCCAGATTAACTAAAAACAACAATCAACAAAGCGATCGAGCATTGAAGACTGTACTTAAGAAAGTAATCGGAAATTATAAAAACTTCACGTTTGATTTGTAAGTTTTCGTCTTGCGATTAAACGCTTTAGTTTTATCTGAATTATTGTTGAATTATTATTATTATTCGGTATTAATGAAAAAGAAGAAGGGGAAAAAAAAAAAAAAAGAAAAGAAAAGAAAAAGAGATTTGAAGGCAATTATTCTGAAAATATTAGAAGGCAGCGGGGCTTCTTAAAGCAGGTAAAAAATTTCCAGAGTTCGTGCGATACAGTTTTGTTGCACTCTTGCAAAATTGCACGCCTTTGTATATTGCGTTACCAAAACGTATGTAGGTAAATTATTCAATCGGCGCTGTCTTGACGTCAATGCTGAGTATTGAAATTAATTATAAGGCATGAATACAAAACGTCAGTGTGCAAACAGTGTGATTAGGTTAGCGTCAGTATTATAATTGCAACCTTATTTTAACATTTCAGAAAAGAGATTGAACTTATGGTTGTTAAAAATCTCCCATTTGCTTACTTCTTTTACGAACTGACCTGCTTTGATTTCAGCTGTCTTGTTAAGTGACATATTACATCTATTTCGAAGGCTTCGAAATTACTATTTCCTGCTCCGAAAACCACCGAAACGAGATGCCTGACATGCACTTCTAACAAGAGATTAATAAGCTTTGTACAACCAAGTTTTAATAGAAAGAAAGAAAGACAAAACCTCTGATGTATCCATTAAATCCATGCTTTCAGCGAGACTTTGCGCACGGTATTTCCTGTGCACCAGGTGATGACGCTATTGTTTATGTCAGCTAGTAACGCAAGGAAACGTGACTCGAACGTGACGTACTGGTAACATTTCGAAATTTCATTTTTCCCAGCACTACTCGTATTATTTACCAGCTTTGATACTAATCTGTTTAACGGGAGCTTCATCGGCTTAGTTACGTTCTGGTAGCGCCTCTAAGCGTTCATAATTGAAAAGGCGGAACAGGACAAACTTTTTCTACTGCTTATACGTACTACATCCGATTAACTGCATGAGTAAGTTCACGGGCTCATTGTCACGATACACATACACGACGGTATTTATAGTCAAAAACTGGCCGCTGAACGAAAGTACTGTCAATTGTTCTGAAATGTGTTCAAATGCCAGAAATTATCTCCCGAACGAGAGGTTTTGCGTGAAATTTGGACGATTGTTCGCGGGGATATTGCGAAGCGAATATCAGGAAATTTAGCCGTGGAGTCCATACTGAAATTTACGGTGTTTTCAAAGCTAAAAACCGAAAGAAATTTTAATCGGTATGTGTAAAATGTAACTGGACCTGAAAGTAAGCATCTTCAACTCCCAGAACCGATCGGAGGTCGTTGTATGCGAGGAACTTGGACGAGAAATGGAACACTTTAACTGGGCTCTGTTTAGTGTTTTATCGCCGACAGCTATACAAATCCTATACAGTCAATTTGCAAATCTGTTTACTTTAAAACCGAAACGGATAAAACTTAAGTATAAATGCAGATTCATTTCTAACGTTAGGACAGCTTTTTTTTTTCGATTTTCGATCTTTTCTCAGTCATTTCTTTGTGATGAAAATTGCCTTGATATCAGTTCCAAGTGTCTGAAACTGTCACCTCTCTATTTACGAATTATTTTTATTAGATTCGCCAATTATTGGCAGGGTCACCGGAACAGCATGACGCCAATTACTGAGGGCCCTTAACAGTCCCTCCCCCCATGAGAGATAGGCCACCACACCGGGGACTACGTCCCCTACTCTTTACGAACAGTCTGTGGGTTCTTTAACGTCCCACAGAATTTATATATGCAGGGGTTGTGAGACGGGGCCTACGGTTTATCGTCCTTATCTGAGAAGACTAGTAAGTCTAACCGTTTGCAGATGTCTTTACAAAGGCAGCACGTTCTCATCCTCAGTTATTTAAAGACCCTGAGTGTTGGTCCGGCCGGGACTTGAACCAGCGGCCTCCCGCTCGGCAGACCGGCGCTTACTCAACTGAGCTAACCGGGCAGCGGTTACTCACTGCACATGTCAATTTGAAATTTCTGGCGATGCATATTATACTGTTTTTGCCCTTCAGATTTACAGTATTCGTTCATATTTAAAACATCTATAGGAAAATACCGGTCGTGTAAAGTCATACGTATTATGTTTCGAGATAAATCGATTATTGGCTTTTTCAAGTTCCCATTTCGTGGTGGCTTTAGTTTACATCTACATAAAATGGTATGTATGGCAAGAAACTTTACTCGAGCTGTGAACTTTCAACGGGCTTATCAAAACTCGCTAATGCTGACATCAATCATTGTGCTTGCGGAATGGGCGAACACACAGAATTGAGGAGAAGCACGTTAACAAAATTAATGATATCAACATCATGCACAAAGTTAATGATAAAAGCTTAGCAAGATAGAGATACGAACAAAAGGAAAACCTCTGGGCTACATTGATAAGCTCTACATAGTCCCCAAACCTTGTCAGTAATAGCTGCTATTTCCGTCAAGTTGGTTGTTGTGAAGCTCCTACCTGTGAGGGTGGAGCTTTGAACTTGTATGCGAAATTCTCAAAGTTCATATTTTTGTCAATGTCTTCTTTATCCTTATCCGAAATTTTGACCTCCAAAGTGGAGGTACAAAAAATACTCATGCAAGGAAAAACCGTATGAAACAAGGGGCGCGATCCATTCAACCAAATTTTCTGGAAATTTCGGTCCAAAACTCTATGGATCGGTTCGGTCCAACCGGAAATAAAAGTTTTGAAAAAAACTGGTCCATGATCCACCTTTTGAGGTGGACCACTTTTCCCGGTCAGACCAGTCGGAATTTTGGTTCAATGGATCATGCCCAAGGGCTGAGAACATCATTTCTCGGTCCCAGATCTCTTGTCTTCCCTCCCCTGGGTGATCGTTTTTCTGATCAGAAGACCGAAAACGAAATTATAACTGGGCCGCTTGCCCGTGGGCAGCCCAGTAATTAACATGAGTTTTAAAGAAGTTGAACATTGACAAAATAAATGAAAAGTAATAATTGATAGACAGTAAATAAACAAAACAAAAAAGCTCGGATTTAGTATAAGAGCGCATAACATTGTTGTAAGCAAAGGTAAAACATTTTTATTTTATTGGCTAATTGTCGTTGTGCGCATCGGTGGTTCTTTATTATGACGCTTTTGTTATTATTATTATTATTATTATTATTATTATTATTATTATTATTATTATTATTATTATTATTATTATTATTATTATTATAAACGTTTTCAGTGCTATTAATTGCTTCCTACACTCTCCTAGAACCGGGGCCAATCCTTGGTCCTGAGGTAAAAGAGTAGTTTTTTATTTGATGGACAGAAACCTTCTCAGTGTGCGCCGTTCCTAAGAGGATGATCTTTTGCAGCTCATTATTGTTACTGGCTCCAGGGAAATTCTGGTCCATTGCCCCTCTAATAAGATCCAGCACACCAACAATAACTGGCACAGTCTCTGTCCTCATTCCCCACATTCTCGTGGTTTCAATCTCAAGATCTTTGTATTTTGAAAGCTTTTCAATGACTTGCATCAAGGTGTTTTGGTCGGTTGGTACCGATACATCCATAAGTTTGCAACACCGGTTGGCATGGTCCTTGATCACTATATTAGGCTCGTTTGCTGACAGTCCTCTATCCATATGTTTATAATTAATTAATTATTAATTATGAACTAGTAATTAGATATTAATTTAATTATTAATTAATTCATTATTATCATTATCATTATCATGATTATTATATTATTATTAATTTTTTTTATTCTCAAGGAAGGATGTTTAGACGCAGAAGAAGCTCTGCTCGAGAAGATGACTGTAATACAGAAACAAAGCGAGCACGCTTGTCGAAAGCCCCGATGTACTCGCAGCAAAGAGAAGTATTTACCAGAGGAGATCACGTGGTCGACAGGCAAAAACAATGGGCATCCGTTGGTGCTTGGTTTTTGGGCCCCAAAGCAGAAAATGGAGACGTATTTCGGGACCTGTTGACAAAGGCCATCGATTCTCATATTGGATTCCGTCACAGGTACATTACAATTACAAGTAGTATTTGATGGGAAGCACAAAGGTGTGCGGTGATGATTTTTCCTAGTGGATCGAACTTGTGCAGAAGTTACATACACAAGTTACTCAATTTTCTTTTTTGTGGAGACTGTTTTTTGTTTCTGGCCCTGAAAATTGCAGCCATACAATACTCATACAAAGTTAGTTTGTTAGCCTGCCTTGCTGGTGTTGGTAGGGTGAAGGGATAAATTTTGAGGAATAGCTATTTTTTGGTAGTCTTTGTGCCTCTTTTGTAAGCTGAAATAAACTCTTGCACAGTTTTTTTTTCAACTTCTGTCATGGGCCATGCAGTACGGCTACCGTAAACTTCTGCGCCGGTCTTAAAAATCTTTGTAAGTGGTTTTGGCGGTCTTTTAGTGGCTTTAAACCGGAATGGAAAAAATCCCTTCGAAACAAGCTATGAGATTGCTAATCAAAATCCAGACATGTTAATTCAGATATGTTTTGCTTTTACTGGTTTAAAATTAAGCTTCAAAACATCATAATAAAATCAAATCATTTCAATGCATTTAAGTGGGGGGGTATATATTGTTTTGTTTACAGGTAGATGAGCCTATACAGATAAATAATGACAATAATAATTATGATTATGATGATGATTATTATTATTGATTATTATCATTCATTCGAACTATTTCTGCGTTCGTGATTGTCTCAAATTCCCAGGCTAATGATTTTTTATAACTAGCCTCCATTGATCAAATTTGAAAGGCATTTGAGAGATCCGATAAAATGACCTCAATACTACAAGGCATTAACGTTTTTTCACACTTTTTGGGAAGAAGAAATCAGCGGAAGCACTGCCTAAAAACATTGCAAGAACAGCAAAAATGTCACTTTCGAATGACATCGGCTTTTTCGAGAATATCTGCTTGTTTAAACATCCAGTCCCTTAGTTTATTACCTGAATTCGGTGAGAAACTGGAAAATGAAGATGGAAACTTAACATCAATCGACGTAAGAAATTTTTAGCATGCTTTTAAACTAAGAAGTGTTTTGAATGAATAACAAAACAATTATTGTATCTGGCTTGTGCATGATCTGAAGAATTATGCAGATCAAGAAGTTTTTTGTCAAGGCCACGGCCTTTTCGACCTTGTGGATAAAACCTCTTTGTTGTGCATAATTCAATCCTCAGATCTTGCGGAAGGCGAATCTAATAATTTCTATATATTTTTCAAAATAACTATTTCAATCCTATTCATCCTCATCCAATAATTGTCCATTATATTTAACAGTTACTTTCCTTGTGATCCCCCTTATGTCACCGATGAGCTGCGGGAAGCAGGATCCTTCAGCTATGCAATGAAGAATCTACAATCTGAAATGGAAAAATTGCAACTGGAATTAAAAAACTCTGTTCCATTCTTTAGTTCAAGATACAAGGTACATGTAAAGAATCAAGGTGTACTATTACTTTGATTCATCCACCATTAATCATTCATTCCCTTTTTTTCTTCATCAAATCTTAGTAATTCTAATAATAATAATAATAATAATAATCCTTTTTTTATTTAAATTCTATAACCTGTAAAGTTACAAGAACAAATCAATCGAATCAATCAATCAAATCAAATTAATGCTAATATTAATAATAATAACAACAGAAATACTACTACTACTGCTACTGCTGCTACTGCTACTAATAATAATAACCTGTGCGATACAGGTTATGTCGGCTACACCAGCGAACTGAAGAGCACAAGGGAACTACAGTCGGAAACCACCTGAGACACCTTAGGGATCAGCACAATGTGTCCCCAAATGACTTTGGGCGAAAAAAGGAAAAAAACTAAAATTCCATAGCAAACTTGATTGCCTTATTTTTGAAATGCTTTTTATCAAAGAACTGTATCCAATACTAAACAAACAGCGCGATTCCATCCACGTAAAATTATTTCGGTTTAGATCGGCTTTAATTACCGGTAGCCTTATTATTACTTCATTGTTTTAATTTTTATTATTAAGTTTTTTCCCAATTTTGCAAATATTTTATTACTTATCACTCGCATTTTATTGTTCATGGCATTCTTACCTTTTAAACTATTTGTAACCGTTGGCAATATATTAATGCTAATTTTTGTATTTTTACTTGTTCCTGAAAATGACCTCGGAAAAGTCGAAACGTCGTGATGACTTTTTTTCGTTAATTGTTATCACAAAATAATAATAGTAATGATGATAATAATAATATAACCTGTGGAGAAGCCTTTTTAGATCAAAGGCACCGAATACCCCCACCCCCCCCCCCCCCCCCCCCCTTCACCCCAAAGGAAGAAATAAACCGATATCACTACGACTTAAAAAAAGAAAAAAACAAATAAAAAGAAAAGGGAAAAAATACTTCTTTTTGCCTCAGGGTCACGTTCTTTGGGAGACAGCAATGCCAGCAAACCTTGGCTATATGTCTGCAATGTTGTACAACCAAAACAACTGCGCGTCGGAGGTCTCCACTGTCACCAGTAAATACGAAATGGAAGTGGGCAAAGACCTGTGTGTCATGCTGGGGTATGACAGGGACAGATGTATGGGACATCTCACCGCTGGGGGGTCTGTAGCCAACATTGAAGCAATTTGGGCGGGAAGAAATGTGAAGTACTTTCCATTGGGACTGCAAGAGGCTTTGTTAAACGACGAAAGACTTTCTGGTGCCAAAGGATATAAGGTAAATTTCTTTGCTTCATTTCTGCTCTACTTTATCAGGTTTATTGCAGCACGTTGTACTGGATGGTAGGGATAATATGAAAGGCTGGCTTTGGTGGATTGAAAATTGCACTTTTAAATATGAAATTGAAACATAATTACATTAGGCGAATTGTACTTTGCGGACCGCTTTTCGGCTACTGTTCTGTTATAAAACTTAGAATTTTCCCTAAAACAGCACGCTCTAACGGATAACGTGGAGGTCACGTGACATCTGACGATAACACTGCTTCTCGCCAAGAGTGTCTTTGCGGTTGCTTCACTTCCCGAGTATGTTGACCGCTAGCGTGAATTTATTCGCATAAAAGTTTACCTTTTTTGAGCTATATTGCATATTACCATTTTTTTTCTTTAGAATTTTGTTCCCCTCGATCAAATCTCAATATGTTTTCGCAGACCGAGATTCTGAGCCATTCTTGGGAAACAAAATTTACTTGTTCCATTTCTAAATTGTATCCGATTAGGTTTTATTCCCTCAGAGAGGAAAGGAAGAACAATTAATCAGTGCTTCCCAGTGGGAACTCCTTAACCTTGACGTCGACACTATCTTAAAAATGCCCTCTGATGTTCAGGCTTTGACCGGCCTCGCACATCATGAATTCATGGAAATAATGTCCAAGTACCTTTACGAGTCCATTGGAACGCAGGAGTTTGTAAGGCGACATATGCTAACACAAAGTCCATGCATTGTTGTTCCAAGCACATTACATATTTCGTTAACGAAAGCAGCCACCATCCTTGGACTTGGTCGAGAGAGCCTTGTTTGTGTAGCAGTTGACGAAAACTCGCGGATGGATCCTACTGGTAATGTTTTATTGTGTTATCTTCGGGTAGCCACAAATAACTCTCTTTTTATCCACACAGTTTTTTCTATCTACATTGTATTGATGTACTTCAATCGTTGCAGCACCCTCGTACCAAGCGTCTTCATTCCCCTTGATCAGCGGTCTGGAAAAGCGCTAGTTTTGTCAAGTTCGCATGCGCAGAACGGGACGAAGACTCGAGGTACGAGATTTCCCTTGCAGTGAAAGACAGTAGCCTTTGTTTTGGCTTACAAAAATAATAATAGTACAACATTAAATGTAACTGTTATCTATGTGGTGTAAGAGTTATTACTCTCCAACGACTTTATATCAATAAATTGGCAGGTGTTAAAGTACAATAAATCAGAACTGACCAGTGTTGTGTCTTCCACTTGCAGTGCTTTAATCTGTGTTTGGTTTTATTCTAATGTCACTTACTGTCGAATTAATCAGGCACAAAGAACAGCAACTACAACTGCATGCGTACAAAATGTATGTCGGTATGTTTTGCTTTCACATGTGTGAACAGAGTTAAGCTTAATTTCAGTCTGATATTATTTTTGTTGTTTATATATTGAGACTAGAAAAGGTGTTTTAAACTGAAGGTTAATTTTTGTATCAACGTTTAGAATTGAACCGGACTCTAAAAGAAAAATTGGATAAGGAAATTCCAGTCATTAACGTGGTAGCTGTTACAGGAACTACAGAACAAAGCGCTGTGGATCCAGTGACTGCAATTGTCGATTTGCGTGAAAAGTTTAGAACTAAGGTAGTTATTAGGCCAATAAAAACCAATTCACCATCACTATCACCATTACCATCACCATCACCATCACCATCATCATCATCATCATCATCGCTGTTATCTTTATTGTAAACACTATCGGTGAATAATTGTCGGCGAAGTCACACTTTTATCGCTTTTTCGTTTTTCTATACATAGACCCAACACACCTTGTTTCCCTTACTTAAACTAGCAATGCGATTTATAATCTACTAAACGCTCCACTTGTATGTTTTTGACAACTAGGGTCTTAACTTCAGCATTCACGCGGATGCGGCCTGGGGAGGATATTTCTGTAGTATGCTGCGAACGCAGCCGGAGAGCAGTCCTATGCCGACAGCCAAAGAAACAGGATTTGTTCCGGAAATGTACCTGAGTTCCTACGTCCACGAACAGTTATCAGCTCTCCACCATTGTGATACAATCACTGTTGATCCCCACAAATCTGGCTTCTGTCCTTATCCAGGCGGTGCAATCTGTTACAGAGACAGAAGGATTAACTCATTTCTGTCAATCACCACTAAAGTTCTCTACTACCATGGAAAAATGATTCTCGGTGACGTCGGTATCGAGGGATCCAAACCTGGGGCAGCTGCTGTAGGGGTCATGATGGCAAACAGGGTAATCATTCATGACTGTTTTTCCGTACAAACATCACGATTGATTTATCTCAATACATCACGCCGTTTGGTGGAATATTCCAAGCAAATCTCTCTTTTTTTCCCTGAGTTTGGGCTCTTTTTAATGTTGTAGATCTAATTGCTGTCATAACGAAAGAGAAGAGATCCTATCCTGGAAATGAATCTCTCCTGAAAACAGCTGGGGAGAGTTGTCCCAGAATTTTTTTTTCGAAGATTACCTTATTATAGGAAATTAACGCTGCATGAAATTAAGGTATTGGAAGTTAACGCGACTTAAATTAACGCGAATTTAATGGAAAATGACATTCGAATAAAGAAAAATTCACGCGAAAGAGGAGGTAGAATTTCATAAAAAGGAAATTAACGCGATTATTATGGCCGAAATCAAAGGAGAAGATATTGACATCACTTCTGACAGCGACAACGATGAAGATGAACTCGAAATATTGTAAACATTCGCCTTAGCTTTTGTGAAAGATGAAAAATAAAAGGTAAATGGAAAGAAAGAAAGCCTGTAGTTACTGTTTTTTAGGTGTCAAGAATGTCTGGACAGGTTCCAAAATTGGGGTTAAAATACTGGTAATTAAGAGCGCGGAAATTAACGCTGCACTTAATTAACGCCGCGGAAATTAACGCTCAACAAAATTAACGTGAATTTTAACAATTCGCGTTAATTTCACGGAGCGTCAATTTCCTATAATAAGGTAGATCAGTTTTAGCCTGCGTCGCAGACGTCATTTAACCTCGGTTAGTAACGTCTGCGAAGCAGCACCCGGTGATCATTGTTCTGGTTCCCCAACGGACTCAACGAATTACTGGAAGTGCGCTTCGAATTTCCTTTTATCGGCAGTTGGCAAAATCGATAATGGCTTTATGTACACGGTAATTATGGTGCGTACTTAATTCCTGGTACACAGGTGGGGGCGCAGAACAAGGATTTCGCCGCTCTTTTGCTGTCGAAGGGCTTAATTAGAGTTTTGTTTCGTCTGTGGCACAGGCTGGATCACCTAGTCAGATCGGTTCTGGTAAACAAGTAGTCCAGGTTTGGTCAGTGGAGAGATGGGGTGGAAGATTGGGAAGCCTTTTCTATTAATAATGCAAATGGGGAAATTTGGAAGCGGGATCAGGGTAATTGACACGCACGGGAAAGGTTAAGACATTCTTTCAACTCTCCAAGGCCTCAGGGAACGTATATTCATACAGAGCAAAAACATCAAACAAACTGAAAATCCATCGTAAGTCCATTTCTACAAGAGTACTTGCTGTTTGGCGCCCTCAAGTCCTTATAGTTGCAGATATAGACTGAAAAAGAAACTAACAAGCAAAAGGAAACAAAAACAAAGGCTTTTAATAATAGTTCTCCTTATAATTTCGTGTTCTTGACTTCGCAGGTGATCGGTCTTCATAAGAACGGTTACGGTCGTATCCTAGCTGAGTGCATGTTTACCTCAAAGATCCTATACTGTCAGTGGGCAACACTGGCCAAAGAAGACGACATTTTTGTTATCAAAACAACGAAGCCTTTACCCAATTTAAATAACTGGTCAGACGAAGAGCATATCATATTTATAAGGGAACGAATCCTTGGCAAAAGCAACGAAGAACTTGCAAGGGTAAATATTTCAGCTTGTTAGACTGAAAGCTAATTTTCATTGAGTCCGCCGCAATGCACCCAAGTACTAGCGATTCTTTTGCATTTTACTGGGATCCGATTTTCTGCCGAGAAAATCTACGAAAAAATGTCTAAAACTGTTGATGGAGTCCTACTACTAATTCCATGTCAAAATGCCTCGTAAATTGCTTATTCTTTATTTTTACATGTAAAAAAAATTCGTGACTATGGGGAAAAAGGTCATAAATGTTAACGCTGTTTCAAATTTAACTGTCTTTAATTGTAATTCAAGTTACTAGACTAAGAGTTAGGTGACTTTTAGCCGCCAATCGAATTTAAGAATTTTATGACCGAACGATGTGTGGCTAAGAATAATATGATTGGTTGATAATCAAAAAATATGATCGATATTTTTGTTTTATCAAAGCTGATGTCTCGAGCGTTGCAGCCTTTTTTTAGAGGCAAGCACTCTAAAAGTCTCTTTTTAAATTTCTTTTTCGGTGGCAATAATTCATAAAACTATATTTTTGTGATTCAATTCACTAACCACATAGCAACGTATACGTGGTAAGCATTTAGCTTCTCCTGTCTTTTAGGATGATGAGGCTATGCTTTACCTAAAAGAAGTGGGTCCTGACACCTTGATACCGTGTTTCTCTGTAAACCTGAAAGGAAACCAAAGTGTGGAAGTGTGCAATGCAATCAACACAGCGATATTCGAAAGCCTCAGTCATACGTCAGGGGAACATACTGCGTTTCGTATTCCAATGCTTGTTACCTCGTCAAGTCTGGTATCCCACGTCCACAGTGTTGCAGCTACAAATTTCAAGAGAAGATTAGGGGTAAGATTTCTTTAAATAAACGACCAGTTAAAATGTGTTAAACGTTAAACCGTAGGTTATCGATTGGAAGTATTCATGTATAAGAATACAGTTGTTGCGATGTAACTAAAATTTATTAGATTTATCTATATCGCTCACTTGAAGTTTCAGTTACTTAGCAACCAATTTTTCCCTTTTAAGTAACTTTTCAACTGATTTATATATATCCCAATCAGATAGGCTTATATATTACCGTCAATTAAGCAATCTCATTGTCTTTTTCTTTTTCAAAAAGGTGCCCTGGGCAAACTCTACGCAATCATCCTAGAACTGGAATAATTTGCCTTTCCCTTTTCTCATTTTCGTTTCTGTATAAAGCAGCAGGAGATAGGTTCCCGAAAACAAGGAATTGTAAATAGTCTCGTTTTCCTTCTTTCCTCTGTTTCTTCCTTCTTTTTTCTTTTTTTTTTTCTTTTTTTGTATCCTTTGTAATATAACCCGCTAATATTAACCCTTCTGTAGTCATGCTAATCTATGTGAGTTAAATAAAAGAAGGTCACGTGATATGTCATGAGATTATCGATTGTAAACAATGAATGAATTAGTGTTTAATTTAGTAATGAAAAGTGAACAGTTGATGCTAGTCTAAGCATTTCCAAATTCCACTTCGACCAGGAATAGCGTAGACGAAGAACCACTTTGTGGATGTGCTACCTCCAAATCATTATTATTATTATTATTATTATTATTATTATTATTATTACTAGAAGTTCTCATTGAGAAGGGAAGTGCTGCCGTGAGTTGCGATGCAAATAGGACAAAGACAGTATGTAGAACAGTTAAACATATCAATTTTTTTTCTTAAAGTCAATAACATAGAATTATGATGCACTGAGTAAAATACAAAAAATGAACCGATCACAATGACAAATATGCTTACATTCAGATACTGACTCGCCAGAGTTTCAACATGATTTTGTAATTCATTTTAACAACAGCAGTGCTGATAGACTGTTTCCTCACCGAACAATCATCGTGTACATGACGAGAAGAGTTGCGAACAAATAACGTAAAGACTAAAGGCCAAAACTTGTTTATTCACAGGTCAGGTAGACGTACAGTACACGCCGATCACAACTTACAATCCTGATTTCCGAGATAACAATCTGTGCGACAAAAAATACTCGCTATAACTAATCTTGAAACCTAGCATTAAAAAAAAAAACGAAAAAATGTCCCGTACAATAGTTCTTGAACTGTTCTTACCGTTTAGGCTGTTTAAAAAGACAGCAAACATCCGATGTACTACAACTTCTGCACAGATCTTAAACTCACATGAGAACAAAACAAAATGGCGGGTTGCTCAGAAGAGAAAAGCAGGCGCGGCAGCTAAGCACTTGCTCATTGGTCACCTTGCTGATTGAACCATGGAATCATTGAACCATCGAACCATCGAACCGTCGAACCAAAAAATCTCAAATCGCTCAAGAATATGGGTGCTGCCGGCTGATGCCCGGCAGCAATTATTATTATTATTATTATTATTATTATTATTATTATTATTATTATTATTATTATTATTATTATTATTATTATTATTATTATTATTATTCGAAACTATTATATATTCACCATCATGTGCTACTACTATGCGCTTAATATGTGGTATCATCTAAATGGCTGGATGTCCTTTTAATTGCTCACCCGCTTGCCACCATCTATTTAATTTCCTTTTTGCTACTCTTTGATTTAGCTCAACTCAAACAGCGATGCGGCAGTCAAATACATCAAAACAACTTGTATGGATCCCTGGGCCACATCAATAGAGTTCATGAACCACATGGCTTCAATTATGAGGAACAGTATTTTGTGCGCCATTAGAAGGGTAAGAGTCCAACTGCATGAACCATGACGATTACTTATAACGGTTAAGGCTCTTGCTAAAGGGGAAATGTCAGCACGATATTGCTTTTTATGATCCAAAAATGCTCCTGTAGAAACGTGAAGAAGATATCACACAAATTTCATAAGGGAGATGCCGACTAACCATAATAGCTTTGTGGGTGGTTTCTGCAGGCATAGCATTAAAACTTGAAAAAGCAAGGCCAACTTTTTTAAGTTTCAATCCATCTCCATTCTTGCCATCCGTGGCAGCAAACGACAGCAAATAGTTTCAATGCCTAAAGAGAATGAGTATAATAGGGAAAAATAAAAAATAATAGGGAATAGCATGTCATAGATCCCTTTAAGCCATTCTACCATTCATCACAACAATTCGGAAAGGTTTCGTCATTTTCAGAGGCTACCATTTTTAACATCGCCTTTAATTCCTGATCAGTTGAATATCGCTTTATTTACGAGAATAGTAAGCATGTAGAGGTGATTATACACAAGCAAAGCTGCCTAACTTGTCTAATATGTACATATAAATTATGTATAATATGCATGGTGATTTAAAACAGTTCAGAAGTTTATAAAACTGCAGTATAGTCCTCATAAACTGGAGAATGAAAAAATATTTTGAGATGCACGCGTCTTCTATTAGCTTTAAGATATAGTGACAAGTTAAGTAGGCAGCTTGACTGCTGCAACTATGTGATTTCTATGTTCAACTTTGATTTCTATTTTAGGTTACTGATCCTACTGCACTCCACAACTTTGTTAGCACAGGAGTTGTCAATGAACAGAACGAAGTGATCGCCTGTTATGTAGGAGTTTTTAACGGAGTTTCGAAGCAGTACGAAGCAATTGTCAAGTTAAAATTCGTTTGTAACAAAGACGCCGATAAGTACATCGCCACCCAAAAGAAGCTGTCAAAGTGGAATGATGTTCTTCAACCGATTGTCTTCCGAAGTAGACAGCAAAGACTTCATGATGTCTTCTTCAAGGATACAGGATACTCTGGTGAATTGGAAGAGTTTGACTGTTTCATTGGCTTGCCTTCTGACAACAGCAACCATCCATTTATGTGCCCAAACATGAAAATCACCGACGTTCCTCGTTACGAGCATTTTGACAACCACAAATTCCCTGAGCACAGTTCCTACTTTATGTACGGTGACAGGAAAAACGTCTTTTTGTTTCACATCCCTACGAAGAGCCCCGACTTTTTTCAGGTAATGGTGCCCGACCAAGGAACTCACACCAACTCATTATCATTCAGTCATTTTCATTATTATTATCATTATCCTCTTCATCATCATCACATGATTATCATCATCATCATCATCATCATCATCATCATCATCATCATCATCATCATCATCATCATCATTATAAGATTCCGTGAATAAAAGATCGGACATGCAGACAATAAAAATTCCTTGTTTCCCCCTTTTATTTCGTGTGCTACAGGTAGTGCAGCTTGATGGTTTTTCAGACAGTGTAGGAATTGAAGGCGAGGATGAACTTTTACTCAAACATGGGATTGAAGTCGAAATTCCCAACATTCCTGGTGAGCCTGTGATTCTTAACGGAGAAATTCAGGAACCCTTGGACAAAAATGAATTCAACATATCATTCGTCGGAATTAACGGTAAAGAAGTCAAGACCAAGGTGAAATTAGGAAAAAAGATTTGGTTTGCGCCATCCACAAGAACATTTTCCAATCTTATCTCAGTCACTGATAGAAAAAGTATGCTTCGTTCAGAGAATTTAGCAAGACATCTAGTTCAGCTAAATTTAAGTTAAAACACGTACACTCATTGGCGGAGGATTACGAACTTGTTTGAAGCTTAGATTTAAAATCCAAATGTCAAAAAATGTCAGACTCAGTAGTTTCAATACGCATAGTTTTCTTAGACTTTCAATGAACTGTTAACGACAGTGGCCTCAGAAAAGGTGTTTCAGAAAATGGTCCCTTATGGTATTTAAGTAATTACAGCGCACTGCAGTTTCTCAGACTGTGAAAGAAAAACAAAAACAGAAACAAACAAACAGATAGTTAAGGTAAAAGTGTTTTTTTGCTTCGTGTTTGTTCTGTTTCGCCATTTTTTTTTTTTTGGAATTTATGCTGTTGAAAGCACAATTTCTTTTGTTATTTTATAAATGGGCTCCGGGCCCTTTTAAGAACATACACAACACATTTATTGTCATGACAATTATCAAAATATATTTAAGCCTTGCTGCGCGGGTGCCATGACGGCTAAGGATATGTGACAACAGTGTGACAGCTATTTAAATTATTATTTTTGAATAACATTTCGCCCGAGCTATTTAATTTGGATCTGGAATACCTAAATGAATAAATGTGAATTCGCTATTTATCATTCTTATATTTAAAATAAAGTATAAGAGAACCGGCATTTGCTATAGCAAAGGTGTCTATCTCTTTTAAGAAAACCATCTCATGCATTAAATTAAATACTTAAAACTAATGAAAAACCATTTTGGAACGTCAAAATTTAATTTTTTATATATCTAATTTGAAGTTTGTACCTAAAATTGTTTTTAAATAGTTTTATGGGTCTTGCAGGAAACTTGAAAAAAGAGACATCGCTAAGTCAACTTTCTGTGTCCGGGTGAAACGTGCCACATGATAACCTTAGAGAAAATTGTCTCTTTTTTTTATTTCTGAAAGACGGCCTTCGGTAGACTACGAGTAGTCCCCCATTTTTCCTCAGGGACAGTAGAGCGAGCGAGAAAAGGGAACATGCGGCGGGGAGAGAGAAAAATGAGGGACTACAGACAAAGCAAAAGCCCAAGCTTTTGAACTTATGCGCTGCTCTCACAACGCAAAACTCTGATTGGCTCCTCCATGGAAATCTGTCAGCATCTGTCAAAAACGCACCAGCCGCCATCAACACTTGACATAAACACAATTTACAGAACAAATAACTAGAGCAGAACAAATAACTAGTATAGAGTTGCTCTTGTAAAAGCAATTAAGAAGAAAGCCAATCCGGCAACTGATGAGGTTGGTCATGGTCTTGCCTGATTACAAAGTTGCAATAACAGAACAGTCGTAAGGCTGTTAAGCTTATTCAAACGTTATCACCAAGGGAGGAACTACTCGCTCCAGTCCAAAGACTCACATTATCTCCAGAAAAACAAGCGGCAGTTAAAATTCATGAGCAGTCATGACTGAATCATATCGCACTTCTCCATAGTTGATGTAGTTTTAGTTTAAGCTGCAATCCATTCTTCGAGATGTGGATAGCGTTTGAGACTTTGATTAGAGTTTCAAGTCAATAAGATATGCAAAGTCAAGGAGTTTTGAATTGTTTTCTTTGAATCCATAAGTTACACTTAAGGGGTCAGATAGCTGAAGTTTAATTCGGTGTGATTACCCAGGATGCAACTCGTCTGTTCTTGTGTTTTAATGTCCATCAAGACTTACACCTTTTCTTTGACAAACCTACTGCTGCAGAGTGACCATGAGTAGCGAGCAATTCAAAGAAGTCTATAAAAAACTCGACTTGACCTTTTAGCCAAAGTGCCTCTCGCTTTTAGCATGAATGCACTGAGCTCTTAGTCTCGGCAATTAAAGATAATCAGGAGACTTCGGGAAGGCCCTAAACAATTATAGAGCTTTTTCACCACGTGGCCAGCAACTATACAAATTTATTGTTAAAAACGTGGAAAGGTTTTTCATATCAAAAGGTTGATCTCCCACGGGACTAGTTTGGGACACCAACGTTAACGTGGCCGCCGTTTCATTTGTTTTGGGACACCAATATGGCAGACGTGATTTCTTGTGATATCCAGGATAATTAAGGCCAGGCTTTGATATTTCCGGAAATCACGAAAAAGCTCAACCATTCATTGTGGTTACGAAACAATTGAAACTTACGGAAAATAAGATTTGCCTCCAACTCTAATTACAAAATTGTTTTCAGCCTTGATTACAAAACTTGCTATTTGTACGGTAGACTTTTAACCTTTTCTTTCATCATTCCTGTTCACTAAAGATTAGTCTGAGTAAGCTAATACTTCGGTTTAATTTGCAGTTAGAGAAGTAAAGCAAAAACAACAACAAAACAGACGTTCTGGTAAGCTTTTCGAGCCACTTTTGGGTCTCTCTACAAGAAGGCACACCTGCAATGGCAGCCATTGCGTGTTACGAGTTGCTAAAGTCACGTGATGCACATTTCTTCTGATGGTAACACGCAAACATTTTCTCACCCAGAAAAATTAGAATAGTTGTAGCCACTGTTTTTTTTTCTTTCTTTCTTTCTTTCTTTCTTTCTTTCTTTCTTTCTTTCTTTCTTTCTTTCTTTCTTTCTTTCTTCCTTCCATACCAGTCTAAATAATTCTATTTTTGGAAACGTGAGCATGCTTTCTGCTAAAGTACACGCGTAGGAAATTTATACCCTGAAATGAGTTTACCTGATCAATGTTTTTCATTCTTTAGACTCATTTCAAAAGGTTTTTTCGAAGGTTTTGTTTTATGTAAACTGCGCAATCTCAGAAATATACTTTAAACAGCTCAATAAGAATATGTAAATTTTGCAAACTGTCCAATATCATGTTGTTACTGCGCAATATCTTGACAAACGATTTGTTTGAGCGGCGTTTGATCTAAAAGATAAACGTATCATGACTACGCATATCCATTAAACCCAAGTGCACGTCAACGATAATTAACTTTGTGCAACAGTGAGTACGCAACTTTTCTAAAATTCTAAATTTCGCAAAATCTTTGAATAACTTAAAAAAAGCCGTGGCGAGTTGCAAAACGTACGAGGATACGCTTACAACGTTCTTTAAATTAATATCTTTATACTAGTCTATAGTTTCGAGCAAATGGCTTTGACGTCACATTAAAAAAAAAAAACAACAACAACAATAAAAAAAAAAAAAAAACAAGAACAAAAAGATCTTATGACTTATGTCATTGTACTGTCGTTTTGGCAGAAGTTAACATAATAACAGAAGTTAACATTAATGGAGCAAAAGAAAGCGTTTACAAAACAAAAAAGTTAAGCAGAGCTGTTTCATTGTGTTAGAACACCAATGTGGCCGCCTTTACGTCATTCACGTCAAAAATCTCTTTAAGTAAAATTAGATGCTCGTGAACTAGCACGTGACCAGCTCAAGCGTTTACATACGTTTTGCAACTAATGCCCTCTAAGATGATGTTAAGATATTGCGCAATTTACAAATTCTCATCGCGCTCTTTGCTACTGAAATTGTATGGTACATTGCATTGAGTTGTGCAAAGTAAAATATAAGCCAACTATAATAACAGCGACCTTTCCGGTGGGGGTAAGTTCATCAATATATGAAGGCGACACGACTTCAAACCCACGGCTCTAAAGATCCACATATAAAATTTATAGAAGTCGGATATGGTTGGGAATGCGAAGTCCGAAGTCCGAAGTCCAAAATTGTAAGTAGGAAGTCCGAAATCAAAAGCTTTCGAGAATCGCGTATCTATCCATTACTAACCAGAATAAATAAATAAATAAATAAATAAATAAATAAATAAATAAATAAATAAAAAAATAAGGCTGTCGCTTCTAGGATGGCGTATCCACTTCAATTTCGCAGTAAGATTGCTGTTTTTGTCAGTTCCCTGGGTAACAAGAATCGCCTTGACAGAGTCAAATTTCATTTACACGCTCTATTACATGTCCGTCACATTCAGAAAGTAATCTACATACATTCTGTGAAGAACGCTAGGGGGAAAGGCGCCGCCTATTTCCCTTTCGTAATAGGTCGTTGCCATTTTCAACGGACCAGTACCACTAATGGTAACCGATAATCTCTGGAATTATTTATTTATTTATTTATTTATTTATTTACTAAGAACCCCGATAATTCGAACTCTCCGCTAACTCGAACTAAGTCCAATTTCACTTTGAATTCACTCCCTGACCAGTCATTTTTACTCAGTTAACTCGATCTCGGATAACTCGAATTCCCCGCTAACTCGAACTAAATTTCCTTTCCCTTGATCAAAAAGTCGCTGTTAATTTACCCCGATAACTCTCCTTGACCTCTTCGTGTTGTAAAAAGGTAAAATCACTAAACTAGCACTGTTCAACACTAAAGTAATTTGCTTTTAACCCGGGCTTTTAATTGGTGAAACGTACAGATCAAGTTTTATCATTATGCCTAGTAATGTTACCGTTTCTAATGAAATAAGTTAAATTTGCATTGCACCATACACTGAAGTGCTGAAAAATCAGTAACTATCAATTTTTAACATTGCAAATTGAATTTTGCGATCGACCCGGATTACTCGAACCCTCGCTAACTTGAACTGTTTTACGTTTCCCTTCAGAGTTCGAGTTACCGCGGTTCCACCGTATTTTGCATAATTAAGACCGTCCCTCATTTAAGGAGCTGTGTCACGAAATTCAGCCAAGTTAGGAAATTACAAAATGCCCGTTAAAGTTAAGAGAAACATAAAGATAGCCGCTTAAAACTTTAAAGGAAGGCTAAAATAACATAACAAAAACAACAGATGCCACGAATGGGCAAAACTGAAGAAGATGGAAACGGATTAAAATTTAGGGTTTTTGAAAACTGTTCAGCCTAGCAGTTTTCAAAGTAGATCCCTGCTGCTTGCAACTTCAAAAATAATGTTCAGGAGACATATTCGTTTGTCTCGGATCTCTGATTTTGTCATTTACATGTAATTTCTTTGCTTACTTTAAGTTCCATAGCGATTGAGGGCGAGTAATTGGCAAAATTAAACAAAATGAACTGGACTGCCGTGACACAGCCCATTTAAAGGAGCCATGTTCGTCACGAAATTTATCACAACCGCAACCAAACTAAGTGAAACATAAAACTAACTACTCAGATTATAAAAAGAAGGTAAAAATAATGACAATACAGCAAATACGAAAGGAGGAACGGATGGACAAACTTCAAGAAGATTGAAAAGGTCAGATTACATTATTTACTGTTTTTTTAAAAAAACTTGTTAGCCTAATAGGTTTTTTTTAAATTGTTATTTCAAAGTTTGTTGTTCTAACGATTAAGTTACAATGCTTGTGAGACATATTTTTTTATACGACGCTCTGATTTTGTCATTAAGCAAGTTCCCTTGCGAATAGAGACGCGCAATATGGCATTTCTTACAAATTGAACAAAACAATATTGACGTCGATACAGCCGCCCTCGAGTGAACTTACCTAGGCAAAATACAGTGATTGTGGAACCAATAAAATTGTTCACTCAAGCGTCTACCTTGTTTTATTGTGTTTACTCACTGGTGCGGAATGCCAGAAAGGCCTAATAGGCAAAAGCCATATTTTAAACTATTCCTAGAAAGAAGGAAGTTTTAGCCCATATTGAGTTTATGTTAAGAGTTAGGCAAAGGAACAAAGGGTCACCAGTTATAACTGTGACATTTACAGTTCTGAGATAGTTTATTATGATATGTATTTAAATGTTTCTAACATTTGGCCGATCGGTGTGGAAGTGCTGCAATAAAGTAGAGAGACTTAGAACACAAAAAGACCGGGTTCTATTCTGGGTTGCCGGAACTTCTTTCCTCTAATTAGAAGCACATTCAATATCAAGTAAAAATTATCCTAAGAGGGTCGAACATGGTAGCCACCCTACGAACGGGAAATCCAAAACTGCATCCCAGTAAAACTGACGTTAACTGCTGAGTAACCATACCTTCAATCATACATATAAATTCATCCAACAACTTAATTTTACTAAAGTTAAGGAAGCTTCTTTGAAGCCAGAAGGTCCTCGGAAAACCCTAATAGGTAAGAGGCTAGTGTACATTTTTATAATGCTTACAGCTATTTTTCTTTAAATACATATTTTGACAGCAGTATACCACAATTTCTAAGTTAATGTGAAACATACAGTAAACTGCAAAGTATAGCATGCATATCTTGTTATCTCAGATACTTATTTTGAGGACCACTTGCTAACTAAGTGGGAAATTTGTAATACGAGGGTTACGTACCCAAAAACCCAAAGCTGACTTATGCTTCTTTTGCTTATTGCGAATAAATAAATAAGTAAATAAATAAATAAAATAACCTTTTTTTGTTGATGACTTTAAACTTCTTACAAAGTCTGTGAACTTAATTCTGGTGTCATTTAAGAGCACAGATGGTCTAGAATGCCAGTTTATTTCTAACCTTGATTAAAAAATAAACAACAAGGGCAAAAAAAAACGGATTTCATAATGTACTGTTCGGAAAACCAAAGTGCCTGTAAGGTGAGGGATTGTCAGGAATACATTTTTTTGTTTCAAGCTTATGTATGTTAATTATATCATCAAGCTACCTTTCAACCTTTCAAGTTGTCAGTTACATGATGTATAACTCATAGTAGTCACCAATACCCAACATTATATTCTGTGTTTCCCATCGCTTTACCTTTGATACATCGAAATGATTCAGAAAGACGACGACAATAATGCTCGACAATAACTAAATTTATTACAAAATTTGAAAAGCATGCAACCGAAAATTATCTAAACTTAAGGATCGTATCGCCTTCATGCATGATGAAAAGTGCAGAAAATTTAGCAAGGGATCCACGATTGTACTTAACGGAAAAAAATCGACTGCAAAAACTTTCACAGAGAGATTTTTTGGCCTTAACTACGGTAGAATACCGCAAACCTAACTTCCTTTTCCGTTCTTCGGTTAAACTGTATTGTTATTTCTGTCAAAACGACCCCACCTCACGCAAAATATGAAAGCCGTTCGAGACATTAAAAATTACAGTTTTCAACGATAAATGAAACCAAGCCTATGGCCTGAACAAAGTTCTAAAACTCGCCGCGGCTTTGCAAACAGTCTTTTTCAAGCAAACATGATGCAGGTACAAGATGTTGCGTCATGGAAACCCTTATGTAACTAAGGAAAGTTACGTGGACGGCTCAGTCAATTTCTGCGTTGGCGTGCAGCCACGTGGGCCTTGATCTACTACTCGAGTTGTGATATATAGTTCTCGGAAAGCAATCCATTGTTCAAACCTTTTGACATGATATTGCGCACTTTGCAGGATATTGATTGAATTGCGCAGTTTATAAAAGGTGGTATAATGCCTTTTGTTCCGTAATAAAAAAATTAAAATTACGTAAGCCCATATTTACTGCGTTTATAGAACTATTGTTAAACGCTGCTGTAAGCAAGTGTCCTTGAAATCAAAATGTTATGGGATAAAAAAGAAACTTCTTTTAAATCTACTCATAAACTTTCGTTAGAAAACATACTTGTAAATTAACGTTTTTCCTACTGTTGCTCTGTTCAGCGAAGCAAGACTTAACTTAAACCCATACAACCCTGTCAACAATTTTTATAAGTATTTGCAATTTAAATTAAATTTGAAATAAACGTCAACTGTTTGGTCAGAAAGTATCAGAATCCTGGCTTTACTTTGAAGATTTTTTGACAAACCTATTGTCGCGCCTGACTTGAATTACTTGGCAAATTACAGACTGAGAATGTTCAGTGTTTCATGTCGGGTCCGATACAGTTTAGTTGCACTCCGTAACGTCCTAGTATTGGCATCCCACAAGGCAGGAATATAATTTATTCGGTCACTATGAATGGGTAAGTGGTGAGGAAGGAAGAAGGCAAAAATCTTTTGTAGTCGTTGAAAAAAAAAAAACTTCTATTTCAGCAACCAGATAACCCTTTGCGAATGCTTTACTTTCAATTTATGAAAATATCAGTTGATGGGTCTTTAAAAAAATTCCTTTTTCGATAACCATCGAAACGAAATTGTTATTCAGTCAAAATCTATACAAAACTAACGAACAAAGCAGTCGAGAAATAGAAAATATATAAATCATGATAAATTAATGCATCAATAAAAATACCCATTCCTGAGAGATTTGCTCTTAGTATTTTTACCCAGGTATTATTACCAGTGTTATGACCAAAAGTACAGTTTATTATTTCTTTATTTACTTTTTTTTTCTATCTAAGTCGTCACGGTTCTCTTTCTCAGACACAAAGAGCTTTTTGCTAATTAGTTTACATAAAGACGTCTTCTTCTCTTTGCAAGGATATTTAGACTTTAAGGAAAACTGTTTTCGAGAAGAGGATCGTGACCGCAGTAGTCGAAAGTACCGATGGACTTGCAGCAAAGAAAGGCTCTTGCAAATGGGGATCACGTGACCGATAGGCAAAAACAATGGGCATCCCTTGGTGCTTGGTTTTTGGGACCCAAAGGAGAAAATGGGGAAGTGTTTCGGGACCTCTTGACGAAGGCTGTCGATTCGCATATCGGATTCCGTCACAGGTAATTTAAAGTATAGGAGCACACATGTAATGTGGCCAGTAATAATCAGGCTATAACGTGTTGTCTTCATTTATTTTTCTTAACTGGGTAATTTATTTATCTTACAGACGAATTTTTTTCTTGTAATTAATCACTTCAGCCACACCTATAGTTATTTGAAATTGTCGAAACAAGAAGCATGGCTTATTTGTAAGCTTTGCGTCATTAATCCAAAAGCCTGCGTACACAGGTCGCACAAAACGGAGAGGGGACAAAGCAGGCCGTATAGGATTCTCCGAAACTGGTATTTTAAGCAAATATAGACACCCTGAATGGTTTTATTCAACTTTCATCCTAATTAAAACGGCTACCGCTTTTCCCGCAGAAACGACGCTGGTTCACGCACGCTCACTACTTTCTTTTGCATTAAGAAAATCTCGTCAGCTCGTAATCGTCCTTGTCTCTAATTACAAAGAGCTGTTAAGTTATCTCAAAAAACTAAGAGACGTGCCGGTGCTCACAGACAAATGGTTTCACACCCCAAAAGTATCACATTTATTCATGTTATACTCACCTCATCCAATAATTGTCCATTGTGTTCAACAGTTACTTCCCCTGTGATCCCCCTTACGTCACAGACCAGCTTCGAGAAGCAGGATCCTTCAACTTTGCCATGCAGAGGTTAAAAACTGAGATGGAAAAATTGCAGGCCGAATTAAAAAAGTCTGTTCCATTCTTCAGTTCAAGATACAAGGTAAATACATCAAGAATTAATTACTTTCAACCATCAATTCATCTATTCATTTCGTTTTTTTTTTTCTTTTTCCTCATGAAAAATAATAATAACCGACATAACGATATTGACGAACATAGCGATAAAGATAAAGATAAAAAGAAAGCCATGATAATGATAATGACAGTGACAATGATAATGATAATGATAATGATAAAGTTAATGATAATCATAATCATAATAATAACGATAAAGATAATGATAATGAGAGTAATAATGATAATGATAAAGATAAAGATAAAGACAATGATATTGATAATGACAGTGATAATGGTAATGATAAAGTTAATGGTAATGATAATGATAATAATAATGCTAATGATATTGATAATGACAGTGATAATGGTAATGATAATGATAAAGTTAATGATGATGATAACAATAATGATGATGATAAAAATAATGATGATGATAATGACCATGAAAATGATAAAGTTTTGAAAATGATAATGGTGATGATAACGACAAAGGTCTTGAAAATGATAATTGATACTAGTACTAGTGCTACTACGGAGCGCGCTCCTATGCCTAAGGGGACCGAGAACCCCGAGAAGGAGGAACTTAGATGTTAAGGACAGGGATCTAGAAATAGAGAAGGGTCAAGCAGGACTTCCCTAGACTCAACAGCTATAGATGCCTTCTTAAATGTCTGTATTTTATTTTATTTTATTTTATTTAAACATTTGAAAGAAACTTTTGAATTTTAGAGGCTGACAGTTTTTTTTTTTTTTTTTTATTGAAATGAAATGTTTTTAATTCGAATAAATTTTTCTTAGTTAAGTTAACTTTTTCTAAGCTAAATTAAGTGTTTTTTAAATCGACAGGAATTGTAAATAGTGTTTTGAATGAATAGTTTTTTTCTTTTTTTCAAGCGAATTAATTGTAAATAGGATTTTAATATAGTCAGCATTGTTGTCAAAAAAATTTTTTCACTACTAAAAAAAAAACTAGTGCTACTACTAATAATGTTTTATTCAACTTTAAAAATATGTGCATAATTTACAGAAATGTTTGAAGTAAGAATTAAGCAGTATATAACATTAAGAATTATATAAATCATAAAAATACAATCAAAGTGTCAATAATGATTAACAAATACATTCCTGGCCGCTCAGATGCGATCAACAACTCTTGCAGGCGGTCCAGCGTTTTAATAATATACATATAATATTATACATATACTACTACTACTACTACTACTACTAGTACTACTACTACTACTACTACTAGTACTACTACTACTACTACTACTACTACTACTACTACTACTACTACTACTACTACTACTACTACTACTACTACTACTACTACTACTACTAATAATAATAATAATAATAATAATAATAACAATAATAATAACTGTAGCATTTAATAGCCATAGGCTAAGGCAAACAAACTATTGACCCTTCTAAACTTTTGGCCCTCATATTAAAAGGATATATAGCTTTTACATCTACGCCTTTGTTTATGATTATATTATACTAACTAACAACCCATATTTCTTTTCCTAAGGGCCACGTTCAATGGGAGACAGCGATGCCAGCTAACCTTGGCTACATGTCTGCAATGTTGTACAACCAAAACAACTGCGCATCAGAATCCTCTCCTGTCACAAGTAAATACGAAATGGAGGTGGGCAAAGACCTGTGTGTCATGGTGGGGTATGACAGGGACAGATGTATGGGACATCTCACCGCTGGGGGGTCTGTAGCCAACATTGAAGCAATTTGGGCGGGAAGAAATGTGAAGTACTTTCCACTGGGACTACAAGAAGCTTTGTTGAAGGACAAAAGACTTTCTGGTGCCAAAAGTTACAAGGTACGTTTCCCTGTTTTACTTACGTTCTGGTTTATTTATCCATGCACTTTACCTTTTGCATTGTTTAGGCATAATGTGGACGGATAGCTTTGGTAGACTATATAAGAAAATACCATTTTCAGTTTGGCCAGCCGTGGCAAATGAACATTACTTAGTAATACCGTGGAGAGTGCTAAGAAGGCACAAGGACCAGAATAGAAGAAAATTAATGCTTTAAATAACTCCTCATATGCCAAGTAAACATCTGCGATGAAATTAACTGGATTGAGTACACATGGTGTAAAGACATTGCATCGTTTAAATCACAACCACTTACACTGTATAACTTAGATTCTTTTCACTGGAAACCATTCATATTTTTTTGTTTGATTTTTTTTATTATTATTGATTTGCTCAACATTGTATGTAAGGTTACAATATTTTGATAGTGCTTAAGAAATAATTACAATATTGAACAGGAGGTCTCAGAAACCTTTCTGGTCTTATCGAGGAGACTCCCTGTCAGTTTTCATCAATTTCATTTGATTATGATGACATAGACGATTTTGGCTAGTAAATAAGGTTTTACATCATCAATACTATATATGTGCTTACATCGAATATATAAATAAAATATTACAAATGTGGCATCACTGTTTCATTCTACCTCTTCACTCATCAGATGAATATTCTCAAAAAGTTTAAAAGAATAACTTGACCGACCATCTCTTATGTCATCCGTCAAGCTATTATAAATTATATCTAACCTTTTGTTTGCAACAGTAAATTATCGTACATTTGTTTTACCCAAGGGCTTATGTAGACGTTTGTATAAACGAGTGTTATGATCATGGATTTCATTATTTTTCTTAAAATTAAAAATTGGTTAGCGCTCCAGGAAGTTGATTTCGTGAGGACTGATATTTTAGACATTCAACGACAAATCTATTCATCTGTTAAATATTGAGAATATTAAATTGTTGAGATAAAGATTTCGACAAATGATTATACTTTTTTAAAAAACAGCATGATCCCGACAAGTTTTTTTCTGCAGCTTAAAAAATCTTGTCTAGATTCCCTCGACTCTCAAAGTTTGTCTCGCTTCAGCCAGAGAAACATTGAGATTTTTTTGTTATAATATTATAATTATTATTTCCTGGCAAAGAGAAGGTAAGAGAATTAACCATGTCCCGGTTCGTGAACAGTCAGTTAGTGTTTAGTGACGGATCCATATATTTTTCTAACTTTATTTTTCTCCGGTCAGGTTTTATTGCCTCAAAGAGGAAAAGAAGAAGAATTAATCAGCGCTTCACAGTGGGAACTCCTTAACCTTGATGTCGACACTATCTTACAAATGCCTTCAGATGTACAAGCTTTGGCAAGCCTCGAACATCATGAATTTATGGAAATAATGTCGAAGTACCTTTATGAGTCCATTGGAACGCAGGAGTTTGTAAGGCGACATATGCTAACACAAAGTCCATGCATTGTTGTTCCAAGCACATTACACATTTCCTTGACGAAAGCAGCCACAATCCTTGGACTAGGTCGAGAGAGCCTTGTTTCTGTAGCAGTTGACGAAAACTCGCGGATGGATCCTATTGGTTTGTAACAGTTTCTGTCTGTCTTCATTTAGACCCCCCCCCCCCTTCCCCCCCCCCCCCCCCCCCCCACACACACACACACACACACCAATTTTGTTTTTCTTTTCTTTTTTTTTTTTTCAACAATCAACAACAAAAAACCAGAAAACGGAAACAGAACAAATAACTGTAGGGTGTATTTAGTTAACATTAACAAAATGCGTATTAACCAACTTGTGAGTTATATGTGGAAGTGAATTACATTTACTTATAACTTATACTTATACTTGTAATCGATCATCACAGTTGTTTTTCATTAAAAGATAATATTTACTTTTATGGAATTTTAGATTTGAACCGCATTCTACAAGAAAAATTGGATAAGGAAATTCCAGTCATAACGGTAGTAGCTGTCACAGGAACAACAGAGCAAGGCGCCGTTGATCCAGTGACTGCAGTTGTCTATTCGCGCGAAAAGTTTAGAATGAAGGTAAGGATAACTTGAACTATATCTGACTTCATATCTGAAATTTCTTACACTGTCAAAACCATTATACTCATCATCATCATCATCATCATCATCATCATGATAATCATCATTTCTTTCTTCATCGTGATCACTAAGATCATCAATCGTTTTCGGCGATGTATTAATTATATAGATCCTTTTTACCTGGCACCACTTTCCTAAAATATTTATGCCATAAATTAGGTATTACTTTGAAGAATTGTCTATTTTAAAAACCCATGTCTTTATTTATATGAAGGGTCTGAACTTCAGCATTCACGCGGATGCAGCCTGGGGAGGATATTTCTGTAGTATGCTGCGCGCGCAGCCGGAGAGCAGTCCTATGCCGACAACCAAACAAACAGGATTTGTTCCAGAAATGTACCTGAGTTCCTACGTCCACGAACAGTTATCAGCTCTCCACCATTGTGATACAATCACTGTTGATCCCCACAAATCTGGCTTCTGTCCTTATCCTGGTGGTGCAATCTGTTATAGAGACAGAAAGATGAATTCATTTCTGTCAATCACCAGTAAGGCGCTCTTTTTGCATGGGAACATGCTTCTTAATAATCTTGGTATCGAAGGATCCAAACCTGGGGCAGCTGCTGTAGGGGTCATGATGGCAAACAGGGTAACCATTTATGAATCTTTTTCTTTTAGTAATGTATTAAAAAATAGTCTATATAAGACAGCCCAATTATTACGACTATTTTTCGACAAAACACCAAGTTGTTTTTCTGGCTCATGTGTGATATCATCATAAAAAAATAACCATAGAATTTGAATCAATCTCTTCTGGAAACAAGTGAGCTTGATGCTTATAGCACAGTTGTTATTCTATGCGTAGGGTGAAAGAAGCAAAGGTTTTCGGTTTCAGAAATGCGCAGATATGCGTATTCTAAGTAAGCTCGAAATTTGTCAATATGGATGCGAAAACCTCAATATGTGTGGCGAAGCCTTTTTCTAACCCTCAGGTCTGGTTGTTTCGCTGGAAATGGAAACAGTAAACAATTCGAAAATTTATCAAAGTCCATTAAAGCGTAATTTTTGTACTACAGAATTTATGTTTAAAAGAGGGATTAGTCAACTATTGTTCTTGCCAGTTGCTTATAGGATGAATAAAGCTTACTTAGTGTTCTTCAATATCGGTTTCCTCCTTTCGTAGGTCATTGGTCTTCACAAACACGGTTATGGTCGTATCCTGGCTGAGTGCATGTTCAACGCAAAGATTCTGTACTGTCAGTGGGCAACGCTGGCCAAAGAAGACGACATTTTTGTCATCAAAACAACGATTCCTCTACCCAGTTTGACTAACTGGTCAGAGGAGGATCATATTACCTTCATCAGAGAACGAATTCTCGGAAAAAGCAACGAAGAAATTGCTCGGGTAAATCTTTTAGCTTGTTTATCTGAAATCAAGTCACTAGTGGGATATTTCACGATATACCACTCGCAGGCGTTGCATAAGTGATATTTTAACAGTCAGAGTTATTAGTCAAAAGTAATTAAAGAGTAGGAGGTTTTGTACAGCCCAATAACGTCAGTCTAATTACTGTTAATAACTTTTATACATAACTCTGCTGTTGAATGACTCCCGACAACTAATTCCTATTCTAAGAAAACATACGACAAAATACATGTAGGGAATAGGCAAGAAACTCTTTCTGAGTGCCTTTCACGACCTTAACTGATTACCAGTTACAGGTGTAGGTGCGACCAGGCTTTTGCCAGCTAATCGGATTTGAGAAATTTAGGACCAAACGATCATTGATTAATAGACCGTTTTTAGCTTGTATGTTTTGTTTTCCAATCAGACCACGTGATCGTACCTGAGAGAACTGTTTCTTTCAAACGTCGTCCGATGCCCGTGCATCCACGTGCATATGTATGCATATTGTATGAAAAGACAAAAAGGAAAATCCCCAGGCGAACATCATCACGTGGTCTGAATAGGGAAAACAAAACTTACAAGCTAAAATGGTCTAATGAAAGTTTCATCAAAGCAGACGTTCCGGGTACTATTAAAGCCCTTTGTTATAAAGGGAACAATAGCACTCTAACTGACGTCACCTTTTGAATTTGCTTGCGGTGACAATTTTTTTTCACTTTATCATTGACAGCGAAGCAACTCTTTGATAAAACGAACAGCAGCAAAGTTAAGTACTGTTTTATCTTGTCTGTCGTTTAGGATGATAAAGCTATGCTTTACCTAAAAGAAGTGGGCCCTGATACCTTGATACCGTGTTTCGCTGTAAACCTGAAAGGAAACCAAAGCGTTGAAGTGTGCAATGCAATCAACACAGCGATATTCGAAAGGCTCACTCACACATCAGGGGAACATACAGCGTTTCGCATCCCAATGCTTGTTACCTCATCAAGTATGGTGTCCCACGTCCACAGTGTTGCAGCCACAAATTTCAAGACAAGATTAGGGGTAAGAGAGAACAACAAGAATCGAAATCTGGTATAACGAGAAACCTTCTCGATGCCCTTTCCTTTTGGAAATTCGATTTATATTTTAAAAGATCACGTGATATATGTAGGACCATATAAATAACTGAAAATTATTGATGGTTTTTCTTGACCACAGCCATGAAAAGTGAGGCAGAATTACGCGTGTCTAAACTGCAATATGCACTAATGTACACATCTTTCTTTCTTTCTTTTTTCTATTCAGCTTAAGTCAAACAACGACACACCAGTCAAATATATCATAACAACTTGCATGGATCCCTGGGTCACATCTTTAGATTTCATGGACCACGTGTCATCTGTCATGAGGAACACTATTTTGTGCGCAATTGGAAGGGTAAGGGCTAATTTACTTTTCAAAAAACCTTTGATTTTAAAAGGTGGAATGCCCTTAACACATCAATTATTTATGATCAACACTGCTATTTTCATCTCTGCTTTATATTCAAGGTTACTGATCCTACTGCCCTCCACAACTTTGTCAGTACGGGAGTTGTCAATGAACAGAACGAAGTAATCGCCTGTTATGTTGGAGATTTTAACAGAGTGCAGAAGCAGTACGAAGCAATTGTCAAGTTTAAATTCATGCACGACAGGGACGCCGAGAAGTACATCACTATAGAAAAGAAGTTGTTAAAGGAAAATGGTGCCCGAAAACCAATTGTCTTCCGAAGCAAACGGCAAAGACTCCATGATGTCTTCTTCAAGGATACAGGGTACTCTGGTGAATTGGAGGAGTTCGACTGTTTCATTGGGTTGCCTTCTGATAACAGTAACCACCCGTTTATGAGTCCAAAAATGAAGATCATAGATGTTCCACGTTACGAACATTTTGACAACCATGAATCTCCTGAGCAAAGTGACTACTTCATGTACGGTGACATGAAAAACGTGTTTTTGTTTCACATCCCTGCCAAGAGTTCCGACTTCTATCAGGTAACAGCGCTCTGTTGATCCAGTATACTATCATCATCATCATCATCATCATCATCATCATCATCATCATCATCATCATCATCATCATTATCACTATCATCGTCAGCAACATCATTTTTATCATCATCGATATGATTCTCATTCTAAGACCGAATTTCACATAACAAGCATTTTAACAAACAAAATTCTTCACCGTTTTTTTTTTTTTACTTTACGTCAGATCAGATACCAAAAGCTCCTAATCCTTCCAGGCAATAAATATAACTCCCTGTCAATTCATAAGCCATATTTCCATTACCGTTTTTATTCTCAAGTAAAAAGATGCATGGATCAAAAGCCATTTTCGCTGAAAACTGAGGGGTTCGTTCGTAATGAAGCTGTGAATTGTGTAAGACATGAGATTTCTCGAAAAATTACACTTTTCATCACATGAACATTATGTAAATTACGTCACATGACCTCTTATGACCACGGACTCCCAAAAAATCTTTAAGCAAAAATGGCAGCCCGTTTAGATTCGAAGTTATCCAACTTAATTGCTACAAGACAACTTACAACATAAAGAACTACCAAATTGTGCTTGGCAACATTTGAATATAGAAGCAGGGTTATATTAGGAGACAGATCATTCTAGGTCGCAGCTCCGGCACTTTGGAATGTATTACCGCGTGAGATTCGTTCTATTACAGATCTAGGGTTTTTTAAGCGCCGTCTGAAAACGCACCTCTTTAGGGAAGCTTTTTATTAATTTATTAATTTTTAATTTTTATTATGATAATTACTAGTATTTTAACATATATTGTATATTTTAATTTTATCATAGTATATTTCAAATAATTAGTAGTTAGATACCCTTTATTAAGTTATTATAGATAGAAATTATCTAATGGGCGCTTGATCATTTCATGGAAAGCGCGCAATATAAGAATTAAATTATTATTATTATGAAAAAAAATAAAAAAGAAAAAAAAAAAAAAAGAAAAAAAAAGAAAAAAAAAAAAATTATATGTAATTACTTTTGTAGATAAACGGCTTTTCTGACTAGTGCTCAGTTCCCCCATTTCAAGTGGTTCCTTTAATCACACTTTTCCTTTACAATATGTTAAATAATATACCTGAAGGCCTTAAAATTATGCAATCAATTATAAAAGGTTAAGGACACAAGAAAAAGTATGCCCATAACCAAATTGGCAAAAAATAAAAGTGTGCTTGTCTGACCAAGTTTCGAGCTGCTACCACAAAAGCTTTGAAAGAAAGACTACCCCCCCCCCACCAATTTTTAACTGAATAAGTGGAGACCCATGCTCTATAAGTTAACTTGAGTTATTCTCATTCTCATTCTCATTTTCAGTATCATCATCATCATCATCATCGCTGAATAAAATAGTAACAATAATAATAACAATAACATTGTTATTATTATTATTATTATTATTATTATTATTATTATTATTATTATTATTATTATCGTTATTGTTATTATTATTATTAGGGCTGATTAACAAATCTCATTCCCTTGTTTTTTCCCTTTTTTTCTCGTTCTACTAAAGATTGTAGAGCTTGATGGCGTTCCAGACAATGTAGGATTTGAAGAAGATGTTGACCTTTTACTCAAACACGGAATTGAAGTGAAAATTCCCAGCATTCCTGATGAGCCTATGATTGTAAACGGAGAAATCCAGGAACCCTTGGAGAAAAGCGAATTTGACATAAATTTTCTTGGAATTAACGGCAAAGAAGTTGAGAGTAATGTGAGAGTAAGGAGAAAGATTTGGTTTGCTCCATCTACACGAACTTTTTCCAATCTCATCTCGGTCACTGTCAGAAAAAATATGTTTAGTTCAGATAATTTAGCAAGACATTTAATTGACCTAAATTTAAGTTAGCGAATTGAAATATTGTCAACTTATTTTGAAGCTAAGGTTTTAAAATTCTGTCACACTAGTTTTAGTTCTATTTTCTCATAGTAATTGTAACAAGAATTTAAGACAGTGAACTTGGACACAGAGCTGTTTTCAGAAAGTGATTCTTCAACGACTGTATCGCAATGAAACAATCGTGGAAAAAAATGCCTCGCTTTTCTTTAATTTCTGCCGTTTTAGAAAGCACCAAGAGTGAATACACACAATACACATGTAAATGTCATGATTATTTATGAATCTGTCGAAGCCTGGTGCGAGCGGCGCGAGTGCAAAATGGCACTGAGGGGCAAGAGTGAAGAAAAGTTTAAATTGAAACGGGTTGCAGTCGGGATTTTTGAAACCTGTTTAGCCCGTTGTTTTTGTCGTTTGATGTATAGAATCTTCTCGATTAAACGCCGCAGATGGAAGAAAAATTAAGGCGTTTGTTCGAGGATTATAAGAAAGAATTCCGTATAACTCGGTAATCTACTTAATTAATACTGTAACATATCTATACACCATACAGACAACTGCGATTCTATCTCAACTTTTAAAAAGCGAGACTTAGGAACTTCAAAAATCTTTCTGTTTTACATAATGCCACAAGTACATCACTTTAATTGTGATTTTGAAATAAAACGCTATTGTTGGATAAACGTCTTATCAGAACTTCTAAAAACTCATTAAAAGTCACGGCGTTAAATCGAGTAAATACTTCTTGCAGCTACACTCTTGATAAAATGCTTGGGATAGCGATTTGTTTCCTTACTTTTCGTTCACAGCAAGTAGAGGAAAGTAATTAGTTAAAAGTACCAAAAAATATATTTAAGAGAGTATCTATAGCTATAGGTAATCCTGGTAGGGTTTGTAGAGAGATTCATGAAGTTCACTGTCGGGGCATTCATGTAAAATTATTAAGGGACGAATAAAGATCTTACATACATTTTTTACTTTGTTTGCTTCTGTGTTAAGAACTAGGTATAAAAAAAATATTTATTTTCTTAGGTGCGATAAGGTAAAAGGGGTGAGACTATCCCCACTGGATTTTCCTAAACGATAAAATATCAGCACCTGAAGTTTTCTGTAGCTGTTCGTTTATCCCTCGTGCACATTTTGAGACAAGTTTAGTGATGGTTAGTTACTATATGATTACCAAATATGGCGTCAAAATGGTCAAGCCATTTTTTAGTGAAAATGCATGTTTATTCAACATCTTTCAGGAATAAAAGTAATGCTTGTTTTTTCTTGATTTCTAATTCTTGAAAAAATGGAAAATGGCGGCCAAGATGGCGACCATGATTGGTGATGGTGACGTCACAAACCTCCGGGGGGGGGGGGGTATGACTTTGCGTGTATGTCCCGGGGCTAAGAACTCAAGGACGCCGGATCACAGATTACATTGTTTAACAAAAAGCAGTCTGACCCTATTTACACCGGGCCCGCTCCCGGACGGAGGCAAATTGTCGCTGAGCGACCGTTGACTACGTACTGGTCTAGTTGTCCGGTCATACGCATCGCGAGAAAGAAATTATGAAAAACTCTGATGGACAAAGTTTAAAATCAAGCGCTTCGCTAGCGGTTGTGATGGAACCTGAGACTTCAGAAACATAGAAGGGAAAGACAAATTATCGGCTGATCCTTTAACGGCAATTTTGGCAGGGGGTTAAAGTCATTTTTATGGGATGTATGAGCTTCGAGCTGGGGCGGTCGGCTTCAGACTCGCCTGCCTTCCCCTATTACTTAGTGTTAGTACAACTGCACTCAAAATCTTAAACGTTGATAAAACGCTTCCAAATGACTCTAGAAACAATAAGACACTAAATAACAAAACAAAAACACAAGGTGAGTCATTTTTATTTCTATTTTTGTCAAAAAATGGGATTTAGGACGTATTTTGTTTATTTTCATACATTCTGTTATGAATTCCGGTAAAGTCTAACGAACTCCCACCGAGTCTGCACCACACGTGAGCGAAGGAACCCTGGTAACAAGGTTGCAACCCTCCAGCAAATGCGATACACACATGAATAAAGAATTAAAGTGAAATGTGAAAGAAATCTCTCTAGGGTATTACGTGAAAAGGTGCAAACAAAGAAAAAAAAGTTATTAAATACTGTCTCATGGTAACGAGGCTGTCGCTTTCTTTAAAGCACATGTCGCGTCTGCAAGCTTTTGCTATCTGCTCAGTTTACATCAAGCTGCAGTCGGAAACCCTCAAGTTTCCATAGCTCTTCAACTGTGTGCAGAAGGACTGTTACGTACATTTGAATTAAGGTAGGAGCTACAATTGCACAACATGGATTTATCTGAAGATTTCATCATTGATTCAAATATAGAAATTTACGCGTATTATTTAAGAAGGCGTCACCTATCCCATTGTACTGCGTGAACAAGGAGTCATAGTATCGAGGAAAAATCATAGTGAATCTGCAACCAGCAAAAAAGATGTATTCTCCGCAAAGAAAAGCAAACATGAGTTTGAGCTATGGCAAAATGCAGAACTGTTCTTGCAACCATGTCAACCATGCATTTTGTACCTCGTCTTATGCATAATTTTGTCACGTAAATAGGCTTTCAGTGCATGAGATTATTAGTCACTATTGTTCGCACAATAGCACACGATCACCAAAAACAGTCCTACTTTTGCCGTGCACGTGAAGATTTATTCATTCTAAAAGGTGGATAAAATTGACTATAACGCCTCCACCTAGATAGTTTCATGTTTTCCAATATCTGACATCAATGTTGTTGCCTTCGAGCTGATACCGCACCAGGAGCTCTGTTTTTAGCGGGGCTCCCACGTGCGCGAAGCGCGCGTGGAACAGAGCCCCATACTCATAGATTCTGGTCAACCTCTTTTCGTTTGGTTGTCACGTGACTGACCGAGCGTACGTACGCGTCTACAGATTGTACGGGTGGGGTAGGGGAGACTATCAAAAGGAAGGGAGGGGTGTCTCAGGCGCGTCTGTCAAGTCCACATCTTTTACATTGGACAATCACAATAAGGTCAATTGACAGCTGTCAGAACAGCACAGCCACTGAACAGTATCCCATGACCATATCGCGGGCTCATGTGTCAACTCATTGAGGTGACGTGATTTATTTGGAAGCTGTCCGCTGACCAGTCTCATACTTTCTAGCTAGTTTGGGATCGGAGCACAGGAAAACTGATACACATATTGGACATCAATGTTGTGATCAATTGACAGCTGTCAAGACAAGGTATCCGCTGACCAGTATTACTTGACTGTATCGCGGGCTTAGGTGTCGACCCATCGAGGTCAGGTATTTTTTTGAAGTTATCCGCTGACAAGGTACTGGTTTTCAAATGATCGCAGGCTCAAGTTTATTTTTTTTTTAATTCATATGAAATATGTTGTGTTTATCTGCCGCACAATTAAAATTCTGTTTTCAAACTGACCTCGGACGCGGAAATTCAGCCAACTGCTACAGGCAGGGAAGACAGTTGCTTTTGACTTTTCTCAGTCGCCATGTTCACGCGTTGGTCACGCTCTACGTCCAATTTTTATGCTCTGATTGGTTGAAATTTGACAGGTGAGTTCATGCGGAAAATTTATGCAGCATCTTGAATCTTGTTTACTTTGACAGCTGAAGCTGACATAGTTTTGTGTCAACTTGTGATGTTTTTAACTGTCTTTTTCCACTGGATGTACAAAATGAAATTCAGCTGCTATTCATGGCTAGTTTGTTTATTGGGTTTTTGGTTGAGTCTAAGTCGGAAATCCGATTTCGGACGGCATCGTTTTCGTTTTCACCTTGCTTAATGGGTAAGAAGGTTGCAAAGTCTGAAGTGATACCGGCCTTACTTGATTCCTTTCCGGAGCTGCATCTCGAGTGGTAAGCCTAAGTAATTATTGTATTTGATGTTTGTTTTTGATTCCTAATTTAATGAAGTCGAGCGTAGTTTATGCGGCTATTTTGTTTACGCACGTTTGTAAGATTTGAGACTATGATCTGACCGAGTATCAGGTTTGTTATAAGATCTTTAAAAAGCCTTTAGACAGTTTCTCACCGCAAATAGAAAGAAAACGTTTCAAAGAATATTTAGTTATAATTCTGGCTGCAAAAGAAAGGTTTGAGCGATTTTCTTGCCTCGAGTTCGTCTTTGAAAAACGCAAACACCGGGACGCCGGCTTAAAACATAAACTTCAGCTTTAAGCTCGAAGACTCAGGATTTTTAGAGACACTTTAATACTTGTCTTCCTCAATGAAAATTGTCGTCTCTGTATATGTTTCACCGAATTATATTTCTTTTATTGATTGTTAGTACTCTCTCTTGTAATTTTAATCGCTGTGCCGATTGTTTTCAGTCGTTCAGTGGACAACGCTTCCCGGAGTACTCAAAATGCCGCGCGTTAAACCGTTTTAAAATAAAAAAATAAACATAATAAACTCTTTATTATGCTGGAGCGTAACTCTGTTAATGTTCATTCAAACACTCGCCCCTGCTAGCACTGCAAAAGTCAGAACCGGCTGGCTGTATAAATGATTTTCAAAATTTTTCTAACGGTTTACGGCTAAAGCCCACGCGTGCTTCGATCGTCCTGAATATTGAATGATATAGCAATTTGTTTCGCAAATCTGTGAAATACGTACTGCATTCTGTTGTCCGAGGTCTGTTTGATAAAAAGGTCTAAAAACAGTGCCTCATAGTACTGTTTCACCTCAGATGTAATGTATAAATGATATAAAAGGTTGGTTTAGACGCACCCAGATTTGTTGGCAAGATTTTGTAAAGTAAACTCGTCGAAGGCAAAAAAATTCGGCCGGAATTTTTTTTCCAGGCCTAATTAATCTACGGTGATCAAGAGCCGTTATGGCTCTTAATAAATGTGATCGAAGATGATTGCCAGTTTTTGGGTGTACTCATGAGGCTATCAACTCGATGTGAGATTTGGTTCACTCATAGTCATTAGAAGAGACTGGTTATGAAAAGCGGCAAACATCAATGATAAGAACAACAGTGCTGCAGTTTATGTTGGAAGAAACGTGAAAGTGCACAATCCTTTGTTTTCTGTTGGCAAATTGTTACGGAATAAATTAATGCAACGTTTTTATTGGTCAATATAATCAAAATGATAGGAATTCTTTTGAACGTTGTGCACTTTCAGGTCCAGGAATTTCAGGAATTTCAAACGTCCATTGTCATTCTGCTTAATGAACGCTCGATCTGTGAGAAATAAATCAGCTGACATTTTCGACTTCGTTTGTGAATATAAAATAGATCTGCTTGCAATCGCAGAGACTTGGCTAACTGCAAATGATGATGCAGTTAGAAATGAGTTGTGCCCTACAAATTACAAGCTTTGCGACCATCTGCGTACTGAGCGCATTGGTGGCGGAACAGCTCTTCTTTATCGAGACTTACTTCATGTGAAGAAGATAAGTGCCGGTGTGAAAGAATCTTTTGAGTTTTCTGAGCTTATTGTTCAGCAACCATCCTCTCATAATCTCCGC
>OZ037784.1:18336860-18369360 GCA_964035525.1 Porites cylindrica
CGCATTTATTTATTCAGTATCATGATTTGTAAACAGAAAACAAAGGATTGTGTACCGTCAGGGACTGCTTCCAACATAAACTGCGATACCGTTGTTTCAATATCTGGTATTTTCCGCCTAGACGTGCAGTCACCCTTACTACTTAGATAAACCTAACTCCCCATTATCTCTTATGTGGCGAGAAGGTCGTGCTGATTTACAATACAATAGATCAGTATAACAATTAATAGTTTTCGCAAATTTTGCATTAATTATAATAGGAGTTATAGCCAAATTCGTTGTATCGCGCTGCTTCTTTTGCAAACTTCGAAGGAATTTTGGGTTTTTCTGTTTCGTCAATCATCTTAGCGGACCTCTCAGGAAATACATGTTTCCTTGTGATTGGTGCCTTTCGATCCACTTTGTTTCATTCTGCGTTTCAACGTTCGCTGTTTGTGCTCGCGCTGTTTCGGGCAATGATCGACTAGTTTCTTCGAAGCTTTTTATGATATTTCTTATCTTTATCTCTTGCAAGAATAATGCAATATCTGCCTCCTGCCCTCAACAAAAATTCCACTCATCTTCGCGATTTCCTTCACTATTCTTGAGCAGTTTAGGGTCATTGTCAATTTCGTTTTTGCGGGCCAAGCTGGGCGAGTGCGTTGCACTGTGATTGGCATTAACTCCACCCCCTACTCAAATGATTGACGGAACAGAAAAGCCCGTTCAAAGTTTGCAAACACGCAACGCGATACAACAAATTTGGCTACAAGTTAATTCCCAGCGGTGAGAAAGTCGTCCTTTCGAGCAGACATGGAGGTTGTGGCAATTCACATGCTAAAAAGCAATAATTAACTAATTTTTGCGTGACCTTATTGGATATTTAAGGGTGCATATCTTTCAGATGATCCGGATCAGGATCACTGATCCAAGATCACTCGGATCATGGTAGATCAAATGATCCGATCAATCCTTGTTCAGAAGTGGATTCGTCGGTTCATTTGATCTACCATGATCCGAGTATTCTTATCATACCTCAAGAGATGAAATGTGTCACTCAGCTATATTTCCATGAATTATTACCGTTTGATGGTGACCAACTGGGCGAGAGTGGTACGAGCAGCCGCTACTTAAAAACCCGGGTTCGTAATTTAAGTCAAAGCCATATAATAAAGCCTCTTTGAACTTAAACGTTTTTTTTTTTTCTCACGATTCACCAGCCAGTTTTATCGGTCCTACAGCTTGCCACAGCCTTCTGCCCACAGGTATCAGCTTCGTTGGAATGGGTCAAATTGGACGTCATACCTGTTTTAAAAATGTTTAATCGACGTCGACAAACTTTTCTTGTTCTTTATTATCTTTCAGCTATTTTTTCCCTATGATCCCCCATATGTGACTGATGATCTTTGCGAGGCAGAAGCCTATAAAGCTTCCAAGGATAAACTGCAGACAGAATTGTAGTTATTACAAAGGCAAATGCAGAATTCCGCCCCATTTTACAGAACGAGATACAAGGTAATAGGGTTTATCACGAGTCTTCAGCATTGCTGAAATACTTCCTCAGTCGAGTCAGCAACAAAATGTCTGTATGTGATTGGTTCTCAACAGCCCTTAATTATTGTAAATTTTAAATTTGGGCGATACAATTGATACTTTTCGATTAGAAGCTTACTTCTTGAATTGCAATTGCACTGTTACAGGAGGCTAAAAATCTAATGGACATTAAGCAGTAAATTAGATAGCCAAAGTAGCTAGCCGATAAGATTTACTACTAATACTTAATCCATTCTAGACAGTCAAACTCCAGGAACAAAATGAGCGAGCACTAGCTCATGACCTGTTGCCCAGCTTTAGCTAGAAAGAGGATAATGAATGAAATAAATTGATTAGTTCGAAGGCTCTCTTCTTTATATTTTACAAACTGCAAAACACTATTGATATCAAAGCAAGAAACACCAACAGAAACTACAATAAAATTACTATGTATTCCCTAACTTTACAATACAACAATTTGGCTGTAAGCAGGTGAAGATAATTTTCTCCTGAGATTTTGTTACTCTTATTATTTGTAATTAATTGGTAATTTTAAGACGTGAAATGTTTATCTATGCATGGTAACCCTTGATTACTAAATTGGGAAAACTTGATATATTCAAGAATTTTCCCCTTGAAAAATTTCCCTTTGCTCATGTAAAAAAGGTCAAATTTCGACTTTTTTTGGCTCTACCTCAAAGAAGGATGTAAACAACATTTATAAGTTGCAAAAAATTATACGGTCACAGAACAACTTCCCAAAATTTCAGGTGTCTTATATGTTCTGCAAAGTTGAACTGTATGTAGCGGTCACCTTGCCATTTCCCAAGGGTGACCGTTGTACACATGAGGTTTGATTGCACTTGTGTTAACTTATTTTAATGCCTAATCACCTACGCGTGTCTTATTTATTTCACAAATAGGAACATGTCAACTGGGATATGTACAGCCCCCGAAATGATCCCGACCCAGAAATGATCCCCATCCTGAAATGATCCCCAAATCGACCCCGAAATGATCCCCATTTCTCTTCACGTCGAATGGAATGATATCCTAGAACTATGGATCGTGCAAAATGCACAACATTATAACTGAAGCTTCACTAATAATCTTCACTTGCCCACATGACATTAATTTGGGATTACACTTTGAACTGGATTAAAAGCAGGGAAATATTATTATCAAAAAAATACACAAAGTTCTAGTATATTTTTAGGAACACCATGAACTGCAACTGATAATATCAAGAAACATAACATTTTTTTGAAATTATTACTTAGGTGATTATAGCCCTGGTTATATACTTTGTTTGATCCGTCGCTGCTAAAGTCTTCTTCACTCAGACTCGTACCAAGTCGCTATATAAGCGTTTTTTGGGATGAGAGACGATAAGGGATTAGGTTGAGGCGCGAGCGGGGTCTTATGGTAAGGGAAGAAGGTAAAATACTGTTTTTGACTGTAACGTTTTCAATTTGTAGCGAAATGTTAAACGCTATTTAAGAACGTAAACGCTGCAACAGGTTTGTAATAATTTCTTGCCGGAATACAAGTTCCATTCCAAGAATTAATTGGGGATCATTTCGAGGTCGACGCGAAGAGAAATGGGGATCATTTCGGGGTCGATTTGGGGATCATTTCAGGGTTGGGGATCATTTCGGGGTCGGGATCATTTCGGGGGCTGTACAGATATCGCGATGCCTGCCAACCTTGGCTACATCTGCGTCCTGCTTTACAATCAGAATAATTGCACTGGGGAGGGACCAACCGTCACGACTTCATTTGAGCTGGAGATTGGGACCGACCTTTGCGTAATGATGGCATACGATAAAGACAAAAGCATGGGACATTTGGTTACTGGAGGATCCATTGCAAATATTAAAGAAATTTGGGCAGCACGAAATGTCAAATTCTTTCCTCTGGCACTGCAGAGAGCCTTGAAGAAGGAGAAGAAGCTATGTGCTTATTTCGAATTTCTCAGCAGTAGTAGAAGACATAAGTAAGTCTTGCTCATAATCAATCAGTTCATGCATGCAATGCAATATAATATTGTTTACCTGAAACAACGTTCATTTACCGTTCACAAGTTGCTATAGTTGAACTTCCAGCTGCAAACATACCCGCATGCATGTATACAAAGATTGGCAGAGATAAATTGCCAATAAAGCGAACAGCAACAGCTAAACTTAGAACGTAAAGGAGCTCTTACAATAAAAGTGACGATGATCTGATGATATTGTGATGATGATGATGATGATAATGGTGATGATGACGATGAGGAGGATGAGGATGAGGATGACGGTGATGGTGATGACAATGACAATGACGGTGATAATGATGATGAATTTCTATATTTCTTTTCCATCTTTAAGGTTTTCTTCCCCAAAATAGGTAAGATGGGAACTTGTGGCTCTGGATGCATGGAACTACTCAATCTCGACACTTCTTCCATTCTCAGTATGCCTGATGATATTACAATACAATACAATACAAATTTTGTTGTCAACTCCCCATGGGGGCTTTTCAGAGACAAATATTAATAGTACAGGTAATCAAAAAAATAATAATTAATTAATTAATTAAAAAATACTCAAGAATTGTCAATAAACAATTATTAAGAAACTATTTGCATATAGAATTTTTGACATCACAAATTGATTATCAATAAACTATTAAGATACTATTTACATATAAATTTATGACATTAAAAATTGATTTAAAAGGAAGGCTTTCATTTTACATTTGAAAATGATAAGAGATTCACTTAATTTAAAATGGAGTTTTAACGCATTCCACAATGTTACAGTTCGGTAATAAAAAGATCTCTGTCCCGACTTGGTTTTAAAAAGCGGTATATTAAGCTGGGAAGATGATCTGGTCGTCCGACCACTGATATTCCCTCTGGAGATAAAATTTGAACTGAGGTAGTTTGGTACCTGACCTGTCATAGATTTAAAGGCCAAGGTGGCGTGGCTGGAGATAAGTGATCAAACTTCCTTGTCGCAGGAACTATGCGAGCAGCGAAATTCTGTATTCCTTGTAGTTTGCGTATATTGCTGGCAGAAGTATTCGACCAGACGGACGGGCAGTGATACAACTTACTAAACACGAGAGAATTAATTATTGTAACAAGTATATCTTTTCTAAATATGTTTAACTCGGCTAATTTGCCCTAGGGCAGGCATACAGGATGATGCTGTTTTAATTATGTGGTCGTTGAATGAGAGTTTACTATCAAACACTAAACCCAGGTCCTTAACAGAGTCGACGGGTAAAAGTTCTTTACCCAAGAGGGTAAGGCGAAAATCCTGACGTTTCGATATCATTTGCCGACTTCCATATACAATCAGTTTAGTCTTGTCCGGGTTCAGGAGAAGCCTATTATTAAAACACCAATTACGTAGTTTAATAAGATCATCTTTCATCGCAGCCATAGTCGGTTCACAGTCCTGCACTTGGAATGACATAAGCAATTTAGTGTCATCAACGTAGCAGTCCGCGGAACAGTGTTGTGGGATTGATGGCAAGTCATTGGTGTAAGCCCTAAAGAGCAACGGACCGAGGATGCTTCCTTGGGGAACACCGTACCTCATTAGCAGGGGTTCGGAAAGAGAAGTATTTATACGCACAGCTTGGTACCTGTTTGACAAGTAGCTCATGAACCACAGGATGGCAGAGGGTGACAGGCCAATATCTTGTAATTTTTTAAGCAGCATATCATGGTTGACACTGTCGAATGCCTTGCTCATATCAAGGAGAACTACAGCTGATGTTTTTTTTTGGTCAATTGCGGTGAGAATGTGATCAGAAGTGTAGATAAGTGAAGTCTTACTGGAATGCCACTTTTTATTACCACTTTGATGGGCGGAGAGACGACAGTTCTCTACCAAGTAGGGCATAAGTTGATTTAAAGCTATACGCTCGCACAGTTTTGAAAGAACAGGTAATAGGGATATAGGGCGGTAGTCATTTGGCTTTTCGTGATCGCCTTCTTTCAACACGGGGATCACTTCAGCTGTTTTCCACTCAATTGGAAAGGTATTACTTGCGAGGGACTCGTTAATTATGGACTTCATGGATGGCAAAATAGCAGGAAGGCTATACTTGATCACTCGAATGCTAATTTTATCAATCCCCGGGGCTTTGTCACTTGGCATTAATGTAATTACCTTTTGGACTTCATCACAATTGACGGGTCTAAATGAAAATTTTTGTGAATGGAGATAGCACCTTGGCACAAAAGATGATTGCGTGAGGTCATAGCTGCATTCATTTGCCAACGAGAAAATTTTTTCAACTGTGTTTTGACCGATAGAGTTAAAGAATTCATTAAACTCTTTGGCCACCGCGTCATCGCTGTCGCTAAAAGACTTTTTCTTCACAGATTTTCTGGGGATACATGATCGTATCGTTTTCCAGACGCACCTTGGATTATTGGGATTGTTTCTAATCTGATTTTCAACATGTTCCCGTTCAGCTAATCTTAATTTACGCTTAACTTCCCACTTAAAATTCTTGTAGGCAGCCCAGTCCAGGCGATCGTTAGACTTCCTTGCGATCTTTCTCCAGTAATCGTTAGTTCGGATCTCATCGGTGACGCATGGGTTTGGTCGGATTCGCAATTTATTTTTTTTTAATAGGCGCATGGTCGTCTAGGAGTGGGTTGAACAATAGGTTGAAAGCATTTCTGTAGTTTATCATCTACGTCCTCAAAACAATCGATAACCGACCATGGAGCGCAGTTCAAATCGACCAGAAAGGATTCAGGGACGAAGTTTCCAGCAGCAAGAAGAGGAAACCTCTCGTGCCAAAGAAGACAGCCACAAAGGAGCCGTTGCCCAAGAAAGCGAAAGAAAGCAGCAGCAAGAGGACACCTCTAGTGCCAAAGAAGACTGCCACAAAGGAGCCGTTGCCCAAGAAAGCGATGTACTCGTGATTGCGTGATCGCGTGATCGATAACGTGGAGTCTACGTTCTAGACATAATATGTGCTTACGAATGAAATTTTGTGTAATAGCCGAACACCGATTCTATCGCGTTTTGTTTTCATTGAGATGCAAACTGGATTGGAACACGGAGCATTCATGGATGTTATGTCAGACTACCTTTACGAATCCATTGGAGGCCAGAATTTGCTCGACGACATCCTCTAATTGAGAAAACCCGTGTTGTGGTGCCTAGCGCGGCGCATATTTCCTTCACCGAGACCGTAACAGTACTATGGTTGGGAAGAAATAACCTTGTTAAAGTTGCTGTTGATGATGAATCACGAATGAGTTCAAGTGGTAAGTCAAAAGGAAGACTCGATGTATAGGTTTTTCTATCACAAACTACCTGTTCGTGTCAATTTTGGTAAGACCAGTTTGCAGAAACCTAACGTTTATGACAGTTATCAAACGAATGATTAGATTAACTTCAAACCAACATTACAAATAAAGATCCCACCAACCTCTTCAGGAAAATAAGGTCATCATGGAGCGAATGGATTAAAGATATGAAAGCCTCAAAGAACGTTACAACACAGGACGAAATGCAAAGTTTAATGTACCTTAAAGGTGTCTTAAAGATACAGTAAAGAACTGTTTCCTTTATCTTTAAGATGCCCTTAAATAACTTAAATGGTTATTTCCTTAATCTTTAAGGAGTTCGTTTAAAGCACTTAATGAACCATTTACAGTACCTTTAATAAACTCTCTTAAAGAGCAAGTAAAGAGTTTTTTAAGAGCCTTTAAGTGATCAATTAAAGGACAGGTTTTATCCTTAAAGAAAGTAAATGGTTAAGTAAATATACAGTAAACTATCCTTTACTAATCTTTAAGATAAAATTGAAGGCAGTTAAAGAAACTTTATTTTTAAGAACTTTAAGAACATTTTCTTTGAGTTTAAGTGATCATTTCAACGACAACTTTTCCCTTAAACACCTTTAAGTAATCAATTAAAGGACAGGTTTTATCCTTAAAGAGTATTAGAGCAAGTAAATATTAAGTAAATATACAGTAAACTATCCTTTACTAATCTTTCAGATGAAATTAAAGGCAGTCAAAGAAACTTTATTTTAAAGCTTTACGAACATTTTCTTTGAGTTTAAGGGATCATTTAAACGACAACTTCTCCCTTAAACATCTTTAAGATAAAATCAAAGGCACGTGATTTAGTTGCAGCTGATGCAGAACTGATGTCAGGGTTCTCAATAGGACTAGAGCGAGAATACCAGAAGTACAATGTTTTATCAACTGAAGATTTGACTAGGCATTTTCTTACTATGTATATAGTTTCGTACTACACGATGGTGTAGCACTCTTGAAAAAAAAAAAAAGTCTTTATCTGAAGAGTGCTGCACCATCGTGTAGTACGAAACTATATATATGGTAATAAAATGCCTAGTCAAATCTTCATTTGATAAAACATTGTACTTCTGGTATGTAGCAAATTGTATAAAACAAACACACCAAAAATGAAGTCATAAGGTTTTATTGCTTGTTCTACACTTACTGTACACGTAATAGTGCTTTTCAAATACAGCTCAAGTCACTTTTTGTATAAACTGCATGTAAAAGTAACTCCAGCAGCGAGTTTCATCTTGAAAATGCAATTAAATATTTCATGTTTTAACAATAATTATTAAAAAAGGAAAGATAACAAAATTTAGACCTTATCTTAAAAAACTGAGGTTAAAAATTCTAATGATGGAAAAAAAATTAACTCAGAATGGTGAGTGAAACTGCTAGAAATAGCCCTATGAATCCCATACTGTGTTAATTCTCTTTCCATGTTTGGTAACAACCTTCTATAAAAATTCTAATGTACTAAACTGGATTTGTCATAATAAATTAATATTAATTATAATTATTTTTGGTTAAATTAATATGGTAACTGCATCAGACAGTACCCTATTTGCGCACTTCATGTAAAAATTTGTCGTCCAGAATATTTCTAACTATAGCTTCATCTCCATAAATAGCAATATCTCTTAATAATTATAGATACCTTTCATAGTAATTATTTCATATGCCTAAAATGTAACAATAAATTTATTAGAGTAAATCACCATACATAATTATATTAAAATCGTACAACTATAAATGTAAATAATAAAAATTTGTATCTTGTAATATTAAATATTAATTTTCTAAATACATGAACCACATGGTGACCCATTGCAAATCATGTACGAGCTTAACAATTTTAAATGATATACCAGGAATAAAATAGAAGTCTTAATAAGCCATTCATAGAAGTTACATAATCACCAGAACAAGTCAGCAGGGTTGTCACTAAGATTTCAAGTTGCCGGGTAAATACAACAAGTAGGCGGGGAATCAAATGGCTAGGGATTTCTTTTGGTTCTATTTTTCGTCTATTTTCCAATAAAAGTAGCCGGGGGCCACTCTCTTAGTAGCCGGGGAAAATCCCCGGCCCCCGGCTCTTAATGACAACCCTGAGTCAGACTAGTGTGTTTTGTGTAAGCCAAAAAGTGGTTACGGTAACCCTTTTAGCCCTAAGAGTGATCAGCATCAAATATCTCCTTGTAATGTCAATGTTTTGTAAAACAGAGTAGTCATAGGAATTAAGGACATAATCACACAATATAAATTTGCCTCATATTTTATCGACTTCTCTCCACTACTTCTGTGAGAAATGAAAAGCGGTAACTAATGAGAATTTTAATTTTGATCTTAGGGCTTAAAGGGTTACAATTCTGATCAAAATCTTCATTCAAACCTTCTACTCAGCCGTTTTTGGCTCAACACATACCACTCCTCCCTGCGTATGAGGAACTGTTTTACTGTTACAACTTTGTGAAATCACATTCCTGTTATTACAAATAACAATATGCAATATGACTGCAAAGGATCCCAGTGCATTGCATTATTCTGACTTGTATTAATGATAGTTTTCTATCAAGTGAAATGACTCAATTTTGCATTTGCAGCACCTACATTTAGTAGGGACTTGGCCATAACGCCACACCTTATAATTACTGTATGTAAAGAGTATGTTTAATAATTTTTATATGTTGCTTCAGAGGGTGTGATTTAGTTTTTCAATTTTATGCTCTAAACACATGCCCAGTCAGGGCAATCTTCGGGTTTAGGCACAGAAGAACGCACCTCCTCTCTCCTAACACGCTTCACTGCTCTCTGCTGAGAGCGTTTGCTGACTGTTTTGAGGTATCTTTTGTCCAACTTCCTTTTTCTCTTTTTGAGCAGTTCACTTTCCCAAGGTATAGTTTTAATAACATATACCTTCGAGCCTTCTTCCTCCCCTGACTCTTCAGAGGACATGTATGGCTCAGCTAATATTTCTGCTATTCTTCCCTTTGTACCAGCATCCCACTTCTTGACACTTTCTAAAGCTAATGTCCGTCTGGTCATTTTCTAAAGACAAAATAAAGATGAATTTTTGTTCAGAAACGCATTGATAGTTGCAGGAAATAATACAGGGCTGGGATAATGAGGGCCTTCACAGACTATGACTATGTACTACATGTACAAATGTAAACACTTAATTGCCAACATGCAAGCATTCAAGACCTACGGATATTATTGGTAAAAAAAAAAGCAAGTGACTGTAAGGCCAGTAAGAACATAATTTTGTCCTCACAGCATTTGTTTAATTAACTACAGTGGAAGCCTTGCTGATACCAACATTAAAACTGGTCCTTTAGTAGACCACATGGTTTCTGCATCTAGGGGCTAAGTGTTGGTACCCGTATTTTATAAGTTAAATTTTTTGAAGTTACCTTGCAAGCCTAAAGGCTAGTTTCAAACACATTATAAAAGTTGAAAGCAAAGTGAATGAATTTTTCTAATTTTTTTCCTTTCCGTATTATTGTTGGCAGCACTTCTGTTGAGTGTTTATGCCTGAATAGCCCACCACAGTAGCTCATTATTATGCATAAATGTCCAGCCATTGTGCTCACTACAAAATCTACAATTGTTGTATTAATTTTATGAACCGAAGCCAATATTGTTACAGAGAACAAAATCTACATACAGGTTACAGGTAACTGCCTGCATCAGTTAATTGTCGACACAAGGGAGGACACAACAAATTGTGCACAAGCAAAAGGTTAAACTGATCTACAGTGGGTACATGTTTGCTTCTTTCTTTGTTAACGAAAAATATTCTCACAAGAAATAAATATTGTTGTGGAAGTCTGGCCATGCTGCTTTACCTAATAATGCAGGTATGAATACAAGTGCTGTATGTATAGTACATTAAGATAGTTTACCTCTCTCTTCCTTCCCTGTCTCCGACACTTCTGTTTATGGAGTTCATACATTCCATTGGCCTTCTTTTGCTTTGTTTCAAGCCTGGTTAAAAAGTATCGCCTAAAAGACTCTAAAGATAAAAATTGATATTAGAAAGTGACAAAAATGATCATATCCAATATTCAAGTCTCAGTTATGCGAAAGAGCTGATTGGCAATGAATCCCATCTACAAGATTTTCTCGTTTAGTTCTTCTTGCTGGTCATGTTCTGTTTTATTTGTCTATTTAATGCCAATTAGAATTAAATTTATACATTAAAAAGTAACTACACTGCAAACTATGAGTGACCTCTCCAAAGAAGCTTAGGCTTTTGGCGCTGGATTGTTAATCTGGCCAGCATTATTACATGAACACATAGATTTTAAAACCATCATGGGAAAAGGCTGCAAGGACCCCTGAATATTCATTTTTACATAAACAATGATAAAATTTTGTATGGTTTACTATTCTCATGGAAATTGATTTAAAAAAATTGATATTGATCCCTTAAAACCCTAGGCTTAAAACAAAAAAATTGCCTTGCAACAGTTGGTGTATACCCCTAGGAATGCATAATATGACTTTATGTTCTTCTTCCCATCTTGTAAATGCTTCCTCTTGCATTGGGTGTCAGTTGGACTCCTTGCCTTAGTGCTGAATAGGCCTGTTTTGCAACAAAATTTAGATACTAACTTGGAATAGACAAGTAAAGGATGTTATGGGAAGTGATGAATGGCAAAAAAAGATTTAGTACAGGATGAGGCCTACCATCAATCTGGGCATCTGACCATAAACAGTGCTCTTTTCCTCCAACATAATGGAAAACTTCCTCTCTGACTCGCTTCAAAATTTCAACATTGTGTGGAGAGTTTACGCTAATAGAGAGGACATCAACAAATGAATACCTTCAATTTCATGACGATTCAAATTAAATAATCCTGCTAACAAAGAAATACAAAAATGAAGTCCAAACTTACAAAATAAGACTGTTCTCTAGTATCCAGATCTGATAACTTAACCAGACCAAATCTCAGTGGCAAATGTAGGGACCAAAGTGACTTATCGAGTTCAGGAAAACTGAGTAATTAGGCAGTGTGGTTTGTCAACTCATCTGGGATTTAAGCCAATTTAAGGTGTCATATAATTAAGGGTGTCTTTGGTGCAAAGTAGAAATAACTTGCGAATGAAACCACTGCAATGATTCGGTCCGGGTTAGTGGGCAAGATTGTAAATGACTGGTCACTCCCGAAACTAAACATAAAAAATAAAATAATTCTGATGTTCATTACCTCTCATTAAGATGAAAGCCAGCAAAATCATTCTTTTCTGAAAGTGTTGCAAACACTTTACGCAAGGTACGCTGAGAAAGAAAATGAAGATGGAAACCAATTTTATAGAGTTTTACACACAACTTGTTGTTCCAGAAAAAAATCCATACTCTCCTCATGGATGATTTTTGGGTTTCAATGCCCCCACCCCCTTGAACAGTCCAGTTTAGCTTCGTACTTTCCTTTAAAAAATTTGGCCTTTAAGACCCCCTACCCTTTGGTATTTCCAATGACCATATCATCCTTAGAGTCAGGGTATGGATATTTTCTGGAACTACACAATATTCTTTTTGGTCAAGGACTGGAAATTGAGAAAAAAAAAACAGAAATTTGGATTTACCACCTAGGTTAGTACGGTGAATTAGAACGTAGCCACCCAAAAGGATTTTTTATAGCTTCCATTTGGGGAACTACCGTTCGCCAGAGTGCAAGAACAATACCCTGTTATTTGAGAATGGGCTGCCTGTGGGAATTCGCTGAAAATTCTGCCCGAATTTCTAGGCTCTTTCGGATTGACTACCAGCAAAAAAGGGTTCACAGATTACGGAATTCACGGAACTAACTTTAAGAAGAATTAAGTTTCTTATTAAGGCTTAAATATAGTCAATACTGGTTTGAGCTTGAGTTAGCCGACAAAATATATGTCAGTTACCAGGCGTTGTGACCTCTCGGCGCGCAGTGATGCATCACATACTGACAAAACGAGAAACACTCAAACGGCTGTCCTCATTTTTTTTTTGGCCAATTTACCACACAAAATCAATTGTCGACTGCGTAGGAACAATAACTTAATAATCCTTAATTTTATGTTATCAACAAAGAACATGCAAATTACCAATAACACTGAAAATGAAGCACAACTGGAGCTTCATGCTTCGCTCATGTGGTCTCACCGCCACAGAATTTTAACTGAAATTAAAGTGTACCAAGCTTATAAGCTTACAAGTTTTTCAAACAGTACTCACCCGACAAGTTGAAGGAACCTGGATTTGCTTTTTTTTACGTTTCTGTAGGGGCTGTGCGGCATGCCCACGATTTCCAGTTTTCTGGTTCTCTTCGATGTCTTTGAGCTTATTCAGAACCTCGCTGAGGACTTTGTTGTGTTCTTCGCCTCTCGCTTTCAGCTCGTCTCGCAGCTTCTGATTTTCTTCTATCACTTCTTTGTTTTTTTGTAAAGTCCGCTCCAGAAGAAGGACGCGTTCGTCAGATATTTCTGCCATATTTAGTCACAGAACCTTTGAACAAGACCTTTGCGGTGATGAGTCGGCCGTTTGAATGAAACCGCGCGCACCAGAAATAACGTTCAAGTTGGCGCTAAAAGATAATGTATTACTCCTCAGGGGGTAGGGTGAGGGTTGAACAGTTCCAGGATTCAATCTTATAAAATATATATATATTTACTTGTTTTAATTTTTTATATATATTATTGATTTACTTCTATGTTTAAAGTATATCCAGGAACAGTAGGCCGTTTTTTTTTTAAAGGCTCAGCCCGAGACAGGAGATCTATTGCTGCCCGAGGGAGGGCTGGTGATATTGATAAGCGCGCGCCAGAAATAATGTAATTTCGTATTTTGGCGCTCAAAAGATAATATATTACTCCTCAGGGGGAGGGCGAGGGTTGAACAGTTTCAAGATTCGATCTTTTAAAACATATATATTTACTTGATTCTATTATTTTTCTTATATTATTGATTTACTTCTATATTTAAACATATCTAGGAACAGTAGGCTTATTTTCTTGTAAAGGCTCAGCGCTCAGTCCGAGACGGGAGATCGATTGCTGCCCGAGAGAGGGCTGGTGATATTGTAAAGGCTACATTCGATCGTCACAAATAAAAACTTTTGCGCGCGGAACATTCGCAAAACGATCATGGAGTGCAGTGAAGGGAAAGACTATATTTACTGTCCTCATTGTAATGAAAACGTCTCCAGATCTACCTATCGAAGGCACCAGTTAATGTCCGTTAAAAGAAAACGAGAAGCAAGGAGTAGCTCATCGGACTCTGACTCCTCAGAATCTTCAGAGCTCGATCCACCGAACTCTTCTCTGGGATCTTTCGATATCGAGAGCGGTAAGTGGGCATTATATTACTTTGTATTATAATTCATTGCCTTTTCACAGCGTCGATCAAACATATCGGCCACCTTATTACTCAGTTTGTTGTTTCATGTGATAACTTCCAGCCTTGATTGAAGAAACGAGTTCTCATCTCTGGTTCACTACGTCTATGTACGTGACGTGGTATTATTGTGAACTGCATGACCTCATTAAATTTTTGTGTGCCCAGAATAAAGATATACGAACTATATATTTTTCAGAGGCTCCTCGAATGAAAAAATATTTCAAATTAGGAATGTGCTTAAAAATAGCCAAAAAAAAAATTATTTCATGTGAATGTTGATAATGATGATGCTGCTGCTGCTGCTGATGATGGTGATTATTATTATATTTATTTAATTATTATTCTCTGATTATAGTGACAGTGGTAAGGCCGGGATGATTTCTTTTTCAACCTTATAAAAAGTAACATTTTCCAATTACTGATGTGTAGCTGTCAAATTAATGCCCCAGGGGTTTGACTCCTAATAATTCCTTGTCCAGCGGTAGAGAATAAGGTTTTGTAATCTGAGTCTTTGGGAATGTAATCACCACAATTGTGGAGAAATTTGAAGATTTTAGGGAGGAATGGTGGTTTTCTTGCTGTCGTGCTGGTGGACAGAATAATTCAAACAGTTTAACACAGGTGTCAAATAAAAATTAAAAAAAAACAAGTTCATTTTACCAACAAAACTACCTCTTCAGACTCTTGAAACAATAGCTACTCTAGTAAACTATAATAGGTATAGTTTTCATTATGTGTAATATTATTAACCTCACAATAACCTGCTGACTCAAGTTGAAAAAGGTGGTCCATTTGTTGGCTCATTTAAAAAGTAATTGAATACATTTTGTGACCTGAAAAAGGCCTATGAAAGGGAAATTGAATGGTGTTTTGGCTATGGAGGGAGGAATTTAAACAATGAGACAATCTGAAAAAAAAAATCAAATTGTTTTTTTCCTTGTGTCACTCAAAGTGGAAATATCTATGGTTTTTGCTACTGTGTAATGTTATCTGTGTACTTTGTAACAGCTTATGAAGGTGATGACTGTGATGAAAATGTGGCACCAGTTTATTCATCATCAAAGCAAGGAGGAATGGCAGAAGACAACTGGGACATTAACAATGGCATGGTAAATCAATAATACAGTGTAGCAAAATCTACTTCATTTAGTCTTGGCATGGTGGTTGGGTTGAGCAATTTAAACATTATTGAATGAAACAAACAATTCAAATGAAAGTAAAAGGTTCAGAAACCCTACTGACTGGAGGCAAACCAGATGGATTTTTCAAGCATGTTAGAACACCACCAAGTCCAGCAAACAATCAGGGCAGAACGTGATCTCAGATGTTTCATGATTGCAAGGTCCAGTGCTTTAACTAACTGATTGGTGCTGCCCCATGCCAAAAGCTCCTTCCCAATATTTTAATATCTTGCTGCAATATTCATTTACATCTTCTGATCTATGTGTAGCTCCTTTATGCACCAGAGCTTAGACATAAACTTGTGAACAATCTCTTTACTTGCACAGGAGGATGATAAAGGCAATACCAGCATTGAAGATATAACTGACAGTGATGTAAACCCAGACAGTGGTGAAAGTGAGCTCAGTAATAACAGTGAGAATGAAAGTAGTGATGATGAAAGTGACAGTGATGGAGCAGAGAACTGGGATGGTATTCTAGCAGAGGAATTTAACAGAGATATCCCAAAAGCAACACCTTTACCTGAGCCTCACAGGAAGAAAAGCAGATTGCAGAAGGTTAATTCTTTGGTGTTTTGGCTGGTATACTTTCTTTTAATTTGGCAAGCTTCATGCAAGATTAGTGACAATGGCTTGGTGTGGCTGCTCCAGTTTCTTTTTAAGTTTCTTAAGATCCTTGGAGTTACAATTTCTAATGAATTTTTAGCTGATCTCATCAGTGTCCTACCTACTTCATTGTATCTGCTTCGCCAATTTATTAACCTAGACAGAGATTATTTCACAAAGTATGTTGTTTGCCCAAAGTGCACAAAGCTCTATAGCTATGATTCTTGCCTGAAAATGGAAGCTGGCAACAGAATTGTAGGCCGGACGTGTTCCAATACTTTCATGACAAGAGGGCGAAGAAAATCCTGCAATGCACAGCTAGTAAGGCGAGTAAAACTGAAAGATGGCAAAGTGCAATTTTATCCTATTTACTACTACTGCTACAGTAGCATAATCGAAGAACTTGAACGGTTACTCCAGCGGAAAGGGATACCAGAGAGTTGTGAAGAGTGGAGGAATCAGCCACAAAGAGAAGGAATAGTTTCAGATGTGTACAGTGGCAAAATCTGGAAAGACTTCCAGAAATACAAAGGACATGATTTCTTAAGTCTTCCCAGAAATTATGGATTAATGCTAAATTTTGATTTTTTTCAACCCATCAAACATCGCAAGGATTACTCGGTAGGTGTTCTTTATCTTGTGGTTTTAAACTTGCCAAGACACCTACGTTTTAAGTGGGAGAATGTTATTGTAGTGGGAATTGTCCCCTCTTTAGACAAGGAACCAAAAACATTAAATGAATTTTTAGTTCCAGCTGTGGATGAGCTTAAAGCTTTGTGGAGAGGCGTGCCTCTAAAAACAAGTCTAAGCTCCATCTCTCTTAAGTTCCGTGCAGCTTTGCTGAGTATAGCAGCTGATGTCCCGGCAGCCCGCAAGCTGTGTGGTTTTAAAGGACATAGTGCTCATCGTGGATGTTCCCGCTGCTTAAAAGTGTTCCCTGGTGGGTTTGGTGAGAAAAAGGATTATTCTGGGTTTGACAGAGAAAACTGGCAGCCACGTACATGCATAGACCACAGATCAAACGCTAGAAAAATAGAAAGAAGTACAACAGTATCAAGCAGGAACAAGTTAAGCCAGAAGTATGGCATAAATTACTGGAGCATATTATTAGACCTTGAGTACTTTGACATAATCAGATTTTGCACAGTGGACCCAATGCATAACCTGTTTTTAGGAACATCTAAACATGTTTTTAAGCTATGGGACAAACAAGGAATCATTGGGAAGAAGGAAATGAAGTTACTTGAGAAGCGCATCGAGGAGATGGATGTTCCAAGTGACATTGGGCGGTTGCCCAAGAAAATTTCCTCAAACTATGGCTCTTATACTGCAGAACAGTGGAAGAACTGGACTGTAATATATTCTATGTATGCACTCAAAGGGGTAATTGCAGATAAACATCTTCAGTGTTGGCAGACCTTTGTTTTGGCTTGCAGATATTTGTGCAAAAGCACTATCTCTTTTGTAGATTTACAGAAAGCTGACTTGCTCCTCTTAAAATTCTGTAAACAATTTGAAAAATTGTATGGAAAAAAAGCCATCACCCCAAACATGCATCTGCACTGCCATCTGAAAGACATCATAATTGACCATGGCCCAGTATACAGTTTCTGGTGTTTCAGTTTTGAAAGGTACAATGGCATTATGGGAAATATTTTTACTAACAAGAGATCCCTTGAACTCCAGCTTATGAGGAAGCTAATGGTTCAACGTTTCCTTGACAACACAAAGCTTCCATCACATTACCAAGAAGACTTTCTTGGCTTGTTGCACAGTCCTGATGCATCTGAAAGTTCTATCACTCAATCAGATTCATGCACCCTATCTAATATGTCAACAATCATTCCTGTAACTCATGCAAACTGGTCTGACCTTTCTAATATTATTCTGCCATCAAGTTACAAAGTTAGAAGTCTTGAAAGTGATGAACAACTCTCACTATGGACTGTTTACAAGAGTCTCTATACAGAACAGGTAATTGAGAGGAATTCTTTGGCTGAAACCGTCAAAACATATTCATCAGTGACTTTGGGAAACCTGTTTTATGGTTCAAAGAGTGACTGCCGTTCTTTGCGCTCAGCCAGAATCTATGCCTCATGGGCAATGGCAGATCAGGATAAAATAAACCTCGAACGATTTTATCTTCTTGCTGGTCATGTTCTGTTTTATTTGTCTCATTCTATTAAGTTGAATGGGAAGTATGTGAAACATGTTTTTGCCTCTGTTATGTGGTATAGACCTGATGACCATTCTGATCAGTTTGGAAATCCAACCAAGACCTTTAAACTCAATGAGTTCTTGGCTTATGGTCCATCTAGTTTCCTACCAGTGCAGAGGATTTATTGTAGAGCTGCAGCGGCAGAAACACTAGTGGGGGGAGAAAAGAAAATTGTCACTGTACCTCTTGATCGCTACCAGGTATTGGCCTGACTGTAAGATGAGAATACTGGCTTAACATACAATCATTTTCCTCTTTGGTATGAAAATATTAAGCCTGACTATACTGACTTGACCCACAATTTATTATTTGAATGTCCCCCTGGGTAGTGTATACCTGAGCATATTGGCTTGACCTACAATCATTTGAATGTCCTCCTGGGTAGTGTATACCTGAGGGCCACTGTTTTATTTTTCTCCTCTGCTGAGACTGTCACCTTGACGTGGTAGAGGGGCGTGAGTGTCTCTGTGATTTTTGACCTATTCTGAAATTATTATTCTGGAAAGGTCAAAGACAAGAGTCCAGACAAAGAACAGTCTCAATGAACATACTTTGAAACTAACTTTGAAACCTGGCGAGCATATACCTGATGGTTAGAGTAATCTAATAATGTCACTAAATAATTCTAACATTGAAACCTCCTGGGTAGCATATACCTGATGGTTAAAGTAATCTAATAATGTCACAAAATAATTCTAACTTCGAAACCTCCTGGGTAGCATATACCTGATGGTTAAAGTAATCTAATAATGTCACAACATAATTCTAATTTTTAAGCCTCCTGGGTAGGATATACCTGATGGTTACAGTAATCTAATAATGTCACAAAATAATTCCAACTTTGAAACCTCCTGGGTAGGATATACCTGATGGTTACAGTAATCTAATAATGTCACAAAATAATTATAACATTGAAACCTCCTGGGTAGCATATACCCGATGGTTACAGTAATCTAATAATGTCACAAAATAATTCCATGGTAACTTTGAAACCTCCTGGGTAGCATATACCTGTGGTTACAGTAATCTAATAATGTCACAAAATAATTCTAAGTTTGAAACCTCCTGGGTAGCATATACCTGATGGTTAAAGTAATCTAATAATGTCACAAAATAATTCTAATTTTGAAACCTCCTGGGTAGCATATACCTGATGGTTACAGTAATCTAATAATGTCACAAAATAATTCTAAGTTTGAAACCTCCTGGGTAGCATATACCTGATGGTTAAAGTAATCTAATAATGTCACAAAATAATTCTAATTTTTAAACCTCCTGGGTAGCATATACCTGATGGTTACAGTAATCTAATAATGTCACAAAATAATTCTAACTTTGAAACCTCCTGGGTAGGATATACCTGATGGTTATAGTAATCTAATAATGTCACAAAATAATTATAACATTGCAGCCTCCTGGGTAGCATATACCTGATGGTTACAGTAATCTAATAATGTCACAAAATAATTCCATGGTAACTTTGAAACCTCCTGGGTAGCATATACCTGTGGTTACAGTAATCTAATAATGTCACTATATAATTCTAACTTTGAAACCTTGGTTTGCATTTGAGCATATTTAATGTCGACCGTGAACGACAGTGAATGGTAATACTTTTGGAGATTGTTGCTTTCCTATTGTCTTTCTATCCAATCACATTACAGGTTTTGCCCTCTTGTTACAAACAATCAACTATTTATCACACATTAACTGAATGAATGCCTTTGTTTTGTCATTAGCATTTTTTCTTCCTTTGATCTTTGGAGTCTATCAGCAATGGAGTCTGTCAGTAATAAAAAGCGAAAACGTTCGGTCGAGCAAAAGTTGAACAGCGAGCGAAATGATTATTACAAGAAGCTAAGAAAAGAGCAAAAGAAGAAGAGGAAAAAGCGAAGGAATGGTTCAGAAAAGCAACCAGAAGCACCAGCAATCAAAAGAAACACAGAAAGACAGAAAGAAACACAGCTACCAGAGGCAGCAAGGAACGAACCAAAAAAGGTCGAATTAGCAGAGGGATCAAAGACTGTCACAGCAACAAACGAGGCAAGGAAGGACGAACTAGCAGAACGACCAGAGACAGCAAGCAAGGAAGTGAAGAAGAATGAAGCAGTAAACTACTGGCCTCGTCAGTTAATTGTAAGAAAAGATGAGTCTTCGAGGGGGAAATTGATATTATCGGCGGCCTTGAAAGTTAACACAGAAACCAACAAGACGAGGACAGAAACAACTAAGAAGAGACGTCTAGCTCAAGCTCCACGAAGCGAGAAAAAGTTCCTAAGCGATACTGATGTGACGGAGTTGACAAATGTGAAACGTGTCGCTGGGGCAAAGCCACTCGGGAGTGGAACGTTTGGAACTTGTTATCCAGGCACCTTTCGTCAATATCGAGTCGTTATCAAAGAATATAAGGCTAGAACCCACATGAACGGGGAACACGACAGTTTGGAGCGGTTAAGGCGAGCAGCAAGACACGAAGCGCGTGTTATAAAACAACTAGGCGACCACCCAGGGATTCCTTGGCTGTTCGGTGTATGCACCGCAAAAATGCCTGTCAGCATTGTCATGAAGTTTCACAACGATGGCGAAGAAAGTGTGACAATCTACAAAGCGGCAAAAGACAAGAAAGTGGCAGAAGCAAAGAAATGGAACGGCATATTTTTGGAAACTTCGGAAGCTTTGGAACATATTCATAATTGTGGGTATGCCCACAACGATCTAAAGAGTAACAACGTGGTATTAGAAAAGAGGGAGGACCAGCAGCTGCACCCTGTTATAATAGATTTTGGTAATAGTGTGCTGTTAAAGAAGGCAAAATCTCCCGTTGCCAAACCGGTACATCAAAGGAAAGCTTACCAGAACTCTTATATTGCCCCTGAACTATTAGACGGAACAGGAAAGCCGTCTGTTGAGAGCGATATTTACGCGTTAGCTTTTTTGATCAAAGGTGTTTACATTATTCTTGGAAATATTGGAAATATTGATGCTAACGTAAAATGTGCTTTGGCAAAGTTACCTAAAAGTAGACCGCCGATCTCAGTTTTAAAAGTGGCCTTTAGCGTTGACAATTAAATCTTCCTTTACTATGTAATTGTAAGCCTTTAAGATTTTTTAAACTACGATGGGTTAGGTAAGTTTATGTGATAAGATTTCGGCGAATCGCTTAATTCATTCATAGTGGTAGTCACTGTTAAGGTGGACGTACGTAACCAATTATGACAAAGGAGAGATTAAGCATCACGTTTACGGTAAACGGCAACCGTCAAATTGTACCACTTGACCAAGTTTTCCCTTTACTTGTTGTCTACTGTTGATTATCTATACACATATATAAATTAGTAGTTTTACGCTAGTTTTATATATGCAAAATATTATTATTTTGGACAGTTTTTATTTGTCATTTCTTCAAGAAATTGTCAGCTTGAATCTGCCCTTGGTGGTAAATGTATTTCTAAGTTTCTCTAATGTTTTCTCGTCCCTTGGTCTTGGGTTGCGAGTCAAACTGATATTTCTAACAGGTGAAAACGAATGTCTGTATACTTTTTCACACGATAATCCGAATGACGTTTTCTCTTTTGTCACTGTACGAGAGAATACCTGTTTGGCTGATACTATTTAACTTCAATTCAGGTTCCCTCTTCTCTTATAGTGAATATTATTCTGAGTGTCATACTGTGGAGGTAAATTACGGGGGCGGGGGGAAATTTCTAATTTAGCTGCTTTGTGGTTTACGTACCCAAATGCTCATCGAATGGTAAATTTGTTGTTGTTGTTGTTACTGGTTTTGAGGCGTATTTTTGTAATTTATAAAATAGTTTTTAAATACCACTTGCACCTTTTGTTCTGCAAATTTCAATTGTAATTACAAAACACAATTTTTAACAGGCGGTATGCCTTACAACTTTAACTGATTATTATTCGAAAACGTACATTTTCCTGTTTCCTGATTTCTATATTTTATGAAAAATGTATACATATACATGTCTTTAAGTGCATATGAAAGAACAAGTTTTGTGGAAGGACTTTGAAGTTCATTTAAGAAGCTTTAAGAGGATTTAGTTTTGTGTCTTAAAGAATGACAAATATTTACATGTATTTAATTGCGATCATTACAGCTTATTAAAGCTTACAATATATTTAATGAACCTTTACAGCGTCAACTTAAATGAATGTTAGTCTTTAGATAGGTAAATTGTATTTAAGGCAACCTAAATATTCTTAAAGGCATCTTAATGGTACATATCTACTTTAAGGAATTTAACGATCTTTAAGTGTAAACTTAAATGTATTCATTACATTTAAGTGACTTTTAATTTTTTCTTAAAGATAAGTAAATCTGTCATTTCGTCCTGTGCAAATTTTAACTCATCTTAAAGTTTTGAACAATGTTATTTTGGGTGAAGTTTTCAGTGAACCATTTTTAAATAAACAAAGAAAGTGTGCAACGGATGATTATGTCCTCCAGCTGCAGTGACTATCTCCAGAATCTTCAGAAAAATGTTCAAAAAATAGTTCAGCTATAATTTCCTTATTTTCTCAGATTTAAGTAAGTTGATCTCCACATTCACGAAACATGTTATATAGATGTTATTCTAATTATTATTATATAAATGCTTTATCTGTTATTATAAGTGCTGAAGGACATCCTGGACAAACATCTGGGCTGAGTTGCTAGAGGCTAGAGTTGCACTCGGCGCAACTCTTACGCCTCTTTCGTACTCTCCAAACTTCCCAAGTGCTCAGTATCTCAACATACGCCAGCTGACGCATGAACTAATTGTTAATTTATACAAATTGAACAAAACAATATTGACGTCAATACAACCCCCTCGAGCGAACTTCGCTAGGCTTCAGGTGGCAAAATACAGTGATTTTGAATATTATGAAATTGTCCACTCAAGTGTCTACCCTGTCTCATTGTGTTTAACTCACTGGGGCGGAATGCCAGACAGGCCTAAAAGGCAAAAACCATATTTTTAACTATTCTAGAAAGAAGGAAGTGTTAGCCCATATTGAGTTTATGTTAAGAGTTAGGCAAAAGAACAAATGGTCACCAGTTATATAACTGTGACATTTACAGTTCTGAGATAGTTTATTATGATATGTATTTAAATGTTTCTAACATTTGGCCGATCGGTGTGGAAGTGCAGCAATAAAGTAGAGAGACTTAGAACACAAAAAGACCGGGTTCTATTCTGGGTTGCCGGAACTTCTTTCCTATAATTAGAAACAGGTTCAATATCGAGTAAAAATTATCTCAAGAGGGTCGAAAATGGTAGCGACCCGAAACTGAGTCCAAGTAAAACTGACGTTAACTGCTTAGTAACCATACCTTCAATCATGCGTATAAATTCATCCATCAACTTAATTTTGCTAAAGTTAAGGAAGCTTCTTTGAAGCCAGAAGTTCCTCGGAAAACTGTGAAAGGTAAGAGGCGAGTGTACATTTTAATAATGCTTACAGGTATTTTTTTTTTTTATGAAATACATATGTTGAGACCAATATACCACAATTTCTAAGTTGATGTGAAACATAGAGTAAACTGCAAAGTATAACATGCATATCTTGTTATCTTCGATACTTTTTTGACGACCAGTTGTTAGCTAGGTGGGAAATTTATAATACGAGGGCTACGTACCCAAAAACCCAAAGCTGTCTTGTGCTTCTTTTGCTTATTGCGAATTAATAAATAAATAAATAAAATAACCTTTTTTTGTTGATGACTTTAAACTTCTTACAAAGTTTATGAATTTAATTCTGGTCTCATTTAAGAGCACAGATGGTCTAGAATGTCAATTTATTTCTAATCTTGATTCAAAAATAAACAACAAGAACTAAAAAAAAAAACGATTTCATAACGTACTGTCCGGTGAACCAAAGTGCCTGCTGTACAGGGAGGGGGGGGTAGGGGGGGGGGGGGGGGGAGGGGGAGAGGGGATTGTTAGGAATACATTTTTTGGTTTCAAGCTTATGTAATATCTTAATTATATCATCAAGCTACCTTTCAAGTTGTCAGTTATATGATGTATAACTCATAGTAGTCACTAATACCCAACATTCTGAGTGTGTTTCCCATCGCCTTAGCTTTCATATATCGAAATGATTCAGAGAGATGATGACAGTGATGCTTGACAATAACTAAATTTATTACAAAATTTGAAAAGCATGGAACCGAAACTTATCTAAACTTAAGGATATTGATTGAATTGCAGGATATTGATTGAATTGCGCAGTTCATAAAAGGTGGAGGTGTAATGCATTTTGTTCTGTAATTAAAAAATTAAAAATTAATATTAAGCCCTTATTTACAGCGTTTATAGAACTACATGTAATGTTAAACGCTGCTGTAAGCAAGCGTCCTTGAAATCAAAATGTTATGGGATAAAAAAGAAACTACTTTTAAATCTAGGCATCAACGTTCCTTAAAAAATGTACATGTAAATTAAGGTTTTTCTATTGTTGCTCTATTCAGCGAAGCAAGACTTAACTGAAACCAATACAACCCTCATTAACAATTTAAATTAAATTTGAAATAAACGTCAACTGCGTGGTCAGAAAGTATCAGAATCCTAGCTCTATTTTAAAGATTTTTTGACAAACCTATTATCGCGCCTGACTTGAATGACTTGGCAAATTACAGACTGAGCAGTGTTTCATGTGGCCCAATACAGTTTATTTGCACTCTATAACGTCCTATTATTGTCGCCCCACAAGGGAGGAATATGATTTATTCGATCACTGTATGTGAGAAAGTGGTGAGGAAGGAAGAAGGCAAAAATCTTTTGGAGTCGTAGGGAAAAAAAAACTTCCATTTCAGGAGCGAGATCACCCTTTACGAATGAATTACTTGCAATTTATGAAAATATTGATGGGTCTTAATAAAAACTTCCTGTTTCGATAACCATCGAAACGAAATTATTCTTCAGTCAAAATCTATACAGAACTAACGAACAAAGCAATCGAGAAATAGAAAATAAATAAATCATGATAAATTAATGCATCAATAAAAATACCCATCCTGAGAGCTTTGCTCTTAGTATTTTTACCCAGGTATTATTACCAGTGCTATGACCAGAAGTACAGTTTATTATTTCTTTATTTACTTTTTTTTTTTCTATCTAATTCGTCACGGTTATCATTCTCAGACACAAAGAGCTTTTTGCTAATTAGTTTACATAAAGACGTCTTCTTCTCTTTGCAAGGATATTTAGACTCTGGCGAAAACTGTTTTTGAGAAGAGGATCGCAAACGCACTGGTCGAAAGCACTGATGGAATTGCAGCAAAGAAAAGCTCTTGCAAATGGGGATCACGTGACCGACAGGCAAAAACAATGGGCATCCCTTGGTGCTTGGTTTTTGGGACCCAAAGGAGAAAATGGGGAATTGTTTCGGGACCTCTTGACGAAGGCTGTCGATTCGCATATCGGATTCCGTCACAGGTAATTTAAAGTACAGGAGCACACATGTAAGGTGGTCAGTAATAATCAGGCTATAATATGTTGTCTTCATTTATTTTTCTTAAATGGGGAATTCATTTCTCTTACAAGCTTGAATTTGTTCTTGTAATTAATCACTTCTATAGTTATTTGAAATTTTCAAAACCAGAAGCATGATCATTAAAATTATCATCGAAAATGGCTTATTTGTAAGCTTTGCGTCATTACTCCAAAAGCCTACGTACAGAGGTCGCACAAAATGGAAAGGGGACAAAGGAAGCCGTATTGGACGCTCGGAAACTGGCATTTTAAGCAAATATAGACACCCTGAATGGTTTTATTCGACTTTCATTCTAATTAAGACGGCTACCGCGTTTCCCGCAGAAACGACGCTGGTTCACGCACGCTCACTACTTAGTATTAAGAAAATCTCGTCAGCTCGTAATCGTCCTTGTCTCTAATTACAAAGAGCTCTTAAGCTATCTCAAAAAACTAAGAGTCGTGTGCCCACAGACAAATGGCTTCACACCACAAAAGTATCACATTTATTCATTTCATACTCACCTCATCCAATAATTGTCCTTTGTGTTCAACAGTTACTTTCCCTGTGATACCCCTTACGTCACAGACCAGCTTCGAGAAGCAGGATCCTTCAGCTTTGCCATGGAGAAGTTAAAAACTGAGATGGAAAAATTGCAGGCCGAATTAAAAAAGTCTGTTCCATTCTTCAGTTCGAGATACAAGGTAAAGGCATCAAGAATTAATTACTTTTCAAGCATCAATTCATCTATTCATTTCGTTTTTCCTCATGAAAAATAATGATAGCAACAAAACGATAATGACAAAAATAAAGATAAGGAAAAAGATAAAAATAAAAACAAAGCCATGATAATGATAATTACAGTGATAATGATAATGATAAAGTTAAGAATAATGATAATTATAATAATAACGATAAAGATAATGATAAGTATGTTTAATCAAATGGTGACGAGTGAAAAAAGGCTCGGGAAATTATTAGGATTTGGACAAAACGCAAGTGAAATTATTCCCTAATTTCACGAGTATACCATTTGATTACCTATTAATATCATGGGTGACGAATTACGTTAGCAGTCTTGGATTTTTGACATGTTTATCCTGGATCGTATCGATCGACTCTCTCAAATGTTTAGACCTTAAATTTGGCTTCTAAAGTTCAGAATTTTTCAGACTTTTACGGCAAAATACCTGTTAGAATCCTTCTTGATGTTCTCTTGTGTGTTCAGGTTTTCTAAAGCGTATTTTTGTGCCCTGACATCTTCATTCACGGCATTTTAAAACTTCGTCGCCATCTTGACACTGAGACGTACGGAAGGTTGCCATGGCAATTTTGTAATTTTACAGGTGAAATTACAAATTAACCCTGAAATTTCGCGCCAAAATTAAGGAGTAATTCGTCACCTATGATATTATGATAGTAATAATCAGCATAAAGATAAAGATAAAGACAATGATATTGATAATGACAGTGAGAATGGTAATGATAATGATAATGATAATGAGCATTATAATGATAATGATATGATGATGACAAGGACAATGATAATGATAAAGTTTTGAAAATGATAATGGTGATGATAACGACAAAGGTCTTGAAAATGACAATTGATACTACTACTAGTGCTACTGCTAATAATATTTCATTCAACTTTAAAAATGTGTACGTAATTTACAGAAATGTTTGAAGGAAGAATTAAGCACTATATAACATTAAGAATTGTTTATATCATAAAAAAAAAAAAAACAATCACTGTGTCAATAACGATTTCCCAAATACATTCCTTGCCGCTCTGATGCGGTCAAGAACTCTTGCAGGCAGTCCAGAGATTTAAATTAAGTCATTACAAAAGAGAATTATCCGCCTCTGATATTAAAAAGTAAACAAGTTAAATAACAAGTGATAATAATAATAATAATAATAATAATAATAACAGGGATAATAATACAATAATTTTATTCAACTTTAAAAATGTGTACATAATTTACAGAAATATTTGAAGTAAGAATTAAGCACTATATAACATTAAGAATTATATAAATCATAAAAATACAATCACTATGTCAATAACGATTAACAAATACATTCCTGACGGCTCGGATGCGATCAATGACTCTTGTAGGCAGTCCAGAGTTATAATAATATTCATATAATACTATGCATATAATATTAATAATAATAATTCATATAATAGTAATAATAGTAATGATGATAATAATAATAATAATAATAATAACAGGAGGCCATAATAATAATAACAAATAAGTATAGGTAAGTAAGTAAGTACAGACTTTATTTAAAGAACCTGTAGTACACTTAATAGCCATAGGCTAAGGCTAATAAACTATTGACCCTTTTAAACTTTGGCCCTGACATATTATAAGGATATATAGCTTTTACATCTACGCCTTTGTTTATGATTATATTATACTAACTAATATAACAACCTGTACTTCTTTTCCTCAGGGCCACGTTCAATGGGAGACAGCGATGCCAGCCAACCTTGGCTACATGTCTGCAATGTTGTACAACCAAAACAACTGCGCATCAGAATCCTCTCCTGTCACAAGTAAATACGAAATGGATGTGGGCACAGACCTGTGCGTCATGGTGGGGTATGACAGGGACAGATGTATGGGACATCTCACCGCTGGGGGGTCTGTAACCAACATTGAAGCAATTTGGGCGGGACGAAATGTGAAGTACTTTCCACTGGGACTACAAGAAGCTTTGTTGAAGGACAAAAGACTTTCTGGTGCCAAAAGTTACAAGGTACGTTGCCCTGTTTTACTTGCGTTCTGGTTTGCTTAGCTATGCATTTTGTCTTTCGTTTAGGGATAATGTGGACGGATAGCTTTGGTAGACTATATAAGAAAATACCATTTTCAGTTTGGCCAGCCGTGGCAAATGAACATTACTTAGTAATACCGTGGAGAGTGCTAAGAAGGCACAAGGACCAGAATAGAAGAAAATTAATGCTTTAAATAACTCTCATATGCCAAGTAAACATCTGCGATGAAATTAACTGGATTGAGTACACATGGTGTAAAGACATTGCATCGCAACCACTTACACTGTATAACTTAGGTTCTTTTCACTGGAAACCATTCATAAGTTTTTTATTTCATTTATTGATTTGCTCAACATTGTATGTAAGGTGACAATGTTTTGATAGTACTTACGAAATAATTAGAATATTGAACAGGAACTTCTCAGAAGCCTTTCTGGTCTTATCAAGGAGACTCCCTGTCAATTTACACCAATTTCATTTGATGACGTAGACGATTTTGGCTAGGAAATAAGGTTTTACATAATCAATACTATATATGTGCTTACATCGAATATATATAAAATATTACAAATGTGGAATCACTGTTTCATTCTACCTCTTCACCCATGATGAATGTTCTTTCTCTTATGTCATCCGTCAAGCTATTATAAATTATATCTAACCCCTTGTCTGTAACAGTACATTTTCGTACATTTGTTTTACCCAAGGGTTTACGTAGAAGTTCATGTAAACGAGTGTTATGACCATGGATTTCATTATTATTCTTAAAAAAATCTGTTAACGCTCCAGGATGTTGATTTTGTAAGGACTCATATTTTAGACATTCGACAAAAAAATTTATTCATTTGTTAAGTATTGAGAGTATTAAATTGTTAAAATAAAGATTTGGACACATGATTATACTCTTTCAACAGCATGATCCGCACAAGTCTTTTTCTACAGCTTAAAAATCTTGTCTAGATTCAACCAGAGAAACATCGAGATTTTTTTTGTTATTTCCTGGCAAAGAGAATTAACTATGTCCCGCTTCGTGATCAGTCAGTAAGTGTTTAGTGACGGATCCATATATATTTTTTATTTTTCTCCGGTCAGGTTTTATTGCCTCAGAGAGGAAAAAAAGAAGAATTAATCAGCGCTTCACAGTGGGAACTCCTTAACCTAGATGTCGGCACTATCTTACAAATGCCTTCAGAAGTACAAGCTTTGACAAGCCTCGAACATCATGAATTTATGGAAATAATGTCCAAGTACCTTTATGAGTCCATTGGAACACAGGAGTTTGCAAGGCGACATATGCTAACACAAAGTCCATGCATTGTTGTTCCAAGCACATTACATATTTCCTTAACGAAAGCAGCCACAATCCTTGGACTTGGTCGAGAGAGCCTTGTTTCTGTAGCAGTTGACGAAAACTCGCGGATGGATCCTATTGGTTGGTATAGTTCTGTCCTTTGTCTTCATTTAGCCGCCAACTGTTTTTTTTTTAATCAACAACAAAAAAAACAGAAAACGGAAGCAGAACAAATAACTGTAAGGTGTATTTAATTAACATTAACAAAATGCGTATTAACCAAGTTGTGAGTTATATATGGAAGTGAATTACATTTACTTACTCTTTGTTTGTGACCATCAGAGTTGTTTTTCATTAAAAGATAACATTTATTTTTTATGAAATTTTAGATTTGAACCGCATTCTAAAAGAAAAATTGGATAAGGAAATTCCAGTCATAACGGTAGTAGCTGTCACGGGAACAACTGAGCAAGGCGCCGTTGATCCAGTGACTGCGGTTGTCTATTTGCGCGAAAAATTTAGAATGAAGGTAAGGATAACTATATTTGACCTCATATCTAAAATTTCCTACACTGTCAAAACCATCAAACTCATTATCATTATCAACATCAACATCATCATCATTATCATCATCATCATCATCATCATCATCATGATAATCATCATTTGTATCTTCATCGTGATCACTATCATCCACCGTTTTCTGCTTTGTAATTATTATATAGATCTCTTTTTACCTGGCGCCACTTTCCTAAAATATTTATGCCATAAATTAGGTATTACTTTGAAGAAATGTCTATTTTAAAAACCCATGACTTTGTTCATATCAAGGGTCTCAACTTCAGCATTCACGCGGATGCAGCTTGGGGAGGATATTTCTGTAGTATGCTACGGACGCAGCCGGAGAGCAGTCCTATGCCGACAGCCAAAGAAACAGGATTTGTTCCAGAAATGTACATGAGTTCCTACGTCCACGAACAGTTATCAGCTCTCCACCATTGTGATACAATCACTGTTGATCCCCACAAATCTGGTTTCTGTCCTTATCCAGGCGGTGCAATCTGTTACAGAGACAGAAGGATGAACTCATTTCTGTCAATCACCACTAAAGTGCTCTACTACCATGGAAAAATGATTCTCGGTGACGTCGGTATCGAGGGATCCAAACCTGGGGCAGCTGCTGTAGGGGTCATGATGGCAAACAGGGTAACCATTTATGAATCTTTTTCTTTTAGTAGTAAATTCAAAAAAGTCTATATAAGACAGCCCAATTATTACGACTACGTTTCGACAAAACAACAAGTTATTTTTTTCTGGTTCATGTGTGATATCATTAATCAGTCTCTTCTGGAAACAAGTGAGCTTGATGCTTATAGTAGTGGGGTCATTCTATGAATACGGTGGAAGAAGCGAAGGTTTTCAGTTTCAGAAATGCACAGATATGGGTAAGTAAGTTCGAAATTTGTCAATATGGATGCGAAAAAGTCAAGTAATATGAGTGGCGAGGCCTTTTTCTAACCCTCAGGTCCGGTTGCTCCGTTCGAAACGGAAACAGTAAACTGAATTCGAAAATTTATCAAAGTCTATCAAAGCTTAATTTTTGTACTTCAGAATTTATGTTTAAAAGAAAAATTAGTCGACTATTGTTCCTGCCAATTGCTTATAGGATGAATAAAGCTTACTTAGTGTTCTTCAATGTCGTTTCCTCATTTCGTAGGTCATTGGTCTTCACAAAAACGGTTATGGTCGTATCCTGGCTGAGTGCATGTTCAACGCAAAGATCCTGTACTGTCAGTGGGCAACGCTGACCAAAGAAGACGACATTTTTGTCATCAAAACGACGATTCCTCTACCCAGTTTGACTAACTGGTCAGAGGAGGATCATATTACATTCATCAGAGAACGAATTGTCGGAAAAAGCAACGAAGAAATTGCTCGGGTAAATCTTTTAGCTTGTTTATCTGAAATCAAGTCACTAGTGGGATATTTCACGATATACCACTCGCAAGCGTTGTAATGGTGGTACTTTACAAGTCAGAGTTATTAGTCAAGAGTAATTAAATAGTAGGAGGTTTTGTACAGCCCAATAACATCAGTCTAATTTACTACAGTAATTGCATTAATACCTTTTATACATAACTCTGCTGCTTAATGACTCCCGATAACTAATTCCTATTCTAAGAAAACATAATGACAAAATACATGTAGGGAATAGACAAGAAACTCTTTCTGAGTGCCTTTCACGACCTTAACTGGCTACTAGTTACAGGTGTAGGTGCGACCAGGCTTTTGCCAGCTAATCGGATTTGAGAAATTTAGGACCAAACGATCATTGACTAATAGACTGTTTTTAGCTTGTATGTTTTGTTTTCCAATTGCAGACCACGTGATCGTACCTGAGAGAACTGTTTCTTTCAAACGTCGTCCGATGCACGTGCATCCACGTGCATTTGTATGCACAATGTATGAAAAGACAAAAAGAAAAATCTCCAGGCGAACATCATCTTGTGGTCTGAATAGGGGAAACAAAACTTACAAGCTAAACTCGTCTAATGAAAGTTTCATCAAAGCAGACGTTCCGGGTACTATTAAAGCCCTTTGTTATAAACGGAACAATAGCACTCTAACTGACGTCACCTTTTGAATTTGCTTGCGGTGACAATTTTTTTACTTTATCATTGACAGAGAAGCAACTCTTTGATAACACACAGCAACAAAGTTAAG
>OZ037784.1:18374360-18424360 GCA_964035525.1 Porites cylindrica
ATATTTAAATATCATGATTATTTATGAATCTGTCGAAGCCTGGTGCGAGCGGCGCGAGTGCAATATAGCACTGAGGGGCAAGAGTGAAGAAAAGTTTAAATTGAAACGGATTGCAATCGGGATTTTTGAAACCTGGGGTGCTTACCATTTGACAGAAAAATCCGGTTGGGGTGTCGAAAGCATAATGGTAAGCGATTTGCCAGTTTACCGTAGAAATGCCATATCCGTTACGGTTTGAATCCAAAAAAAGAGTAAATTTGTGTCGCGTGAGTCTGGAACTGAGAAATTGGTTAATGGTAAGCAACATGCCGTTTGGTTCGTACCAGCCGGAATGAAAGGACTACATCAAAACGTACTCCTCAATTTTCGGTTGGAATTTCCGAAAAGTGACCTTACCATTTACCTTCCATCCGGAATTTCCGAAATTTTCCGTCAAATGGTAAGCACCCCTGTTTGACCCGTTGTTTTTGTCGTTTGATGTACAGAATCTACTCGATTAAACGCCGCAGATGGAAGAAAAATTACGGCGTTTGTTCGAGTATTATAAGAAAGAATTCCGTATAACTCGGTAACCTACTTAATTAGTATGTGTATAATTTCCCGAGCCTTTAGAAAGGCTCGGGAAATTATTAGGATTTGGACAAAACGCAAGGGAAATTATTCCCTAATTTCACGAGTATACCATTTGATTACCTATTACTGCGCTTTTCACAAACATGCGAGCTCTAAAGTTGAAAAAGCCGCCTTCACAATTGCGTTTTTCGCTGCCGTCAATCATAATTACGATCACAAGCAACGAACCTTGCAACACAGAGACACACAAAACGGATCGAAATCCACCAATCACAAATCACAAACCTTGACCTTTTGAACCCGTTAAAGTAAAGTTTTGTTTCCTAAGAGATCCGTTAAGATGATTGACGGCAGCGAAAAACGCAATCGTCAGTTGGCTTTTGAACTTCAGAATTCGCATGTTTGAGAAAAGAGCAGTTATATCATGGGTGACGAATTACGTTAGCAATCTTGGATTTTTGACATGTTTATCCTGGATCGTATCGATGGCGAACTCTTCTCTCTCAGATGTTTAGACCTTAAATTTGGCTTATAAAGTTCAGAATTTTTCAGACATTTTCGGCAAAATCCCTGTTAGAATCCTCCTTGATGTTCTCTTGTGTGTTCAGGTTTTCTAAAGCGTCTTTTTGTGCCCTGACGTACGGAAGGGTTGCCATGGCAATTTTGTAATTTCACATGTGAAATTAAAAATTAACGCTGAAATTTCGCGCCAAAATTAAGGAGTAATTCGTCACCTATGATATTAATACTGTGCCACCCCCCTGAGGTTTTTCTGAATTTTTCCTAAACGATAAAACATCAACACCTGAAGTTTTCTGTAGCTGTTCGTTTATCCCTTGTGCGCATTTTGAGACAAGTTTAGTGACGGTTAGTTACTATGATTACGAGATATGACGTCAAAAGCAGGTGGTCAAACCATTTTTTAGCGAAAGTGCATGTTCATTCAACTTCTTTCAGGAATAAAAGTAATGCTTGTTTTTCCCTGATTTCTAATTCTTGAAAAAATGGTAGATGGCGGTCAAGATGGCGACCATGATTGGTGACGTCACAGACCTCCAGGGAAGGGCGGGGGGGGGGGTGTGACTTTGCGTGTACGTCCCAGGGTTAAGAACTCAAGGACGCCGGATCACCAATTAATTTGTTTAACAAAAAGCAGTCTGGCCCTTTTTAGACCGTGCCCGCTCCCGGACGGAGGCAAATTGTCGCTGTGACGTAAGCTTTGAGCGATCGTTGACTACTTACGGGTCCAGTGACCCGGTCATTCGCATCGCGAGAAAGAAACTAAACTCTGATGGAAAAAGTTTAAAATCAAGCGCTTCGTTAGCTGTTGTGATCAAACTTGAGACTTCAGGAGCATAGAAGGGAAAGACAAATTATCTGCTGATCCTTTAACTGCAATTTAGGCGAGGAGTTAAGATCATTTTTATGGGATTTATGGAGCTTCGAGCTGGGGGGTCGGCTTCAGACTCGCTAGCCTTCCCCTATTACTTATTGTTAGTACAACTCAACTGAAAGTCTTAAACGTTGAAACGCTTCCAAATGGCTTTAGAAGCAAAGAGATACTACATAACAAAACAAAAACACAAGGTGAGTCATTTTTATTTCTATTTTTGTCAAAAAATGGGATTTAGGACTTATTTTGTTTATTTTTATTTCTCTTATAAATTCCGGCTAAGTCTAACGAACTCCCACAGAGTCTGCACCGCATATGGGCTAAGGAACCCTGGAAGCCTCCAGCAAATACGATATGCATATGAATAAAGAATTAAGGTGAAATGTGAAAAAAATCTCTCTAGGGTATTACGTCAAAAGGTGCGAACAAAGAAAAAAAAGTTATTAAATACTGTCTACATCTCATGGTAATGAGGCTGTCGCGTCTTTAAAGCACATGTCGGGTCTGCAAGCTTCTGATATCTGTTCAGTTTACATCAAACTGCACTCGGAAACCCTCCAGTTTCCATAGCTCTTCAACTGTGAACAGAAGGACTGTTACATACATTTGAATTAAGGTAGGAACTACATTTCAACAATATATATGGATTTGTCTGAGGATTTCATCATTAAAATATAGACATTTAGGCGTCTTCAGAAGGCGTCGGCCGTCTCATCGTACTGCGTGAACAAGGAGTTATAGTATCGAGGAAAAAATCACAACGAATCCGCAACCAGCAAAAACGATGTATTCTCCACGAAGAAAATCAAACATGAGTTTGAGCTTTGGGAAAATGCAGAACTGTTCTTGCAACCAGGCATTTTGTACCTCGTCTTATGTGTAATTTTGTCACGTACTAGGCTTTCAATGCATGAGATTATTAGTCACTATTGTTCGCACAATAGCACACGATCACCAAAAACAGTCCTACTTTTGCCGTGCACGTGAAGATTTATTCATTCTAAAAGGTAGATAAAATTGACTATAACGCTACCTAGATTGTTCCATGTTTTCCAATATCTGACCTCAATGTTGTAACAAGCTTATACTTATTCATTTATTTTATAGTCGGAGAGTACGCACTGCAGGCGGATTCTGACTGTCTGTCTTCTATGACAATAAGATCAACTTTTTGATCGATTTTGAGCCTTAATATTTACTCTTCTTTACCGACTTTTTTATTTTTTGTAATCAAGTCGTCGCAGTCCGAATGCCTTCACATCTCATGGTTTTACTTTTACAAGCATAAAGAAAGTTAGGCCCAGTCTACACGTCGCGCGACCGTCGAATTTAATTCAGACGAATTTAATTGAAAGCCTATCCCATGCAATTAAATTCCAAGATTCTGCGACGTATTTGTCCAATACGTTTAATCACCTGTCTTCGCCAGACGGACAAATTGTCTGTAGAGTCTCATTTTAGACGTCACTCAAACGACACATCAACTTGAATGGATACATTATGTTTATGTGTAATAATTTATTATAACGTGGGAAAATTGAGAGGGGAGGCTGTCGTGGCGCCAGTTTTCTTTACTGCCCATAGGCGCAAGCTCGACGGGCTCTCGCTTCCAGAGCATTTAGATTCTTTCGATCACCTGGTAATAGAAATATAGCCGAGCGGCTCTGGGGACAAAAATGAGTTTTTTTTTCTTTTACTGTCATTTTTTATATTTTCCTGCGTGAGGTCCAAAAAAGATGGCTCTCTGGGGCAAAATTTTGCCTTCGAGCTGAAACCGCACAGGGAACTCTGTGATTATTCTTTTTTTGAGTCAACTCGAATCCGCCTGAAAATAAAGTTAAGGTGATTCCCTGCTTTTCCACCGGGCATCACTTACTGCACATAACATTGCGTTAATGAAGGGCATTTTGATGTTCACCAATCGCTTGAAGAGAGGTAACAAAGCCCCTTTTGTAGTTAAAAGGGGTTTCAACAGAGATCATGATAACTCTTCCCGGCTAAAACGTCGTCGGTCTTGCAACTTCCCAAGTCTCTTCGCGAAGAATGATCATCTGAAGCCGAAATTTTCCCTTTGCTGTCTTTTTGTGATGAAACAAGAACGGAAAACCCCCATTTTTCTCGGCGTTTTTCAACTCGTCGTCTAATTTGCACAGCCCTTTACGTCGAATTGTCGACGAATTTAATTCAATAAAATCCGTCTGACTCAAATTTGACGTAGGTACTAGCGCCTAACGCCTTGCCTTGAATTTAACAATATAAATATATTAAGTTATACACTCTTTAACAGAACTGATTAGATTCAGACATGCTTCAAAGCCGAAAAAGACCCCTTCAGCAAGTTGCTGGAGCTGGTGGAAAGAGGAGGCGTATGGCTAACCGAGCACCTAATATGTACTTCCATCAGAACAACATGTTTGCAGCAAAAGATCTTTCTCACGGACGGCATAAACCGTGGTCAGCTCTTGGAGCTTGGTTCATGGGACCCAAGGCAGAGAATGGAGATTTGTTCCAAGATCTTGTGACTAAAACAATCGATTCACATATCAAGTTTCGCCGACACATGTGAGTACGGTATCCTGTAGAGAGTCAGTTGATTATGCAACTGAGTTAAGGATATTAAGTCAGGAAAGCGAAAATTAGGAATTCAAAACTACAAGAGAATTCCATGTTGCCTGTTTAATTTCACCAAAGTTAGATTAGAAGAGTGGGATGGTTATGAAGCCGGTGAGACTCCTGTGTTTCATTTCTGTGGACTTGGCGGTGCACAATGTTCAATAGTATTCCTATCATTCAAATCTTATTAACGAATAAAATTAACGTCGCATTCATTTATTCAGTATCATAATTTGTAAACAGAAAACAAAGGATTATGTGCCGTCAGGGACTGCTTCCAACATAAACTGCAATACCGTTGTTTCAATTGCTGGTTTTCAGTGTCACGCCGTTCAAAATAGATCGAAATAAAAATCAAAGCCATTCGATAGATAAAGTCCAGAATCTGGGAAATGAATGGAGGTAAATATACAAAGACCCTCGCCAAGATTTGGGTCGAAGGAATAATTGGTATACGAGATATCCGAGGAAATGTTTTGCCCAAATTTATAGAGCTTTGTATGGAGACGCCATGCTGGAGCTCATCCAGATGAGCTCCAACATGACGGACGGAAACCAACAGAAACATCCTTTACCGAGTTTTGCTACAAAAGCGTGAATTTACTCCTAGAGGAGCTCATAAACATTAAAGTAATACTTTTTCTAAGGGCTTGAACTGTTTAGATAGCAAAATTCCTCGAAAAAAAGTCACTTTTTTAACCTACATAACAGCTCTCTCGGCCGTCATGTCCGTCATGTAAATGCTGCGTCATGCGAAGGTTTAGAAATTCAAGCGTACTGTATTACAAAACCAAGAAACCTTTTGAAGCGAAAATTGTTTGAGAATTAAATTAGTTTTCAGCTGCTCTAATACACCGTGAAAGTAAAATCTCAGTAGGATGGATAGTTTTGTAGTTTGAATTTTAGTGACGTCATGTGAAAACCAACAATATCTGGTGTTTGCCGCCTTTGATAACTAGACATGTCACATGCACAAATTAGATAAACCTAACTCCTCATTATCTCTAATGTGGCGGGAGGGTCGTGCTGATTTACAATACAATAGATCAGTCTATTAAACAATCAATAGTTTTCGCAAATTTTGCATTAATAGGAGTTATAGCCAAATTCGTTGTATCGCGCAGCCCGTTTTGCAAACTTCGAAGGAATTTTGGGTTTTTCTGTGCCTTCAGTCTTCTAAGTGGACCTCTTAGGAAACACATGTTTACTTGTGATTGGTGCATTTCGATCCACTTTGTTTGTTTCTGCGTTAGGTTCGCCGCTTGTGATCGCCCTGTTTCGTATTGTTTCGGGCAATAATCGACTAGTTTTCTTCGAAGCTTTTTATGATGTTTCTTATCCTTGTCTCTTGCAAGAATAAAGCAATATCTGCTTCCTGCCCTCAACAAAAATTCCACTCATGATCGCGATTTCTTTTGCTATTCTTGAGCAGTTTAGGGTCATTCTCAATTTTATTTTGCGGGCCAAGCTGAGCGAGTGCGTTGCATTGTGATTTGCATTAACTCCACCCCCACTCACATGATTGACGGAGCAGAAAAACCAGCTCAAAGTTTTCAAACACACAGCGTGATACAGCGAATTTGGCTATAAGTTATCGCCAAATTCGTTGTATCACGCTGCGCGTTTTGCAAACTTCGAAATAATTTTGGGTTTTTCTGTTCCGTCAATCATCTTAACGGACCTCTTAGGAAACACATGTTTACTTGTGATTGGTGCATTTAGATCCACTCTGATTGTTTCTGTGTTTCAAGATTCGTTGCTTATGATCGCCCTGTTTCGGGCAATAATCGAATAGTTTCCTTCGAAGATTTTTCGAATGTTTCTTATTATTGTCTCTCGCAAGAATAAAGCAATGTCTGCCTCCTGCTCTGGACAAAAATTCCACTCATCATGGCGATTTCCTTCGCTATTCTTTAGCAGTCTTGAGTCATTCTTTTTTGTTTTTGCTGACCAAACTGGGCGAGTGCGTTGCATTGTGATTTGCATTAACTCCGCCCTCACTCAAATGATTGACGAGACAGAAAAACCCATTTGAGGTTTGCAAACGAGCAGCGAGATACAACGAGTTTGGCTGTAATTCCCAGCGGTGAGAAAGTCGTCCTTTCGAGCAGACATGCCGGTTGTGGCAATTCTCATGCTAAAAAGCAATAAACTAATTTTTACGTGACCTTGTTGGATATTTAATAGTCTTATCACACGTTAAGAGATGAAATGAACTTAAACATACTTTTTTCTTACGATGCACCTGCCAGTTTTATACAGTTTCCCACAGCCTTCTGTCCACAGGCATCCGCTTCGTTGGGATGGGTCATATCGGACGTCATACCCGTTTTAAAAATATTTAATCGACTTCGACAAACTTTTCTTGTTCTTTGTCATCTTTTAGCTATTTTCCCTGTGATCCCCCCTATGTGACTGATGATCTTCGCGAGGCAGAAGCCTATCAAGCTTCCAAGGATAAACTGCAGACAGAATTGGAGTTATTACAAAGGCAAATGCAGAATTCCGTCCCATTTTACAGCACGAGATACAAGGTAATAGCGTTTATCAGGAGTCTTCAGCATTGTTGAAGTACTTCCTCAGTCGAGTCAATACCAAATGCCCGAATGTGATTGGCTCTCAACAGCCCTTATAATTATTTTACATGTTAAATTTGGGTGATACAACTGATACTTTTCGATTAGAAGCTTACTTCTTGCAATCGCACAATTACATTAGTTAAACATCTAATGGACATTAAGTAGTAAATTGGATAGCCGAAGTAGTTAGCCAATTATATTTACTACTAAATACTTAATCTATTCTAGACAATCAAACTCCAGGACCAAAATGACCTAGCACTCATGCCCTGTTGCCCAGCTTTAGCTAGAAAAAGGATAATGAATGAAATAGATTGATAAGTTCGAAGGCTCTCTCCTTTATATTTTGCAAACTGCAAAACACTATTGATATCAAAGCAAGAAACACCAACATCAACTACAATAAAATTACGATATATTGCCTAACTTTACAATACAACAATTTAGCTGTAAGGAGGTGAAGATCACTTTCTCCTGACATTTAGTTGGTATTATTACTGGTAATTAATTGGTAATTTTAAGACTTGAAATGTTTAATCTACGCGTGGTAAGCCTTGATCGCTAAATTGGGAGAACTTGATATTTTCAAGCACTTTTGCCCTTAAAAAGTTTTCCTTTGTTCGTGCAAAAGCGGTCAAATTTCGACTTTTTTTGGCTCTACCCCAAAGAAGGATGTAAAGTTACAGAGAATTATACGGTCACCGGACAACTTCCCAAAATTTCAATTGCCTTATATTTTCTGCAAAGTTGACCTGTATATAGCAGTTACGCTGTATATACCGCTCACCTTGCCATTTCCCAAGGGTGACCTTTGTACACATCAGGTTTGATTGCACTTGTGTTAACTTATTTTAATGCCTAATCACCTACGTGTGTCTTATTCATTTCACAAATAGGGACATGTCAACTGGGATATCGCGATGCCTGCCAACCTTGGCTACATCTGCGCTCTGCTTTACAATCAGAACAACTGCGCTGCGGAGGCATCAACCGTCACGACTTCATTTGAGCTGGAAGTTGGGAACGACCTTTGCGTAATGATGGGATACGAAAAAGATAAAAGCATGGGACATTTGGTTACTGGAGGAACCATTGCAAATATTGAAGCAATTTGGGCAGCACGAAATGTCAAATTTTTCCCTCTGGCACTGCAGAGAGCCTTTAAGAAGGAGGAGAAGTTAGCTGCTGCCAAGGATTATAAGGTACATTGAATGTGCTTATTTCTCAGCAGTAGTAGAAGAAATAAGTGAGTAGGTCTTGCTGGTAATGAATCAGTTCATGTATGCAGTGAAATATAATAATGTTTACCTGAAACTGAACGTTTAACAACCGTTCACAAGTTGCTATAGTTGAACTTCTGGCTGCAAACAGACCCGCATGCATGTAAACAAAGATTGGCAGAGATTTATTGCCAATAAAGTGTGTTTGGCTATTGACATTGTTGACGGTCGGAATAGTATAACATAACAAATATCTCGGGAGAATGCTTTATTATTAGTAGTAGTGGGAACTCTTGGAAGTGTGAAAAAGATTTTAGCGGGATTTGGACATTGAGCTGAGACAAAGACGCATTTGTTTCTTGGCACAAGGAAACTGCAAACTTAAGACTAAATTGCATAGCCTGCCTTCTTATATATAGTGAACAGCAACAGATACCCTCAGAACGTACGTAAAAGAGCTCTTACAATAAAATTGATGATGATATGATGATATTATGATGATGATGAGGTAATGATGATGATGATGAGGAGGAGAATGATGATGATGACGGGTAATGGTGATGACAATGACAATGACAATGACGATGATGAATTTCTATATTTGCTTTCCATCTTTAAGGTTTTCTTCCCCAAAAGAGGTAAGATGGGAGAACTAACTACTGGCTCTGAATGGGAACTACTCAATCTCGACACTTCTTCCATTCTCAGTATGCCTGATGATATTGAGAAGCAAACTGGATTGGAACACGGAGAATTCATGGATGTTATGTCAGACTACCTTTACGAATCCATTGGAGCGCCAGAATTTGCTCGACGACATCCTCTAATTGAGAAAACCTGTGTTGTGGTGCCTAGCACAGCGCATATTTCCTTCACCAAGGCCGTAACTGTACTAGGGCTGGGAAAAAATAACCTTGTCAAAGTTGCTGTTGATGATGATTCACGAATGAATTCCGGTGGTAAGTCAAAACGGAAAGACTCGATGTATAGGTTTTTCTATCACAAACTACCTGTTCATGTCATTCTTGTAAGGACCTGTTTGTAAAAACCTAAAGCTTATGACAGTTATCAAGCAAGTGATTAGATTAACTTCAAACCAACATTACAAATAGAGATCCCAGCGACTTCTCCTGGAAAATAAGTCATCAAGGAGAGAATGGATTAAAAGATATGAAAGCCTCAAAGATCGTTACATATTTTAACTCATCTTAAAGTTTTGAGTGTTATTATTTGGTGAAGTTTTCAGTGAACCATTTTTAAATAAACAAAGAAAGTCTGCAGTTATACTTCCTCCAGCTGCAGTGACTATTTCCAGAATCTTCAGAAGAATGTTTAAAAATGTTCAAAAAATAGTTCAGCTATAATTTCATTATTTTCTCAGATTTAAATAAGTTGATAATACATCCATATTCACAAAACATGTTGTATACATGTTATTCTAATTCTTGTTATATATAAATGGTTTTCTGTTGTTATAAGTGCTGAAAGACATACTTGACAAACACCTGGAAAATAAAATTCCTATTGTCGCTGTTGTGGCTGTGATGGGCACCACTGAAGAGAGTTCAATTGATCCACTTTCTGAAATTCTTCAGTTGCGAAAGAGCTACAGCAACAAGGTAAATCAGTTGTTTCTTAAGTATAATACTATTGAACAGGGACAGGCTATAATCAATTGTTGTTCCTTCTATTATCCAACGCCTTGACCTTTTATCAGTTGGATATTACCTTAGCTAAAACTTCGAAATCAATTCTTAATTGCCCACATCAAATTCTTTCTTTATATCATAATGAAAAAAGCTCCCCCTTCAGTACTATTAGGAATATCTAGCGCAGGTGGATGACCAAACATCTCTTTTTGTTGCTGTAGCCTTGCTGATATTTTATATATTTTGGCATCTCTTTTTTCCCACTTTCCCCCCAGGGAACTCAGTCTGAACTCATCCTTGATAGCCTTAAGGTAATCCCGACTGGCTAACTTTTTCTCGCACTATAATGCTACACTTCTTTCAAACGTAGGGTCTTGACTTCGCTATCCACGCCGACGGAGCCTGGGGAGGATATTTCTGCAGTATGTTGAGGGACCAGCCGCAAAGTCATTACTTAAAACCACCTGAAGACTCAGGATTTATTCCCAGAATATTCCTTAGCAATTACGTAAACGAACAGCTTTCAGCTGTTAACCAGTGTGACACCATCACCATTGATCCTCATAAGTCAGGCTTTTGTCCATATCCAGCGGGAGCTTTGTGCTACAAAGACAAGCGGATGAACACCTTCCTTCAAATAACCACAAATGTGGTGTACTACCATGGTGATATGACTCTGGGAGATATCGGCCTCGAGGGATCCAAACCCGGAGCCGCTGCAGCAGCAGTGAGACTCGCGAACAGGGTATTTAAATTAAATTATTACATTAGAGTTGATATAGGCCATTATACTACTACATGAAAAGCCAGACTAAAAACTTTGTTTTTAAAGAAGCCTATGCTTTATAAATTTACGACTCATGAATGACTTATCAATTAACGTTTTCAGATAATTTCAATTACTTAGCTTCAATACATTTTTAATCGAATCTTATGATTGCCCTTTTAATTGTATATATAGAGAGATTTATACTAAATTTTTAGGCTTGTTTTTTTTTCCTTTTTAGGAAATTTTACGTATAATTTTACACAATATTTTAATTTTCTATTTGTTTGTTTGCTGTTTTTTCTTTTTTGTTGTTGTTGTTAGTGCGCATTAGATCATATATTCAAATGCTATTTTGCACCTTATAAATGATAATTATTATTATTTTATTTACTGTACTCGAGATAGACCTTTTAAAAGTCATCTATTTTTTTCCTGGTTAGTTATGCCATTTCAAAGGACTTTTCATACCTGTTTGGCGCGAAATTCACTGGCGGGAAATTCCACGGGTGATGTCATGATAAATGAACAATAAGAGTGTGAGTGATATTTGACGCCACTCCCGACTTAGCATATGTCAATCTTTTTTTCCTGAGTGAATTTATAATATGATTCAAACCCATTCAGGAAAAACGTCTTCGCCGCTCTGGCGCTCGGTGGCTGTGCGACTTCATTGAAGCTCGCTTCGGGCTCGCTCGGAAGAACTTATGAGAGGTTGACTTTTAGCTAGTCTAGACTCGAGAATCAAAAGATCGAGAGATAAAAAGCATTGGCGTTGAATTCATCGTCATTTTGTCACCAAAAAAGTGAATAGACATCAGGCATTTAGTACTTCTTGATCTGCAAGAAAAGGATTGTACTTCGTTCACTTCGAATCAGCGTGCCCTGTCTTTCGTGAATTACTGCATGCTGATTTTTAGATGGGAGTGAATTTCCCCATCGTCATTCTCTTTCGTTCCTTTGAAAAAAGGTTATTGGTCTCAACAAAAACGGCTATGGTCGTATCCTGTCTGAATGCAACTATACTGCCAAACTGTTGTACTGCCTTTGGGTGACACTTGCTGAAGAAGATGACAACTTTATAATTGAAACTACTAAGCCACTCCCCGAAAAATGGACGAACCTGTCACAAGAACAGCAAAAACGATTGATCAAAGACAGGATCATTGGAAAAAGCAATGAAGAACTTGCTAAGGTAAACGAAACGCATGAAAAATTTCTTCGTTTATGAAACGACTAAATTTATGTTAATCCATGGAGGAGTAGGCAAACCCCTCCCCCCCCCCCTTTTTTTCTCTGTTTGCTGTGGTAAATTTTGGTGATATTTTAGGTTTAGAATTGACATTCAGTAATGTGCACAAATAAGTCATACTTTCATGAGTTATGATGCTTATGGAGAACGATAACAATAATAAGTTTAGAATCTATAGTTCCAATCTCAGTTACTGAGCTGAGCTTCAAAGACCAGGTGTTCCCCCTAGGCTAACAGCATTAGTAAAAACAATTATATCACTTATTTTACTAAAAAAATAATTAAAAATCACCTTTTTTTCTAATATCCTCCCCCGAAAAGTCAACTTAATTCAGTCAAAACTAATTTTTAAAAATGTTCGTACTTAGGCAACCTTTCTTTTTTCAAATGTTTAACGCTATTTTCCAATTATATCAGGATGAAGAAGCTATGGAGTACTTGAAGGAGATAGGTCCAGATACACTAGTTCCGTGCTTCACTGTCAACTTAAAGGATAACAAGAGTGTCGATGTCTGTAACGCAATCAATATGGCCATATTTCAAAAGCTGAGTCATTCCTCCGGTGAAAGAACTGCTCATCGAGTCCCAATGGTTGTTACTGCCTCAAGCATGCTCCACCACAAACACAGCTCCGCATTGAAGAGCTTCAAAAAGAGATTGGGGGTAAGTGGTGCAACGATCGTTTCTTTACGACAAAGAAAAAACTTCCTCCGTGGTACTGTCTCCCCGTGTGAGGCTCATCACTGAACACAAGCATTTATTAATACCAATAGATATGTTTTTGGCAAATTCACATGAGCAATTGCCCTATCGCAAGTTGTTTATCAATGGTCCTGCCAATGATCTGCAGCACATAGTCTTTTTACGGAAGAACTTTTTTTGTTCTTAACTGCTGTTTTTAAGAATAAAAAAGGGTAGCGCGTATTGACAAAGGAACTATCACTAATTCAGTTTGGCTTATGAGTCATGAGTCATCCATTAATATCGGCGTGTCAAGGAGGTATATAATGTTTTATATGAAATTAAACATTTTCTGCTCTTCCTCCTGTCTTATACGTTTCAATTACCAAAAAGGAGTAAAACTATTTATTTTGTCCAATAAGAGCCTCGCTTTCTTGCCACTAATGACAAAATATCTCGTAGCCATAGCGAAACCGATTGCCACCCAACTTCTCAGAATGTGTCTGAGGAATAATAACACTAGAAATATTTTGAGGTGAAGATCTTGAATCTGATTTTCTAATATAAATCTGGATTGTGGGTATCTCTCTCTTTTATTTTTAATTTTTAAGTGTTTTTAAAAAAACATTTTAATTTTACTTTATGTCTTCAAGCTCGATCATAAAGATGACAATCCAGTTAAGTTTATCATCACCACGTGCATGGATCCATGGGCCTCGTCCATCGAATTTTTTGACGATCTTGCTGCTATCATGAGGAATACCATTCTTTGCGCCATTGGAACGGTAATGTCCTCTTAGCATAATCAATATTCATTGCATATTTAGCGCTTACAATTGATAGAAAGCTATTCATCCAAGCTTTTGCATTTACGAAGCTTTACTAATGCTTACCGAAAATTTTATGTAAAATAACCAACGCTCTTTTCTCCCTCTGCGACGGGTGATACCGTTGTGTGACCGTACAAGTGCCCGTCTTAAGAAGAGTGTCTGCTTTGTCGAAAGTCAAACGATATGACTGACCAACTCTAAGTGTTCTTGTTCGAAAGAGGTTTCCAGGTGGCTCAGAAATCAAAATTGCCATCATGGTAAAATTTTAACCTTTTTGGTATATGATGATTACTTTCCCCAACTTGCTTTTTCTTACTTCTTTGCTTTCCTCATCGTTATTGTCATCTCAGAGCTTTATCGGAAAACAGTTTTCTTGCTCCAGTTTTTGCTTGTGGAATCCGGGATCCTGGGGATTTGGAATCCGTAATTCAGGTCAAGGAATCCGGAATCCCGCTAACGATCGGGATCCAGAATTTAAGTTTCATAAGCAAGGAATCTGAAATCCCGTTCCTGGAATCCGAAGTCCAGAGCGTTTAATCCAGAATCCTAAACTGTCTTGAATTACCTCACTGATCATGACAATGGGGCGAATTTTCTAATCGCATTCATTGGGGGAGATACCTTACTGTCTTGCGCCAGACATCCTGAGGTTAAGCTGAGATATGTCTTACATGTACCTCCATCCCTCACAATCAAGTAAGATTCAGGAGCCTGCAGTATCGAGGAATGCAAAGTTCGGTTGGGACAGATCTTTACACAAGTGGCAATTCAGAGGAAGGGCGGCGGGTTGGCGAAACGTCTGAAAATACGTCCACTTGTCTGGATAATTTTTTGCAATTGCTACATGATTTAAACTGCATCCAATAAGAAGCTGCAAAAAACAGTGCTACTGAAAAGTTATATGCAACTCTCATCTGGTTTGCATTTTGCTTTTTAACCACGGAATCTACTTAACCGACGATAACCTACAGGGTATATGTTTTTGGCTAAGTATTACTATATCAGAAAAATGTTTCAATATTACTGCACGCTCAATGACGATAACGCTCACTTAACTGAGTTTGCCTACTGATGGGTAAAACTTTTCACCTGAGTTGCCCAAATTTTGGACCCCTTAATATTGCCCAAAATCTCAGGATTTGCTGATTTTTGTAAATTTTAATTTTTGTTTATTTGCATCTTGTTGCACCCACGCGATATGCGCGATTTCTTGTTTGCATTTGGACATTTGAAAAAAATTTGGTCTTGCAGGTGAAAGATCCAAAGTCTCATCATGACTTTATTAGTACCGGAGTCGTCGACGATGACAATAGGGTAATCGTCTACTACGCAGGCAACTTCAGCAACGTCTCCAAGCAGTATGGGACTGTCGCTACGCTGAAATTCAATTTTGAGGAGCAAGCCAAGGAATATAAAGAGAAACAAGATGCTCTGTTTAAGAAGAGTACTGAGCCAAAACCAATTGTATTTAGAAGCAAAGCTAACACCACGCTCCATGATGTGTTGTTTGGTGAATCCGAATACGGGGATGATTCAGAGAAGTTCGATTGCTACGTAGGGCTGCCCACTGACCAAAGCAAGCCTTTCATGTCGGCTAACATGAAGGTGTTCGATGTGCCCCAGTTTGAGCACTTTGATGACGAGGAATATCCTGAGTTTGGCTCTTTCTTCATGTATGGCAATGAGAAAAGTGCGTTTCTGTTTCACATACCCACAAAGAAGCCAGACTTTCTCCAGGTACTCAATTCTGATCCAGTAAAAGAATTTTAACAGTAAAATGTTCAATCACATAGCTGCTACGTACGATATATTAAAGTGTTATTGTCATAACCCACTCTAGAACCTGCATATACTCAGCTGTAATAAAGAGAATAGTGTGAATTATTATATGGTGGGTAAAAGTTAGCAGTTAGCCTAATTCGCCAACAACAAGCCTTTAGTTACAAACAAGAGAGAATAATCTAGGTTATAATTGTAAGGAATAGTAGATTATCCTCTCATAACAGGGGTCTATTTTGCATGAGCATGCGCGACCGCTGAACAAGCGACGTGCATGGAGGCTCATAACAGGGTCTGCCTTCATCAAAATGGCACGTCTCAAAGCTATCATCGCGATTAGTTTGCTCGTTGGTCTTGGCGAATGTGCTCGTGATTTGACAAAATATGTAGTTTGCAAAAAAAAAAAAAAAACTGTAACATGGTCTTAACAAAGACCGGCTTTAACATACACGAGCTACTATCAAATTTCATCTCCCCACTTGACCTGTACAACAGCGCGCGTATATGTAGTGCCTGTAGGATTGCGCTGACCTCACCAAAGTCTAAACAAAGTGCCGAAACGTTTGTTGATGCAAGTAAACACTTTCAATTTTTTTGTTTTGAAATATGGGAAAGGAACAGAAATATTACCAAAAAAACCATAGCAAATTTCAGCGAGTGGGTTCGAAGTGCGCAAAAGCCGGTGTTCAGTTCAGCAGTGAATTAATATACGTTCTACCATTTTCCCAGCAATTTAAAGCTAGAAAATTAAAAGCACTCGAGACGTAGATTAGTCACCAGGGGAGATGTTGGTGGTAGTCACTCTGTATGTCTCGAACAATAAAAAGAAATGAATATCAATGAGACACAGTCAAAACGGCATTCAATTGGACCGAAATTAAAGTCGAATCTTGTGACCGATTTTGATGAAACAAACGGTTAGATTTCCCAAGAAGTACAATAAACATGTGATGCCGACTAAAAGTTAAAAATTATTAGAACAATTAAGTTCTGGCTAAAAGCAATTTCCTGTAAAAAATGCGTTACAATGTTAATCCACGCAAAAAAACAAGAAGTTCTACAATTTTCCGATAAACAAACTTTGTATCGCTAAAATACTTAAGGGATTAACTTTCTATTTCAACTGATAAAGGCCCTGGTAGTCGCCCGCTGATCGTTATTAATCAGCTCTCGAAATATGGTTAAATCAGCTATCAACAAATTATTGACAGAAATCCTCTACGGCATCGAGAAACTAATTTACGTCCGATTTATAGACAAACACTAAATAGAGAACATTTTGCTCAATAGCTACGCATCAGCAATGCATTCTATGCCAGACTTTTGCGGTTCTTGAAGGGGAATCAAGACACGAGTCAAGCGCCAAACAACAACAAGCGTCCATGTTCGTGTCAGACATCCTTGAGAAACTTGCTCTTTCACTTTGTTTAGCGCATCAGTCTCCACTTTAAATCGTCACCAGATCTTTACTTATTTTGTACAACGAAGGTCTTTCCTAAGTCTCTGCTACCATTTCAATCTCAAACAAGCTTTCAAAGTGAACAATTTGGTTCCTATGACTAAGCACCAAGGTCGCTGTCAGATGGTCGCGTGCCCTTTGCCAAGTCAGCAGTCGCGCATGCTCATGCAAAAAAGACCCCTGTTTCCTCTCATGGTTATAAAGGAAGACTTTGTGGTTTTTCTTTTATGTTATATTTCAAGTCGAACGAAGGGCCTTGATGTTCATGTTAACTGGTATACAATGGCTAATGAAGTACCAGTGTTTATTTTTTTTCTGAATGCTCAAAAAAATGAAATTTCTAAGTAAGTTAAGGTTTGCTCTTGCAGTTAGCGCCACGACTGATCGTTTGTAATTTTAATTTGTATTTATTTAAAGGTTGTTCAGTTGGATGATATTCCAAAAGGAGTTGGCACAGAAGAAGATCCGGACCTTTTGCTAAAGCAGGGTATTGAGGTTCAGATTCCCGACGTTTCCGGATCGCCAACAATCATCGCTGGAACGCCAAGTGACCCACTAGAGAAACTCAAGTATCACGCCACTTTTGTTGGAATTGATGGAGTTGAGATGAAGACCACGGTCAAGATTGATAGAAAGATCTACTTTGATGGAACAACCATCAACTACTGATAGCGTTAATGCTTTTCTTTTTTCCTTTCAATTTTGTTGATGTTTCAATTGTAAATTTCATTCATTGGGGCTATTGCTTGAAATGTACTTTGAAAGAAAGTAGGAAAAAGGAAATTAAAAGAATCAAAGAAAAACAACCGAAAGCTATTGTTTAAGGCGCTGTCAGTAGTTTTAACCCTGTAATAAGCAATACAAAGTAAAGTCAATTTACTTGACATTGTTAAGTGGTGAATGATCTAGTCTTCATTATCTTGTATGCAGTCTTGAATTGTAAGTACATTAAAAAATACTAACGAGATGTGAGCACCTGGTCTGTTTTACTGCTTAAAGGCCTTACAAAATTACAGGAAAAATTATGATCATAATACACCCAAATCTCCCCTGGACAGGACACTGCTGGAAACAGCTGTTCCTCTTAGGCGTTCACCGCAAAGGGTGTCAAACTTGACGACTTGACTTGACGACGACATGGAGAGACTGACCATTCGGGAGAGGTGTTCATTCACACAGTCTCTAATAATTACGGATGATATGGTATTGTTTTTACTCTTTAATTTTCCAGAAAACTTAAGGCCATTAAAAACTATCTGACTTCAGCACCTGTTCAATTTAAGCTTTATTGCTAGGGTAATCACAGTTATAACGTTATAATGGCCTTAACGAGAAGAAATGATAGAGGCCACGTTAATCTTTATTTAAAGGTAGACGAGGGATTTAAGTAAAATAAAGAAAAAAAAAACAGTTACAAAGTTAATCCAGGTTTTAAACCTCTCGATCGACATTTGGGAGTTATGTCCAGAAATGCACGCTGAAGACGAGATTCAGACATGCTCTTTATGACGTCACGATGTATCCACTATCCTTAACCGTTACTTAAAGGTAGTCGATTCTGTCAAAGATGAAGTTATTTGAAAATCAGAAAAATACTGCATGTGGGGTATGAAGTATCCAACGTATTTAGCTATGCCTTTTATAAAGGGGTCTGGGCATCAGTCTTGACCTCACAACTGGTCTGGGAACACCAAATCTCTTCGCTAGGCCTTTTATCTTTAAAGCCATCATTCTCTTTCTTGCTATATCAAAGGAACCTGTGGATTTAAATGATTTTAGGGTGTTACTGGTCGTCATAAAGGTGTATGGTTTAACATTCTTCCTTTTGCGGCTAACGATATTTGATAATTGATAGCCTGACTGTCTTTCAGTAAATTTTGTCTGTAGCAGTTTTTGTGTAAGTCACAAATTGGTTCCTTGAATTTATGACGCTGAGAGAGTTCTATGAGGTACATATACAAACAAAAAGAAACGCCGATATTTTACGAGACGGCTACACAATTCAAGAAGGCAAGCACTTGCAAAAATATTTCTTTGAACGAAAAAAATAGCAGCTGGAGTTGTTTTTCTTCATATTCAATCTTTTGATGCGCCGTAGATGAACTCAAAATGCGATCTAGCAAGGCAAACTATACAGTTTTCCGTTACCATCAGGAGACGCTTGTTGCCCTGGATACACTGGTCCTTGACTCATTTCCGGAGGGAAAGACGGTTGAGGAGGGGGTGCTTGTGGGGCATTGTCATTTAGTGCTAACTGAGGTTGTTCTTGTTGCGGAGCTCCTATGGGAAAAGGAGCCTGATTGAATGCTGATTGAGGTTGCTGTGGAGCAAACGGGGCAGGCGCCTGAGGTGCCTGAGAAAACGATGCAAATTAATCAGTGACTGTGAATCTGATACTGATGAGAGAAAGATCATAATTGAACAACTTTTAAAACAACCATCCTCAGTTTGGGAAGCAAATTAGCAAATAACAATTAAAGTAAATAATTTTTAAGATCAACTTAAACGTTTTTGCATGAAACGTACGTTTTCTCTAAAGTTGTCAAGCATTTTTGTTAGGCACCTTAATTACCTCGCTAAAAACAAAACAACAGGCATGCCGATTATTTCAGTCAGGTCTCCGTCAAAGGTTAGCAAAACAGCTGTCGGACGTTCATCTTCCAACATTAACGCGTAAATGTTAGGTATTACCACCATATAGTTGTTGTCGCAAACGTTGGAACGTTTTCTGATCGAATTAGGTTTGTGTATTTTTTAAATAAATAATGATACTTAACGGCAAAGGCAGGTGGAGCAAATCCAGCAGTGGGCTGAGATCCATATCCAGCTGATTGTGGTGGCACCATCCCTTGCGGGTTGTAGCTTAGTGATTGTTGATATGGCATTTGACTTGTGCCTTGCCCATATCCTGCAACCGGAGGCTCCGGTTGGGGAGGGGGTGGATTGTAGGGAGGTTTACCCTTCTGTGGCCGCCCCAAAGGAGGAAGGTGTGGAACGAACTTCTTCAAAGGATTTAAGCCACCCAGCAGTTTTGCTTTCGCAGCTACAGCAGCTCCTGTGTTTTGAGCCAATGCCTTCATGTTAGGTGGGATATTAGGGGACGCAGGATATCCCTGGGGGTTGTAAGGATCTGGTGGCATTCCTGGGAAGGCGCTTTGTGGAGGATATCCTGTGTAGGCGCCGGGTGAAGGATATGCAGGAGCCATAGGTAAGGCAGGAGCTGGAGCTGGAGCTGGTGCGAACGATCCACAAATATCCTGTGTCCCAATGCATCCTAAAAGAAAACGATTTTAAAAAAAGAGTTTTAGAGTCATCATTGGCTGAAGTGCAAGTCATGGAAGGAAGTTGTTGGAGATTTATGCTCAATAAATACGGACAAGGCATTGATACCTGCAGATGAAATAAATTGGCGCAGTTTAGTGAATGTCATGTATAACACTTAAGCCTCGCTCGAGAACAGCTGGTTATGTTCGTAATAATAATAAGAAGAAAGAGAACGTTTCTATACATATATAAAAAAAAAGAATTATGTATAATGCCTTCCTCAGTCCTATCGACACTAATTCTTATCCCTGGATGAAAAGAGGTCCACTGGAGACGCAATGCGAAACAAACCTATATGTTTTCGTAGACAAGCTCACTTCATAAACTGTCGCTAAAGAAAAATGTATGTCATCAAATCGTGAAATATACTAAGAACTACCAGTTCAAATTTGTTCGTGTACACACGCAGGACTCCCAATTTGAACAAAATCCCGCTTATGTCGATTTGTTAGGAACTAAAACATCCGATAAAACACTATAAGGACAACGGAACAACTCACTCCCAGTAAGCCACCTGAAGAACTTATCACGATTTAGTATATTTATTAAGACATAAAAAATTGGCATCGGCTTGCCCTACAGAAATGTACTTGGCGTTTGAAATCGGATATTTATTTTCTTCCGGTTTGGCCTACTGTCGATCCACACGTATCCAGTGAAAACGGTCACCGCGAAAAAGCATCTTTTCAAAAACGCTTTCCAGAGTGGGAATTTTTGAAACTATCAAGGCCAAGGCCTTTCTACACCTACATACTTGCTTACATGCAACTAAGACCCAACTTAAAGTCTAATTATTTGTACCTTTTGGTGGGCCCTGTTTTCTGTCAATAACACCTGCAAGAAAACAATGAAATGAAGACAGATTCAGATTTCTTTTTTTTTTTTTGATGATTTTTTTTTTCAAGTTATTGTTTTTATACAACAAAAATTGTATGTTGTTTAACATGACACTATGTATTTTTGCCTTTGGTCAATGGAAAACTCCTAACAGTATGTAATTAAAAAAAAAGAGTCCATTAAAAGAGACATTTTCTATCATTTACAGTTACTGTAATAACTACTGACTAACATCGGGGTACAATCATAATGGTACTAATGGGAACAACGACTCAAATTTTAGTTTTTATTGCCTTACTCCTGTCTGGTGAGATTTCAAAATGTAGTTAACGTTTTTTATCACACAGGCCTAGACATATAGCGTCATTAACGTCAGAGGAGGTACCGCTCAGCCTTTAACTCATTTATGGACCACGCTCTCACTCTTAACTTTACCATGGTAACTTACTTGCTGGTATGTCAAATCTGTTGGGAATAAAATTCCGAGAGTCTCCAGGAAGCTGTTCCCTTCTTGAATCGGGAGGGACTGGGGGATAGTGCCCACCTTAGGATTAAAGGAAAATGTTACCTCCGATCTCTTACACACCTGTGGATGTCTTTAGACGATAATTGGCTTTATCATAGATTCAATCATTGGTTTTAAGTTTTTCTTCCTACTCGACAAAAAATCTTACCTCTTACACCGCCAATTCTATTTAGGACAAAGTTGCGAATTTGCCCGTTAACTGGATTCAAGGCTGGTCGACGGAATTGAAATTGTGTCTGTGGATCTTTGAAGAAAAAAAAGGGTTTTTATAAAGATTGATGACATAAAAACCAGCTATTTATGTTTAATCTCGTGTTATAACATAGCGCGCGTGCTTGCCCTATATAAGTCCTATTGAGCCGCTATGAACAAAATCTTTATTTACGCACGGGCGTGCGTAAATAAGATGACGTGAGCATTTTTTTTACCTGGCTGCAAAGTTGTTGTCTTTTAAGCTGCAGTGCACTTTTCTTTCTCTTAAAAATATGGAAGAAACCAGCGAAGAACTGCCCAATTTTTCTATCGGCATTGACTTTTTAGGTCCTGATCCAACAAGCAGCAAAAATAAAGCCGAATTAAAAAAAAAAACTTGCAAGTTGCGGGTTTCGCAAATTTGTCGAAGACCAGCTGCAGCAAATTTTGGCCTAAAGACATTCACTGGGAACAGAACAGACACCAACTGGTCATCAACAACATTTAAAGGCAAAATTTCCGTTTTAATTGTTGTTTTTAAATTTGTTATGCACTTTGTTATCTCTGGACAATCCGACTGAAGCAGGAAAATTTCTCTCGCAATAACAACACAAATTACACAAGAAGACATAAATTTATTACTCACAAAAACAACTGCTGCCAGGTCTTCTCAAGAAACCGTAATGACCAGCCAATGTTCGTAAATGAATATAAGTTTAAAGAAGGATGACAGTCGTCTTCGCTAAAAACATTTTTTCTGGATTTCGCCGAGCAAAACGTAAACATCTTTTCAGCAAATCGAAACCATACTCCAGGACTTCTTACGAACATGTTAGTATTTTAACTTTAGGTGAACTTTAAGACTCTTTTACCTTTGTTTCTGCTTAGTTTCCATTGATCGTTAACGAATAAAGAAGCTAGAGTTGCACTCGGCTATCGCCTCGTGCAACTCTTACGCATCTTTCGTGCTCTCCAAACTTCCCGCGTGCACCCATAACTCTATATACGCACGCTAAGTATGAACAAATTCTTAATTAAGATAAACATGAATTCTTTCAGTCAGTTTTACTGTTGTGCCAATGATTTTTTATAAACCTTCGTTCGAATGCTATTGAGGAATCGGTGCGGTGTTAGTTTTATTAAAAGAAACGGTTTTAAATATTTTTTTTGTTCATTTAGCTGCGAGATTAACCACTATACATTAATCTTGAAAAGAATCCAAGTCTCATTAAGACTTCCGAGTTTTATTTGAATACCGGTATTCTGGATTTGCAATCTCCGTGATTTTGGACTCTGAGTCTCTGACTCTCTGCGCCTTCGTTAATTAGAGAGGGTGTAGGCGCTATTTACTTGCCTCTTAACTTATTAGCATCAAACAGAGAAAAAATATACTCAGCAGAAAAGATCTAGCAAACATTGCTCAGTAAGTTGGAGGATATCTAATAAAAGTTTTACTCCTGGCACATTTTTCCTTTTTTTACTTCTGCTTCACGGCATTGTAACTTCACGTCTCGTCTCTAACCCTTGCCAGAACCAGGTACTGAATCTGGACCTTACGGATTTATAACTAGCTTTTTAATTATGCACTCGATGTGAACAAGGCTGATCAACATCAACTGGTATTATTGACTTCTTGATCACCCACCCCGTTGAATTTAACTGAGAAAGTGGTAGTGAGCAAAATTAAATATCTTTGTAAGACTGTGAGTAGACCAAGTCTAAACAGTTCCTTTAATTTTCTTTAAAGTTTCGCACGTTAACTTCAACCCATGGTCTAAATCTTAGTTTTACTATAAATGACATTATGTTATTTAATATTAATCACTGCCGGCGTGAAGAGTGAACGTATTCTAGCCCTGAAAGTAATAAATTGCTGTGATTCAAATGCTCTGATTGAAAAGTTACCTTTACTAAGGACATGCTTCACTGCACAGTCAATTAACTATACACTAACTAGAGAACAATCCACTAAGCTATTCAATACTCCTTTGTTACCTGCAGTGGAAATGACAACCATAGCAAATCCAACCACCAGCCGTGCTAAAAAACATTGCTCCATTTTCACCCAAGATCTTCTTTTGAAGGCTTTACCCCTTGCCAAATTGTATTCCCTTCCTCTATAACTACCTTTTAGTCACTATGTACTGAGAATTTCTGAGGTAACTGCCTTGAATAGCTAATGATTGCATGAATCAGGGAGGGCCTCTTGTGTAAAATGATTCTAAACAATATTTCACGGGTAACAGGTGCTTGGACTTAAATGTCATGTTAACAGAGCTGTTATTGGACAGGAGAGTTTGACAAGGAAAAGCAATCTGATTTCGCTAAATTATGGCAAAAAAAAATCAAGCAATCTCCAAATTGGTTTGCTGGAAATATTTTAATGCTATGATGAACACGCAAATAAGACATTCTTATGCAGACATTTCTGAACGGTGTAAGTGATTGTCATAAAGAGAAGGTAAGCCGTGACATGAGCTAAGCCAATTTTCAGTGTGGACCAATGAGGTTGAACGTTTGGTCCTGATACTCGGGGCACTTTTACCGCGGAAAATTCGGTATCCTGCTTTCACCCGACAAACCTGAGATACTTTAAACACGGGGGACAACAATATGCCATAAAGAATAATAAAAAAAAAAGCCCATTGCAATGTAAGTGTGGTGAATACCTGACGTTTTTCGGTACGCAAGGCAAGAAAGCTTTTCATGATCGATGCTCTATTTAGAATTACTGAGGAAACTATTCCAGGGATGATCGATGTTGGTATGGCAAATCTCACGCTGGTATGAAAGCGACGAATGAATTTTAGGGCAGAAACTCGGCTAGTTTGTTGGACCGGATATCCTGAAATCGACATTTATGGAAAACGCGTTTCAATCTTCTCAGAAATTCGAACTGGGATGCCTATGAAACAACACAACTGAACTGATTTTAGGCCATTGGTTGAAAATTATTCCAAATAGACCATTAATTTTCAATTGTCAGCGCAATCCGCGTGTAATGCGTATCTTGTCTCTGAGTGGAAGCAAGACTGGAAGTGTTTTGGTAGAAACATCTCTTCTTGTTAAGTTTCTAACAATATACTCTGTTTGCCCCAAAAAGGTTACTTGTGTTCAAATGCCCCAAGGAGCAAAAAAAAACAACAACAACAACAATAACTTGCACAAAATGTAGGGCAAAAACAGAATGTATTATGGGGGATCTGAAAATAACCAAGATATGAATAACCTCACGTATGAATGGCCCTTTGGCAATGACGGGATAATTTATCTATAAGCCGGCCGCCAGTCTTGTTGGCCTAACAATCAGTTGAGATTTTGCCATATTAGTCATATTTATGCCGGATACATTCAAGTGATCGAATTCCTAAGCGAGACCACTCACCCTTTCATTTCAATTGCTCCCCCTCTTCTCCCAAGCCTCTTAATTCCCCTAGATGGTAAATGCGAAGTGATAGAAATTGCAGACTTTGGTTTTGCTACCTCAATTGGAGTGTCCAATATTTACCCACAGAAGCATTGTTTTGGGTTAAGGGTAAGCAAATTGCCGTCAAACGGTGGGAAATTCATAACCATTACAATTTCGTCAAATTTGATTGGTGCATTAACTGCTTTATTTTTCACTAATCATGGTGCAGAGTTGAAATCGGACAGTAGGCTGTAATCGGACACCTGTAATCGGACAGTTACATTAGCCAATCATATTAGGGGCCCTCAGGCGAATCCGCCAATCACAGACTGAAGTTATTACAACAACCATAGCGACAACCGCTTACCCTACCAAACTAAGGATTTTCCAAAATGGACGAATTTGTAACATTAGACAGTGTCGCCGCCCGTGATATTTTCCCTAATTTTGGACATTTGGTGTTAAAAGCTCTTTCACCAAAAAAGAATGCATTTATTTTCTCGGAAATTGTAATTCTTATAATTAATAGGTAACAGGACTTCGTGTAATTGTCCCATTCAGTCTGTTATCATTACCCGTGATCAACCAAATCGGATGCCCGCTTCGCGGTCGTCCGATTTCGTTTATCACTCTTATGATTACAGACCTGAATTGGACTCCACTCAGTCCTATTATCATTATTAATCAAATAGAGGTCAAATGAAAGTCTGAGCCACGCACAGACTGGTGTCCTTTAGGGATTTAATCTAATTTTCTGACGAGCGTACCCGTAACTTTTAAACGAGAGTTCCCCTGTGGCCATTTTTCGCCAGGCAAGTTATAAAAAGCCATTGCTCTACGTAAGATGAAATTCATGGTCTAATTTCATTTGAGTGCGTTTTATATTTAATGGTTACTTGAGGCAGTTTAAACTACAAGTTCTTATAGAAATTATTCTGGGCGTAAAATCGAATACCGTAAAATTCCGAAAATAAGCCCCTCCATATATAAGCCCTACCAAATATAAGCCCCCCAAACTCGTAACGCAAAAAAACCCTTCATTAAATCGCCCCTCCAAATATAAGCCCCCCGGGGCTTGTACTTGGAAATTGCCATCAAACATAAATTAAAACAAAGTAAAAACAGTTAATTTCCTTCCAACGTACTATAAGGCTAGCCCAATAAATTTTGAAACGCAAATTTCCCTCCATAGATAAGCCCCTCCGAATATAAGTCCCTCCAAAGATAAGCCCCTCAAAAAGGGCCTTTAAAAAATATAAGCCCAGGGGCTCATTTTCGGAATTTTACGGTATGCAACTTAAACGGAAAAGAAAAATGTACTTTCTACCTAAAACCATTATAATCCTTGATTTTTATCGCTGGTATATAATCATACACCTTAACTTATATTAAAACCTCCGTTGTTTCACGCTAATGTTACTTGAGGACTAAGCTGTGTGCTTAAATTTCTGAAAGCCTAGAATTAAAGTGGGCTGTGCATACAAATCGATCAAGTCCATTAAATCATTTGTCAAGTTTTATCAAGTGCATGGTTAATCTCATTACTCTACATGCACATATGGCACTTTCCCACTAGTTATGCATCTTTCTAAACGTGCTTATGATGGGTCTCAGACCCCTATCTAGAACTTTTCTCAATTTCCAAGGAGACCGGTGGTCTTCAATCACGAGATACTCAGGGAGTCGCAGCGGATTCGTTCAAAACCTCGCCATCGAACCAAATCTTCCGCTTTATTGCGACAGCTGTCGTAACTTCCTGCCCCTGAATTCCAACGAAGTGGATGTCGTATGTTTTTTGTGGATCTGCTTCGGGATCTATTAGGGGATCCACAATCTTCCCTCCTTGTTCGGTCGGTGCCCCAGGAACCCCAAGAAGCTCAGCATCTACGCCTTGCTTGAGAATTACTTCTTTTTCCTGAATATCGCCAAGACCAGTGGGGACTTCTTTAAGGCATACAATCTAGACAGTACCAACGACAAAGAAGGTTGTAAGCGAACACGTACATGAAAGAAAAGGATTGAAACTTAAACCAAGAATTTAATTACCTGTTAATTACCAAGTCCTGTTTCATTTAAAAATAACAAGGCGGCAAATTGGTGTCCAAAGGACGTGAACAGATAGAACGACTTAAAATAATAATGTATGGAATAATGATAAGGGAGACCCACAAATAGGCCATGTCCAGGTTGCTTCAAGACTCTGTTTCAAAGCGAGGTTAAGTGAAAAGCCACTGATATAAACTATATATATATTTAAGAAATAGACCACACTTTCTATGGGTTTACCGGAGTGATAACCCACGCGGGATGTTGGGAGAACACTCAAAAAGCTTGTAAATCACGAGCCGAAGGCGAGTGATTTACAAGCCTTTTGAGTGTTCTCCCAACATCCCAAGTGGGTTATCACGCCGGTAAACCCATTGAAAGTGTGGTCTATTGTTTTTATAAAATAACCTTTTGTAGAGTGGAGCCTTTTAGGTAAAAAATATGGTTTTAGTACCGTGATCGATTTATGTCTTCTCTCTAAAGTCATCATAAGCCAATCATGACTCACGATTTAATAGCGCAGAACTTTCTCAAAACTCAGTTCAGTCAAACAACAAACAGCAGCACTTCAAAACACGAGTTTTTGCACTCGTTACATGATAACTTATGAAAGCTGTTTTACAGGAAAAGTCAACACATATTCATGCGAACGTACAATGAAACAATACGTTCATGGTTTGTTTACTAAAGAAGTAGAAAATTGAACATCAGACTGTACGCAGCTGTATTTTGTTGAGTCGATCCGTAAGAATTTCGTGCTTACAGACGGAACTGGCAGCTATTGTAATGGAGGACTTCATTCACTTTTTTACAAGCCGCAGTGGTTTAAGATCTGTTTTCTGGGCTTTATCATGATCAAGAAACGCTGCGACGTGGCTGCATTTGCGAAGTTGTCGCATGTAACTTTACATGCACGTACAGTCACCGATGGAAATCTGTCAGTGGTGGACAAAGGCCGGTGGTTTTTTTTTTACCGTAGCCACATATTGGCGTTAATGTTTGTCGATTTGTGAAGTCAGGTGGTTTGAGGTAGGTTATGGCATCGATATCACCGAATAATTTGTACAAATGTTGGAAAAAACCAGCCCGAAACTCTGACATCTTTCATCATCGTTGGCAGCTTGTTTACAACCTACAGCGGCCGATTTTGTACCATATCTTGATCAGAGATCTCTTTTTGGAACAATTTCTTTCATGAAGGAATTTAAATTTGACATAAAATAAATCAAGAATGCTAAAACTATCCGTTTTGTTGCTGGTTGACATATGGTTAAGTTTTCCTAGAGACTTTCTACACAAGAAATTCACACATTTGTTGTCTTTCTCTGCGATTTGGCATCGTCGTGAAATGTAAACTGCTTTCCAGCTTTGTACTTTATAACTTCTAAAGCTATGGCAGTAGCGAATTGTGAAGCTCAGTAATAAAATGTGGAAACCAACACTTTTAATGTTTAGAAGGGCTGGGTAAGTAACTTGTTCATTTTTTTAGCCTTTCTAAAATCGTTGTTTGCAGATCAATAGTCAGTTTTGTTTATGGCTCGTGGTCCGGATGCCTTTTTCTATGGGTTTACCGGTATAATAAACCATAGGTTTTCGACCAATCAGATCACGCGTACTATCTCAGTTATTTTATAAATATATATATATATATATATATATATATCTACCTGGAGTTATGAAAACCGGGTTAGCAAACATTTTGTAATTTTTCTCAACTTCCGCTGTCTAATAGCTTGTTTACTGTGCTGTTTGCTTATGTCGTTTGTTTTTTTGGCTTGTCTTGTGGTTAGAGATTTGTGTAGAAGTGGATGTAGACAGAATAACTATCTAACCCCCCCCCCCCCCCCAATTTTTTCCCTACCCACAATTCTTTCTTTAACACAAGTGACAGTTATCAGTTTGAAATCAGGGGGCGCTTAAGGCTGGTTTCGGTGCTGTTTAGCAGTTTAGTTTTATATATTGGTCACCTTGAGAAAAGTTTCCCGGAGAGCATCATGCAAAGCTCTGAGATGGGACAAAGTTATTACGATTCGCAGAGTCTGCATCGTCCAATATCGTATTATATTCTCGTTTCATTTGGCTAAACGGATTAATCTCCCTGATCCGGGCTGACACAGAAAGGTACGATATTGTTCGCTTTTCTAAGGTGACCGCTAAGTCTTTGGCCTCGGGAACAGGCTCTTAGGAGTCAAATGAATTAGTTGAGAGCAAAATTGCAGCTGAACTTTGACCCGGGCCAAGACTTAGTATTTTTCTGGTGTGAAAACAAGGCTAAGGTGATCCGCCGACCGTGTGACTGTACACCCGGGAACTTGAATAAGACGAGTGTAAGAGAAAGGTCCAGAGGTGTTTATCTGGCAATAGGCTGAGTTTTTCCGAGTTATTCGATGATATTTCGCTTATGTTAAACGTGAGAAGATTATGCGTGGTTGTGGATAGTCTTATCAGTGCCGCGAAAGTGTGTGATTGTGTGATTTCCGCATGCTGTTGACAGGTATGTGCTTGCGTGGTTGAACTGCGGTTTCGCCAAAATATTCCTGTGCCAGCCATTAATATTGTTTCGTCGGTGTTTAGCTTAGCTGATTGTACCTTGGAAAAGCAACTCTTGACTCAGTAAAATTAGATCTAGGTCTAGTTTCAGCAGGCTCTAATGGCATTGCACCATAGGCCGGTTTTTGCAGACAAGAAGGTGATAATTTGTGCACTATGTTTCATTCAGTTTGTAGTCTATTCCATGCGGAATCCTGTTGTTTATCGGACCGCCAAAAAAGTAGTGTTTTGCTAACTATTTAAGTTGTTATGTAAGCCTTAACCAGGCACTCTTTCGCTGCAGCTCACTCAACTTAAAAATTTCTAGACTGAAATGACACCGGTTTGAAACTTCGCGAAGAGCGATTTATTAACTTATTACGTCCCAGACGTAATTGTAATTACAATTATAATGGCTCTTGTAATTCGTAGCACGCGAGCAATTAGCGTAATTTCAAATCATTAAGAACGGGTTCATATTTCAAAATAAAAAACCTCTCTTTGTTTTTTCTCATGCCCTCGGAGGGGCTGAGAATCTTGTAAAACGGAAAGATAGTAAACTGAGGAGTCAATCCCGCCGCACATTCATCGATATGCTTACTGACTGCCAGCATACGTGTGTGCGGGTCTCTGATTTGTTGTTTATGAACTGTCACTCTATTTCTCAGGACATCACCCCTTTCTCCTATATAATTATGTCCACATCCTGCACATGTTATTACGTAAATCAAGTTCGTTGAGGTTAGGGTTTTCAGTTTACTATCTTTCCGTTTTACAAGAGCCATTATAATTGTAATTACAATTACGTCTGTGACGTAATAAGTTAATAAAAACACTTTGCTATGCCTGAAGAGCCGCAACAGCGGTGCAACGCGTAGCGCAAAAGCAAAGAAGACTTTCGTTTTTCATTGTTTTTAGTATCTTCATTCGACACAGAAGTTTACTTTCTATATATATATATATATATTTATTTATTTTTGTGCATATAAAATTCATTTTCACCATAAAGCAATTTTGCCCTTGGCCTCGTTTTGAAAGTGACAGCTGTTGGAACTAGGGATGGCCTATAAGATTTTCATGCAGGTAAGGAAACGTGCCTGTCTTCATTTTATATTCGTCAATTATGATTTTCAATTAACCATTCATCAAAGTGGTAAGGCTATCACAAATGGGGCTTGGATATGTAATTGTTCCCTAGAGATTCATACTAAAGATGATCTTTGCCAGAGACTGTTACAACACACAAGTTCTGTGCCATGGAGCCTACGATTCAGAGCCCTCATCCGACAATAAACAGGGTGGTCTTACCATTTACGGATGGGAGACAATTAGGCAACAGCTCTTCTTCAGGTTTCTTATGCAGATCCTGAGTGTCGGGGAATTGAGTCGATAGTTAGCTCTCCAAACAGTTGTACCAGTTAAACACCCCTCTGTAACAGACCTAGTGAAACTATACCCAGTGGTTTAATTAAGTTAACCCAGAGATAACGTAGCCTCCCCGATACCTGGCGAATTGTTTGTTTCTGCCAGGCTAACTTTTTGCCTTCCCGGTCACTTTCTACCGTGACGTCTACAAAACCAGTGTATTTCTTTATTTATATTTGTTTAAAAAAAAAAAGACATTTTTACCATTGGCAAAAGAACACGAAGGGGTACACTGAGGTACTATGTAATCGATCTCGCATTTAAAAGTGTAAACCTTTTAGTTCTTCTCTCTAAAGCAAAACGTAAAGGGTTTTCAAAGGTTTCATACAGGTTGAGACGTAAAGCCTGCCAAATCTTTTAGCTTTTATGGGAGATACACCGTACTACAGAAAAGAATAACCCACTGGAAAATAAGCCAGCCCGGTGACGCTTTCTGTAAATCCGGTGAAGATATAGATTCCATTGGGTTTGTTACAGAGAAGTGTTAGTTAAGCTAACCAGAAGCTAAATAGTTTTGAATTCGTTATTTTCAGTAGAATCTTTTTTAATATAAATGGCTATGCAAATCTTTATTTTGTCGGAACGGCTTTTACCTGCAGGTAATCGGGGCACTTAGTGGGAGCGTGGAACAGGTAAGCATTGGTTGTGTCACCGTACAAGATGTAAGTTGCATTTTCAGGATAATCGTCATCAGCTTTGTCAAAATGGTCATAGCGAGGGACGTCAACAATCTTCATGTCTGCTGTCATGAAAGGCTCACTGGTCGCAGCAGGAAGACCAACATAAAAGTCGAACTTCTCGCTCTCACTTGTTTCTTCGGAATCGTTAAACAAAAGGTCGTGGAGTGATTTCTTGTCCTGTTGTAAAGAACTTCGCAAAACGATTGGTGACGACCCACTTTCAGATTTCTGCTTAAATGTCGCCATGTCATCGTCTGAGGTGAAACTGAACTTGGCGACAACGAAATACCGTCACTGAGCCTGAGCCTGATTAAAGTTGCCTGCATAGCAAACATATAATCCCTTGTCCACTGTATTCACCTTGTCTACACTTACAAAAGAGTGGTAGTCTGGTGGGTCAGTAACCTATTGAAAAAGAAACACGAAGACTGTAACGTACGTGCGCGGTTGCTCAAGACTAGATAAAGAGGAGGATGTTCCCGTCTGCTTTACTACAGCCTGCAACCTACAATGCTATAATGGTGAATCAGCTAAAAATACGACTCACGGTAGTGTTGAACCAACTCTCGGAGGGAAGCTGAGCCGAGTCCCTTTCTTTTTTATCTTTCAGGTGCAATATGGGCAGAGGTACGATCACCGATGAAGTTTTGAGGGTTAATCCGTGAAGCCTTTCGTCAAATAAATCGAGTTATGAACTTCACGTAAAGCTGGGATGTCCTCTTGTCTATCGCTTGCTTAAGGCTTGTAGAATTTGAACTCAGTATAGACTTAAGATGCAGCCTCGTTTAACTCTCTAAGGCGAGTGTAATCTATGATCCTGAATGAGGATTATGAGCGTAATCCTGTTCTCCAAAGAAAGTATGCCTAATTGCGTAATATGTAGTGCCTAAAACTGATGGTAAGCAATAACACTTACAGTTCCAATAGCGCTGAGGATTGTATTTCTCATTATAGCAGCCATGTCATCCATGAACTCCATTGAGGTGGACCAGGGATCTAAGCAAGTGGTGATGACGTATTTGACTCCATCCTTGTTGGTTGTGTCAAGCTTTATTTAATTCGAAAGAAAGTACAACAAAAATCAAACAAAAAGCACAATGGAAGCACGTGCGAGGAATTAGGAGGATACTTACAAAAAGGCCGTTTAGAACCATCGTTATCAATATCTAGCCCGATTTTGAAAACGTTATTGCCAAAAGGACGTTTTGCGTCCAACAGTTTTTTTCGGCCAAAAACTATCTCAAAAGTAGCTGTTATAACAACTGGGAGTGCAACCATTGATTTTTTTCTCTTCTCTTCTTTTCCTTCTCCTCGCTCTTTCTTTTTCTCCTCTCCTTTCCCTTCGTCACCGTGATTTTGGAACTTCTCGAGCTTAAAAACCTGCCTTTGACCCCTTTTCACTCAAATGACTGCAAATTTCGGTAGGTTGGTTTTCAAAAAATCGGCGAGATAAATGCTTTTGAAAACTACAGTCTATAAGTAACTAGGCAACCAGACCTGGTTAACAACTTGAAGTAAAAAGTCTATTCACCTAAGAAAAAGGCCGAAAGGGTCAGGGATAGGCGATGAGCAATTTATCGTTACCATTAGTATTACCGTTATCATTGAATTCATCACAGTCATCATTATCACCATCATCATTATCATTATCACTATTAATAGAGGCCTTTAGATTCAAGGACGAGGACGACTGCGAGTACCAGATTTGACTTAAAGTTTTTCGCGTATTCTCAAAATATAGACTCCCCGGAAAACTTCATTTTACCATTTTCACTAGAAAAGTTAGCAATGTTACCTTTAGTGAAGGAGGTTACACCCTCTCCCGATCGCAGAATGATAAAACTTCTAACATTTGATAACTAGTTTTCGCCACTTCGACATTCTTGCTAAAACTCGTAGTAGAGTAACGACGGCTACCACATTTTCCCGCCAAAATGACGCTGGCTCACGCCGAGCACTACTTAGTATTGAGAAAATCTTGTACTCGTAGTCGTACTCGTCTCAGAATCTAAAGGTCTCTACTATTATTAATTTATGATAAGGAAATAATTATTGAACTTCGGAATAAGAATCAGTGCTTTTAGTCAGACTAATTATGCCTTTTTTTTCTCCTTACCCCAAGTCTTTCCTTGAAGTCCTCTAAAGTGGAACTGTGCCTGTGGTCCTGCATGGTGGATGTCGTCACAATCAAAGGCATCCGCTGCTCTGATTCTCCAGTAGACATGTGACAAAGATCGTTGAAAATTGCCTGGATTATATTATTGGTAATACTGACATCCTTATTACTACGGATATTTACTGAAAAGCAGGGAATTAGAGTGTCGGGGCCAATTTCTTGAAGGAATGTCATCAGGGTTTCATCCTAAAAGAGAGAGAAACGAATACAGTAACTGTATATTAATATACAGTGACTTTTTCCTAACTGTAGCCTTCAAATCGAAATAAGTTGTAGATCTGCGTTTTAGATCACATCTTTGGTGGTTACTTCAATCAAACAACAGTGCTCTCCAAAGAGCCATAAATTTTTTATTTCATTAAGAGGGTATAAATACTTCATTGGGAAGCTTTACAAAAAGATTTTAATTCGTAAAAGTTTTCTTCCCCTCACCCAATTGGAGAACTTTCGAAATAAACAATTGTATCTTATCTTATTTTATCAAGGTGGACATCGAAAGGCTTCCTATTTGGGTGAGTAGGTACATATTTTCGTCATAAAGAAAAAGCGCGAAATGTTTTTGGGCTTCTCATAAGTCTGTCACCTCAATGGCACATATATCACAATATCACAATATCAATTAATATACACTGTTCATAAAGTACCTTCGCCAGCTCCTCGTTGCTTTTACCAAGAATGTTGTCCCTTATAAAGGCCTTGGTTACCCCGAAGGGTAAGGGCTTGGTCGTTTCAATAACAAAGTCGTCATCGTCTTCGGCCAGGCATACCCAGTAGCAGTAAAGAATCTTTGAGGTAAACATGCATTCGGCTAAAACGCGACCATAGCCATTCTTGTGAAGACCTATGACCTAAAAAATACATCGATGATGTTATAGATTTTATTGGGCCTACAAACTATATGTAAGTAGTAAATGAAACTGAAATAAAAACAAAAACAAAAAACCCAAGTATACGATAGGGCCATCTATGCAGTTTGAGCTACAGTGAGAAAGGACAAACGAATCGCTTTGCCAGAAAGCTCAGTATAGAGAACGACTTCCTCTACTCCACGTTTTATTGAAGTGTTGACCCAGTCCCTTTGCACCTTGACATACAAAGGTTCCACTCACCCATAACCTTTGCAGGCATTTATAATGTCAGTCTTTAATACCTTCAACAGGTAGTAACTTAATTTCAACCCAACGATTTTCACACTTTCGCTGCCTTTATGCTTTATTACTTGACTAGGATTCCTTAGATTGGTTATATTGGGGTCTTATTGCAACGATACATCAAGATACTGCTTTTTAATACCCCAATGATTTCTTTGTATGGTGTAAAGCATTACTATATTCAGAAGGACGAACCAATCGTTTTGTTGGTTATTGGAAATGACGCAATATCGTGCATGCAGCCTGTTCAAAAGATATTGCGTACCTTGTTGGCCAGCAACACCCCGGAAGCAGCTGCGCCAGGTTTTGAACCTTCGACACCGACATCGCCAAGGTTAGAGTCGCCGTGGTAGTACAGCACGCCACTTGACAAGTTGAGGAAATTGTTAAGATTCTTGTCACGATAGCATATAGCCCCAGCTGGGTACGGGCAGAATCCAGACTTGTGTGGGTCGCAGGTGATGGTATCGCAGTGCTTAAGATCCTTCAACAAAATTAATATAGAACCGAAGTGATCACTAAACTTGAATGTATGCTATTATTTATATCAAATTACATTTTGATAGGTTTGTTGCTCCTAAGCTAACTTTTCATAACGGGATAATTTATGCTGGTCAATCGCCCAGTGATGGAAAAGTCATTAGCCAAATGACATCACAGAAAGAGAGTCAGGCCTGCAATTGGCGGAACAGCTGACTTTGCAGTGCAGAGCTGATCGATCCCTGTAGCCTTTGGGGTTATCCTACACCAGCCAAGATAAAAGCAACCCCAAACGGCAAGATCCTTTGTATTATACTCCTAATATCATAGGTGACGAATCACTCCTTAATTTTGGCGCGAAATTTCAGCGTTAATTTGTAATTTCACATGTGAAATTACAAAATTGCCACGGCAACCTTTCGTACGTCTCAGAGTCAAGATGGCGACGAAATTTTTAACTGTAATGAATGAAGATGTCAGGGCACAAAAAGACGCTTTAGAAAACCTGAACACACGAAAGAGCACACTAAGAAGGATTCTAACAGGTATTTTGGCAAAAAAACTCTGAACTTAAGCCAAATTTAAGCTCTAAACGTTCGAGAGAGTGTAGGAGCTCTCGATCAATACGATCCAGGATAAACATGTCAAAAATCCAAGATTGCTAACGTAATTCGTCACCCATGATATTAATAGGTAATCAAATGGTATACTCGTGAAATTAGGGAATAATTTCACTTGCGTTTTGTCCAAATCCTAATAATTATTAGGATTTGGACAAAACGCAAGTGAAATTATTTCCTAATTTCACTCGTCACCATTTGATTACACATACTAAAATTGGGTAAATAAATTCACCACGGTAAATATAGGTGTTCATACCAATGAAAAATACCACTGCAACCACTGCAGTTTAAACAGTCTCTTCTATGACTTTGCTTTCTAAAGCCAAGTCATAGTATTTGTTTAGCTTTAAATCATACTCTTGTGGTGGAAGTTCCATTAGGGTATTTTGGCTAAGGTAGAATTTTGGATAAGGTAGAATTATTAGCCAGGATCGGTATGGACACCATTCTCGTTACTGGTTACCATTTAACATCCGACATCTCCCCAAGAACAAGGAAAAAACACTCCGCAAGTTACTTTTTGATATTTTGAATTCCTAAGATAAGTATATTGATACGCCCACCTTAATTAAAAAGGTAAAATTAGCCAAAAATGTTGAAAAAATAAATTCTTGCTTATTAGTTTCTACTTTTACAACTTCTTTGTTTAATTCTTTTTCCTTTAGTCTGTTATCTAGTCCTCATCCATATTACGAGTTTTATTTCATCTATTTGTAACTAACTGTAAACTTTCCTTAGCTAGTAGCCTTAAGTTAGTCTTTATTTCTTATATTTTGCACGTATTGTGCCACCTTGAATAGCCTTGCTAGCTGCGGGCAATACTTTTGTAATTTTATTTGTTTATTAATTTAAATTTGTGTTGTTGTTGTTGATGATTATAGGCCTCCGTTAACGAACACAAGTCAATTTTTTTTAATCTCAAAATTATCAAAATTTGGTTTATAAGTTGATAGCTAAGACCATGGAGCCAACGGGTATTTAAGGTCTGTTTCAGACGTCGTTCTACTGTCCTGCTAAACTAAAATGATTGACTTAAATTCAAATTCAGCGCGGCAGTGGCAAACGTGAAAATATTGAAAAACTACGCTTAAACCGCTAACCTATGATCTGAGAATAGGTACGCATATCGACAAATGTTGCAGACAGTTTTAACTATTTTGTGACTTAAACAAAAGACCTTGCAATTATTTCACCAAAGGCTATATACATTCCTCCAATTTTTTAAACATTCTATGAATTTTTCCTAAAAATTCCGTGAACCTCCAGAAAAATTCAAAGATTTGACCGCTTGTTGAATTATGTTTCTCTGGAGAAGGAAATATTGTTGTTGTCGAGGGATACGTACTTGCAACTGCTTTTTAACGTGCGCATTAAGGGAGAGTTCAGGAACAAATGCTTCATCTTTGACATTTTTCATAGCTGTATCATCTGTCGGATCTCTCAGCATGCATGCAAAGTACGCCCCCCAGGCAGCGTCTGCGTGGATACTGAAATTTAATCCCTGCAATGAAATGAAACAAAGATTCAAAACTGCATAGTATAGTAATGCACACAGTCGAGCTATCCTTTGAATATTGTAAAGTGATGAAGTATAGGCGGTAGATACGAATGTGATTTAGTGATGGCAAGGGAGGATAAAGCTATTCTCTCTTGGTGATGGTGAAAGATGGTTCATCGTGGATGTAGTTTCCCCCATTTCATCCTAGGCCGCCGACAGAATACCAAAGTGTAATGTTAAAAAGTTATGGGATTCTCGTTGTGATCTTAAAAAAACAATTCAAGACTTCTGACTTAGCGGCAATACAAAAATGGGCGTGTTTAGGGAATTATCAACTTTACCTTAGCTTTTTCATACTCCTTAGCCTGTCCCTTAATTGACTCTATGCAAATCAGTCTAAATGTGTAACACAGCCCAGCAAGAAAGAACTACCCAATTTGAGAGCCTTCTGGCAGCCTACCGTGCCTCGACAGGCGATTCACATCCTCCCAAGATATGTTTGTAGAGAGGGAAATCAGAACAAAATAAGATAAAATGATAAACTAACCTCCTTGCTCAGTTTTTCCCTGATAGAAAGAATTTCATCCAAAGGATCAACGGCACTCTCTTCTGTTGTTCCCATGATACTTATCACGCTGATCACGGGAATGTGATTCTTCATTTTCTCTTTTAATGTCAGTTCCAATACTGGTGAAGAAGAGAATGAAGAGAGGTGTTATCGTAGACAGAAATTACTGGAAAAGCAGTGGCATTAGCTTATGACAGTGATTGACAAAATATGCCCACCTAAATTCTACATTCCCATCCCTAATACATTTGGCCATTTCAAAAGGTGGATGAGTCGCTATAATCGGCTGAATGTAATATCTCTATCCACTGGAAAACGATTTTATAAGCTAATTAGGGAATTATACTTGATAGTGCTTTTCATGTTTACTGTTGCTTGTTTTGTGCCACCACTCCCTTGCCACCTTCCATATAAAAATTGGAGAATCATGAGAAGCTCCGCTTTTAGGCTTGGTCAAATGAATATCAGCAATCCTGGTAATGTAATAACATATTTATTCCTCTTTCCTTCTTTCTTTCTTTCTTCCTTTGTTTTTTTCCTCCCGAAGGATAATGAGCAAATTGCTATTTCTTTCTTTTCCCTAAACGGATGCTCGCACCTATATAGAGTGTTTTCACTCATTGGCTAGCATCTATGCAAATTTATGGAATGAAAGAAAACAAGCTTACATAAGAGAAGATTTTAACTCCCACAGGATATTTTTTTGGACACCAACATGGCCGCGCCGTTCCGTTGTTTTGGAAATTCTTTAAAGCAATATGGCGACAATGACGTCATGTAAAAAAGCCCTATGAGATGCTAAAGCTAATACCCATTTTCAACGTACCGTTAGCGTCCAGTCGAGCATTTTTGTCTACTGGCACTGTAACCAGATTTTCCTTTCCAAGACCTGCAATAGTTACTCCTTTCAGAAAGGACACATGATAGGTGCTTCCCACTACTATGCAAGGACTGTTGGTCAGCATGTGTCGGCGGCAAAATTCTTGGGTACCAATGCACTCGTAAAGATATTTTCCCATGATTTTTCTAAACTCCTCCTGGCTCAGCCCTGCTTTTTCCGCTACGTCAAACGGCATCTTAATAATGGTGTCCGTATCCAGATTGAGTAGCTCCCATTGTGTGGCATTTACAAGAGGAATATTACAGCCCTTTTGAGGCAGGTTAATCTGTAAATATTAATTGAAAGTAAGGATTTAACTGAAATAATGTAACCCTCGTACTTGCAGCAAATATGTCTAAAGAATTAATTTTTTAAAAAAATACTTTAACGCAATATGTGTTCCCTAGGGTGAGGGAAAGGGTCAGGACTGCATTCACACCTGCCCGCTCAAAAACTACCCATAGCTGAGGGGTATCATGAGGTATGAGTTTCTACGTCGAAAATATTAAAATGATGTGATCTCTGATAAGCTAGTTAGAACAAGAATGCTGCTGATAACAGGGAAACATATATAAAAAGACCCGGGTGTAAATATTGAAACTTGTACTTTTAGTACAAACTCGACAAACCTGTGTTTTAGACAGTTTGATGTGCCAAATGGTACTTTCTCTTAGGTGATAAAATCTGCAAAGCTATATTCATCGCCGATATACGCATTCAATATCGAGGGATGGGGTGAGGCTGATTTTTTCAAGACGTGAGCTTATAATTCAAATTTTTACCTTATTCGAAGGATGAGGAGCTTATTTGAAGCTGAGCGCTAATTCAGTAATAATATGAATAAAAAAACAGGGGTTTGTCATATGTTTAAGAACTTTAACCATGTAAAAGAAAATACAAGTCTGGCGCCCTGAGTTGATTCTTGTCTTTCGCGTCCAAATAACTGGCATGAATTAACTCACCTCGTATTCACGGGCTCCCCGTAACTTTTCATCTTTAAGCAAAGCCTCTTGAAGCCCGAGAGGATAATATTTCAGATTTCTTGCTACCCAGATGGCTTCTATGTTTGCAATTGAGCCTCCAGCTACCAAGTGCCCCATACTCTGATCCCTATCCAATCCTATCATCTCACACAGGTCACTTCCAGCCTCAATCTCGTACGCTGTTGTCATTGGACCTCCCTCGGCAGCACAGTTGTTTTGGTTCCACAGAATGGAAGCGATATATCCAATATTAGCTGGGACTGCTGTGTCCCAATTCACATGACCCTGAAATGGCAATTCGTTAACCATCAATAATTTTCTTAATTATTATACATTGTTCGCACCATATGTCTCCTCTCTAGCTAAGAGCTTACAGTTCATTTTGAAAGTCAGCTCAACCTACAGATTAATTAGTTCTCTGTTAGCAGAGAACTAACTGGTCTTTAGGTTGCTCACGCAATAATATAATGAAAGATTTCCAAGCAAATGTGCCGCGTGAGAGTGTGTTTGTCGTTATTTTCTTGGTATTGTCATTATTATTTTATTATCGCAAAAGAAAATGATCATCAAGACTGTTTGTCAAAGAGACTAATATTATGGAAAGAGGGAGAAATAGACACTCTACTGCGTGAAAGCGGGTGATATAGAAGCGTTTAACAGAGTCTCGAACACCTAAACTACTGAATCGGGCAGAAATTTTCGCAAAGCTGGTTATGGAAGGGCATATCAATTCAGCTCTGCGTTGCCTGAGCTAAGAAGACTGTCGGGGTATTCAGCCATCGAGCGATGACATAATGAGACAACTTACGGATAAACACCCTAGTACACAGGAAGCCCAGCAAGAAGCTTTGCACTTTTGTCTTGTTGAGGATCAGTCCCACATATCCTATACCACGAGATAAATGGAGAAATGGTGAGGGAAACGGCATTAAGAACTAAATCTTCAGACGGCCCATCGGGGGTAGATGCTAATGGTTTCAGAAGGATGCTCGCTGCAAGGCGTTCAAAAAAGCGAGCACAGGTCTAGGTGCTAGCAAAGAGACTTTGTACTGAATTTATTAAACCTTTCACAATCAAGCCAATTTTGGCAAACCGTCTTATCCCACTAGAAAAAGAAATGGCGAAGTTCGGCCGATTGGTTTTGGAGAAGTGATCAGGAGAATAATCGGAAAGAGCGCGACGAAAGAGACAAAGCAACATATCATTGATGCCTGCAACTCGAGTGTGAGCAAGCCTGACTATTGGGGGCGAGACAGCCGTTCACGCCATGTACAGTACATTTGAAGCTGAGGATACGAACTTTGCGCCATTAGTTGATGCTTCAAATGAGTTTAATTCATTGAACAGGGCTGTGACCGTACATAATACCAGGATTCTGTGCCCCTCTGTATCTACCTGTGCCATAAACACCTACAGCGAACCTATGATCTTATTCGTGATGGTTGGAAAAGAGCGGACATCTGCAGAGGGAATTACACAGGGTGACCCCTTTATGAGTCTGTACGCTATTGGCCTTCAACCGTTAATTACACGCTTAAATTCGTCACGCCTTATAAAGCAATTTTGGTATGCTGACGATGCAACGTGCGCTGGTCCTCTGAGAGAGCTGAGAAAGTGGTGGGACGTGCTCAGTGAAATGGGACTTATAGCCTAGGATATTACCCAAATGCTATCATAGGGCACACTTGCACGCCTGCTGAGCGTGGTTTGTTTAGCATTGCCTGTAAGGACGATGGGTGGTCTTGGGATCACAGACCCATGTCATATTGCAGCCTCGGAATACGAAGCTTCAATGGCGATAACTGAACGACCAGTCGAACAGATAGTGGCGCACAAGCAAGAGCTCCCGGACGATCGTGCAATAGTACACTGTAGCAATGTATCCGTAGAGAGAAGCATAAGCGCCTTACAGACAACCTAGAGGAACTGAAGAATTCCCTTCCTGAACAAACTAAGAGAGCTGCCGACCTTGTTGCAGAGAAAGGGGGCTTCTAACTGCCTTACATGCGGTCATTTCAGTTAAATATGTGGGCTTTTAACTCTAAATAAGAGAGAATTCAAAGATGGCTTTGATTTCAGATATGATTGAAAATTAAGCGAAACCCCGTCTACTTGTGGGTGTGAAGGTGTTTTCGATGTAGACCACGCCATAGTGTGCAGACGAGGAGGCTTCATCATTCAAATACATAACGACCTGCGTGATTTGGAAGCCAAAATGGCAATGATCAGATGGCATATACTATGACGTCCAAATTGAGCCGGTACTTCAGCAGATAAACGGAGAAGTGCTGACACCTTGTACGAACAGTAGCGGATGCTTGGCTCGACATTGACTGCCTCTTTTGACGTTAGGGTTTGATGCCCAAATGCAGCGTCTTATAAAACCCTGACACCACAAAACAAATCTAACGGCAGCGTGAGAGTTAGAAGAAGAGAATGTATGCCAGTAGGGTGCTAGAAGTCGAAGAAGGCTCCTTCACACCACTGGTATTTACTGCCATAGGATGAATGGCGGATAAATGCAAGAGGTATCACAGTAGACTGGCTGAACTTTTACCAACCAAGAAAGGAGAGGATTATAATACTACAATGTCGGGATTCGTGACAAAGTCTCATTTGCCCTCCTGAGGTCTGCGCTGTTGTGCTTGAGAGGCTCGCGTTGTACGCGAAGAGCTACAGCTCCGCTGAACATTACAGATAACAACTTTGAAACTGATAAGGAACTAGGTAGCCGGATTTTTAGGATTAGAACTTTAAATATTTTTCACATTTAGGATTAGTAGAGGCTTTGAAATCGATAAGGAACCAGCGAGATTTTAGTATTAACATTCACATTTAGGATTCTTATCTTTTTTAAATCCTTCTCCTCGTGTTAATTCTTCTCCTGTGTTAATTAAGAGTACGTCTTATAGACATTTGGCCCTTTTTCTTTAGGAACGCATTTATATAAAAATACTCAATTTTTTTAATGTAACAGCTTTAAGATTATTTATATTTGTTGTTTTATTCTCTTCCATTTTCTCCACTTATATAGCTTTATTATTATCGACTTTGTAACATTAGATATGTGTTTTTATTTAGTAACCAATAAAGAATTGTTATATTATCAATAAAAAATTGTTGTTATTATTGTTATTATTGTTGGTATTATTATGTTGTTGCTGTTGTTGTGTTATCCACTTTTGCATCGCCTCCTTGTCAGCCGTACAACAATAAATGGGGAGGAGGGATATCTCTCCAAATTATTTTAAGACCAGTTTTCAAGTATTAAGAAAAGGTCATGGATGAACCTTTGTCCTGCAGTTTTTTAAATTATGGCATATTGTAGCTGCATATAAAATCATCTGCCAAGTACCCAAACCGAGGCAACAACCCACCTTATATCTCGTGCTGAAGAAAGGCACCGACTTGTGCAGTTCTTTCTGCATCTTCTTCAGTTCAAATTCCATTTTTGACTTGGATAGCTGGAAAGAAGGAGCTTGTCTCACCTCGTCTGTCACATAAGGCGGATCACAAGGGTAGAAACTAAACATAAAATACACTTAAAAATCATTATCTTGAACGTTTTCAATGAACCATTTCCCGTTATAATATCGACGGTCGAGTACTCTTCAGCTTTTAGATACGCGTGTATAATTACACGAAAATGAAGGGCCTCAATTCGGAAAAAAATTACATCATTGCCAAACGGCCGAAATGTGATCAATTTTGTGCGTCGTTTCAGTCATCGTCACGATTCTTATCCCCAGTTTCCACGGTCTCCGCTAGGAACGGCTGGGGCAATGGCCGACGATTTGGGGAAGACACACCAAAAAACAAAACAAAACCCTTGCTTTTTTAGAGTCTCGCTCTGCTAAAGCAGGCTCGACTAAAAAGGAAAATGTTGGAATAAATGATGTTAAATTACCCTCGACGAAACTGAAAATGAGACTCGATCGCTTCATTCATCAGACTGGTAAATATGTCAGAATTCTCGGCCTTAGGTCCCACAAACCACGTCCCTACTGCTGCATATGGTTTTGCCTCAATAGAACGTCTTGAAAAAGCATTCTGCCTGTGAATGAACATAGGAGAGGGTCCCTTCCGCTTTCGCTCTTTGTTCTCAGCCTTTCCGCGAGTCGTCTTTTTCCGGGGGGAAAACATAATGCGTCGATCCTTTGAAGGAATTACCTGCAAAATAATAGGATTAGTTTCTTTGGTGGTATTAATTATGGTGGCGTGTTTTTTATGTATTTTGGCATTGTTTCCTTAGAAAAATTGCAAACTTTTAACTGCACTACTTTTGTTCTCGGCCGATAAAAAAGGGCGAGGTTTTGACCTGCACAGACATGCAATTTACCCACTAGGAAGACATAAACGGCATGCGCAGAATAGTACCTAGTCATCCGATAAAAAAGGGGACAATACAAAGTTGTATCCGCGAACCACTGTTCCAGACTCAAACAGTAAACAAGTTTTAAAATAGTTAAGTAAAATTCAACAATCCTAGAGATAAAGATGCCACACAATAAGGCTTTTCTTCATCAGGCCGATCTAGCCTGTCGACTCCGTGTATGTGGTAATCATGTAATTCCGACCCTGTAACCCTTCTTAAATTCCAAAGCATTTCAGTCGGCTTCCTGATGAGAATGCAAGGATACTGGCAAAAACTCATGCATCCTGCTTATGTTTCCTTAACTCACATTGATGAAGTCTCTGTGAGGCTAGTGCAACAAAATGAATAGCCATTTGCAAATGTGTAATTGATCGAAAAATTATGCTGACGATATGCCTATTTTACGTAGCCGTCGAAATTAAGCTTGCCTTTTGAAAGCAACAAAGTCAGGCCCAGGTCATTACCAAAAGCATGTAATTGAAACGAACTGCTTTAACCTATGGCCATTTATGTGCATGTTTAACAACTTTATCATGAGCAGATATGCAGCCAATAAGCTTTTAAAGAAAAACCTGTGACGACAAGCTGATAAAAATGCCCACACGTTGCCTCTCATATATCACATGACTTAAAGCCCGCACACACATACGTGGCTTAAGAGAGCAATGTGAGAGCGCTTGTTTCAAAATTTTATGCTTGTTTGCAATCATCCATGTTACTATGGCAACGAACCAACCCTCACTTTTACACTTTTAGCCTAAAAAATGTTATGTCATATACGTATATATTGTGCATGCGAAATTTGAGCTTTGAACCGGCAACGGCTGCTTCTAATCAACCCGACGTACATTCCTTTCCCAGAATACAGACAACCAATGCAAACTGCGGCTTTCATTTTCTTGCGAATTAGGGTGTGTTCCTTTCGGTGAATCCAAAAACGGATTTTAGATCTAAGAACGGATTTCGCGTTCCTTTCGGCAAATCCAAATCCGGATTTTTGATCTGGTGAATCCTTTTTGAACAAGGATTCATTGGATTTGAAATCCGAAGAATCCAAATCCAGATTAACGGATTAGTGATCTACGCTGTTCCATTCACAGTGGATCCGAAATTAGTCAGATGATCCAGCGGTATTTCCAGTTGAAGTATTCCCATAGACGCCGTAGAGTTTCTTCGTTGCTGTCATTTGCCGCAAAACATCTGAAAACATTAGAAGATTGTTCCTGGTACATTAAAAAATCCATATACTAACCATTTGTCTCTAAAGATTGCTTGAAATCAGAAATAAGTAAGTAAATGAACTGCTATCTAACTACAAACTCGCTTGTAGACGCGACAGGCACTCGATCGTGTTACATAAAAAAATCCGAGCTATGGAACTGGATCAAACTGGCCGACATTCTTTCTTTGTCTGTTTTATATGTTCCATCGTCGCTATTCGAACTGCCGACCACTAAATTCTGCACGGTATATTTGTCAAACAGTAGAAAACACGTCATTTTTTGAGAGGCTGTCGTGCATATTGCACGCGTTGGCGAAAGGTTACCAAGGTTACAAATCCACTTTCGGATTTCACGTTCCTTTCGACCGCGAAATCTGGAAAATCTAGGATCAAAATCCGTTTTTGGATTCGCCGAAAGGAACACACCCTTAATCTCACGCCAGAAATGTCCTCCAATAACTTTGCTCCTTTTATTTGACCAGACTGCGGTGTCTTTGGCAGATCTCAACACTTGTTATAATTTGCATCAGAAATTACTAAATGCGAAGTTGACATTTTCGTTAACTTTGCCGACTGGCTCTGGAAAATCTTTAATTTTTTGAGAGCTGCTGCAAGTCATAGACCATGCACACATCACATCGTATCCTGCAAACAACACTTGGACCTATTAAATTTCTCCCCTTGAAAAGGCGTATTTGACAGGGAAGGAGTGTAATATTGACGGTAATATACGATCAAAAACCTATTGAACCGTGTTCAGCCACACCTAATTCCAGTTGAAAACTGTGCGTCGACGGCAACATAATTTTTCGACCGCTTAGCTTGTCACTGATCGATCTGCAAAATTAAGCTGCTTTACGAAATGTAAAACTCAGACAACACAATCACTGTCTTTAAATATTATTTCCATTTCTTTGCGTGTTTGCTGCTCAGACCCAGTTCATAGTGATTATCATATTTTGCCGCCAATAAATCTCATTGTCTTCGGAACGTGAACGTTTCGACCAGTTTAGGTCGATGACGCGACCAACACTCGCAAAAAATTTTGTTACTTCCGATTGCCTCCACATTGGGCCCACAGGAAGTCAATAGATTTAGCCAATTATGTCCCAAGTTCCAGGACCTGGGGAGTTTTGAGCTTCACGCAACGATTTTGTCAAATCTAGTAAAAGTGGCGCTTCCGTCGGGAAGAATTTTGTCGCGGCTTTTGCGAAGAATGAAAACTTTTATCGACGAATTTCGACCAAATACAAGTCAAGCGAATTATTTTGGAGGATTCTGGAGGATAACAAGCGAAATAAACGCGAAAATAGAGGTAATAAAACAGTAAGAATCTTTGCTTCTTTGCTGACCTCATTTGCATAATCCGATAGGGTCACAAAATAAATTTGTAGAAAATTGTTAGTCGCTCTGTTTTTTCGACCGATATTCGGGCTATTTTACTCAGATATTGAATAAAAAAAAAAATATTTGTACTGTATTACATAAAATATACAACTTTTCTGGCAAAATTACACTCTTAAATTTTTTTAAAAATAATTATCTAAAAATATTGCTTGTTTATTTTTTTTTATACAGAATATTATGGGTTCCCTGAGACCGAAATATTTTTTTTTCTAAAAGTTTAATTGTTACCCTTTCTAATGAGGTATAGCTTGATATAGAACTGTAAATAACAGCAGAGATATAATTTTTTAAAGTTGCATGGTCAAAAATACTTAAAATACGTTCCGAAGACAATGAGATTTATTAAGGGGCAAATGAGACAAGAGAGACAAGAGACAAGAGACAAATGAATGCAAATACAATGGAAGCTTAGTTACATTGGAAACTCGATATAACCAATTAAGTGCCAAGGCACTGGCAAAAATTGTTCGATATAACAAGGTTTCGTTATATATCGAGGTTCTTTTTCATATATTTTAAAATTACTGGCCGGGACAAGAAAATCGTTCGATTAATACCGAGGACTTGGTTATATAGAGGTTCCACTGTAGTACTGTTGTGAAGTGTTAGGTGTTTTCACGGAGAAAACGACAGCGGTTCATTTGCGTTTTTCCTGTGCTTCGGTATTTTCGACAAGCGCTTTGTTGTAATGAGACGATCATAAAGCAAGGTAAATTTACTACGGTTTTTAAACAGCTAAGTGCATTGTACAGCCTTAGTCAAAGTAAAGAGAGGTCGAACTAACAAAGGCCGTCTCATTTGCAGACTGCTGAGGCAGATTTCTGGAATATCGCGTTTTGACTACAAATGTATCTTTCTGCAGCCGGATGCAGTCTAAATTAAGTTTAAAAATACGCGATTAAACTTACCACCCCGGCATATTAGAATCAACTCAGCAGGGCCAAGACGATGCAAAGTAAGCCCTACTGGCAAATTGGAAGGGGATGAAACTCAAACAATGACTCAAGACACCCAATCGGTCGAATTCATAATTTTGAGCAAATCAACAAATAAATGCGTGAGATCGTTTCGCTAAATATTTTGCTATAAAGAGAGAAGTGTATGAAGAATTGTGGAAAAATTTTTTAGAGCTTGAAATCGTCTGTTGAGCTGCTCAAATATCTAGTTACGAGGTTTACCTCATTAGCAATTCCAAGGTTGCTCCAACAATATAATACGTGACACAAATAATAACATCTTGTAGGAAATTTTTGACAACTGCCTTCGAACCTATGCCGTATAACTTTACCATTGTAAATAAAAGTAGACTGTTATAATAATAATTCCCCACAAATTTCATGCGTGTTACAGTTCATGCAGTATACACATTCAAGGATGTCATATTTTCGATTACATGCGCTCTGTCTTGAACAGGCTCTTTCCCGGGCACCTTGACAAGAATCAAATTGTGTGAGTGTCTGTACCCCCACTACAAGGGAGCTAGACTAATCCATTTCTTTAAAATTCTAGACCCACCTGACCGGGTTGTCTGTGAGAAATGAAGATGCTGTAATATTTATATCAAGCACCGACTAAAGCATCCACACCCTGCAGCCTGTAGCTAGGTTTCGGTTTGGGTTCGGTCAAGCCCCTGTTGAAATTGTGATTATTATTCACTGAAATATTTCTTGGTTTCTGATTGGCTTTAACCAGCTACGCGCCGACCAAATTTGGAAGCTAAAAGATGCATAGCTCATTCTCCGTTGCCATGGAAGTCAATGGATGGAAGTTTTTCAATCTCCTCTTCTAATAAATACCTGGACTCTGTTTAAATTAGCTTCATCAGTATAACTAAACCAGATGTTCCTGCATAAAGAAAGACAGAAAGAAATTCTCTCATTTCAAGGTCTGTGAATGTCTATAATTTCAGCACATCAGTTTGCATCGTGTAATGTACGTTTAATCTACAAACTGAGACTCTATGCCATAATTTATGTACATGTATAATATATATAGAAAAAAAATGACCACATAAATCGTCCCATTTTCTCTGTAAGAGAAGGCGGGAAACGACAGAAATAGACACAGCACTCAATCTGCTTTATGAAGCTATTCAGTTGTTTTCAAATTGGGTATTAAACGATAAGTTTACAAGGTCAAATCAATTACTCATTGTAATGTCACGTCCAAGCTATCGCTTATCTGATTTTTGAATAGGGCTTGTACTTAGAAGTTATATTTCCTGTACGTTTACCACAGAGACATTAAAAAAAAAAAATACAACAAAACTAAAGAACAAAGCGAAACAAAACAAAAACTAATTTTGGTCATTTGTCTACCTGAAGATGATGGGTGTCATTCATTCTTGGGTGTCATTAAAGCCATTTATATACTACTGATAAATTCATCATTACATGATGTTGCGATAAAGTTGTTTGATTATGGGAAAAAGGAAATATCCAAAAAGAACTAACTGTGAAGACAAAAATCAGAAACTGTACGTGAATTCTGCACGCTTCGTTGCACAATCCCATGACCTTTCAAATTCAAATTGTACACAGACACAAAGTGCCATTGTCTATTACTATTCTATATTTAAAAATCAAAGCTCATTGGCGCTCGGAATTTGATGCATAAATCCATTTTTGTGAATATAATTGTTTCGGCCAAGCTCACAGTGCATGCACTGTCGGCACAGCTTCAGTTCAGGCTGAATCTACAAAACTTGAACTCACTGATTAACGTTCCAACCAGGTATGATATTCTCACAACCTATGTGTTACTTTATGCAACTTTAAAAACAAGTGTAGGAAGAAAATGAAATTTTGGGGGTTTGTTTTAGCGAGTTAGGTACTTCAATTTGGAGTTAATAATGTTTGAAAATTTCTGAAGCCAG
>OZ037784.1:18429360-18444360 GCA_964035525.1 Porites cylindrica
TTCATGACCGTATTTTGATGGCGTTTTCATGTTGATAATGGCCTTTACATTTGATCTTTATTAGAGACTTTTGGCCTCTTGGCGGTCATTCGTGAACAACTAAGTTAAAACAATATAATTACTACGCCGACCAATCAGTGCTAGTTAACCAGATTGCTGACAAATGTACGTCATCACTGTGGAATTCATGTGGCCGAATCGCACAGACGTCTCTCCCCCGAATCGAAATGTCCTCAAGGAGAGACGGCTGTATTGGCAGGCTAGCTTGTTAACGGCTCCTGCTATAGTTTTTCGAGGCTTTTGTAAAAATTTCATCTATGTATTTATATTACTTTTTTGCTTAAAACCGCGGGCCACGTTGGACAAAACAAATAAAACAAGTTTTCCGTGACGTCGCCCGTGTGTCTGTTCTCTAACGGATCATGGGCAATGACCAATCACAGCGCTCGTAGCGTTCACAACTTTGTATAAACGTGTATACTGCCACACCAAGGAGAGGTGGATTTTTAGACACCTCGTCTTTCAGTACTGGTATGAACCTAGTTGATGCACTTAGAGTAACACAGCAGTTTTTATCATTCCACCTTCTTTGTATTGGGCTAGCGCTGCATTTTGCCTCCGTAACGTAATCATTAAGATTGTTAATTCTGAACAACTTATTTTGATATTTTTTTCAGTTATTTTCCCTGTGACCCTCCCTACATCACAGACGAGCTTCGAGAAGCAGGGGGTTTTAAGCATGCCATGGAGAATTTACAAACGGAGATGGACCAGTTGCAAAAGGATCTGAGAAACTCCGTTCCATTCTTTAGTTCACGTTACAAGGTAATAAGTACTATGTAGTACACCAGAAGTATATAGGTTATATGATTATGAGTACACTTAATTTCGTTGCTTCTTTTCTGGCTTTGTAGATTCTAGGTAATTGAATGAAGATTGGAATTTTGGCAGGACTCTTGAGTATTGTTTTAGACAGGCGTACTTAGACTAAACGAAATAAAAATACAAAAAAGCAAAGGCATTTAGATCCATTTGTATGAGAAAAATAGTACAAGATATAAAACCAATTAAAATTTCACATAATTTTACCTACTAGATATTCTGCTTTTAACAGTGACAAGAATTGATTTCATGGAAGTTGTCATTCTGGAAACTTAAAAAACTTCCTGGAAGTTGTACTTTAACATACAGTAAACTACTTAATATTAGTTGACTTTTAACGATATGTTGAATCGGGTTTGCTCTGGGCGAGATCAGACGACTGACTTAAGTTGCGTTAGATACTTTAGCAACTGCATCGACTGAATTCTCCATTGTCCTAGCTAGGAATTAACCAGGCCCAGAAAGCGCTTTGTACTCTTCAGGTTTTCATTTTATTTATTTCGCCTTGGACTCGAAACGGCTCTCTGGCGTTCGAGAAACGGGCTATAGTTTTACGTGTTTTCCTTGAAGTGACGTCGACTGCTAAAATGTTTCTAGGGCCACGTTCTTTGGGAGACCGCCATGCCCGCTAACCTTGGCTACATCTCTGCATTGCTGTTCAACCAAAACAACTGTGCAGCCGAAGCATCCACTGTTACAACCAAATACGAGGTCGAAGTGGGAACGGACCTGTCTGTCATGATGGGGTATGACAAAGACAAGTCAATGGGACACCTTACCGCTGGTGGCTCCGTCGCCAACATTGAAGCAATTTGGGCGGGAAGAAATGTGAAGTACTTTCCACTGGGACTGCAAGAAGCTTTGTTGAAGGAGGAGAGGTTTGCTGGTGCGAAAGACTATAAGGTGACCGTAATTTAATGAAGTTAAACGGAGACAGAAAGCAATGTCGCATTTTTTAATCAGAAATTCCGAGCACTGACTGGTCTGACATAGAGTACGACGAAATAAAATATATTTGAACACACAAGTTAAAAACAAACAAAAAAAAATAGAACACAATTAACGTGAAATTGAATAAGCAAGAGACTGGTTTTGAAATAATCCACAGAGCAAACGAAATACTTTTCTTGTTCCTTTAACTAAACAGATTAATCTAATTAGCCGGATCAGTTATTTAGGAATCGATTGCGGTGCAAAAAGTTAATGGTTTCTTGGTGTTGACTTGTGGACAGGTACAATCACCAACGTAATAATGACAAAAGATTGTAAAGACATTGAACCGCGCCACAACACAAAAGCGCACCAGCAATTGTTTCCGCAACACACACACAAAGAAAAAAAGAAAATTATATTAATTTCGGGGTCCAAGATTTGACCTAATACGGTGTTGTATTCGGAAAGTGACGTAACATATCTTGTCGGGAAACGAGATTTTACAACTATCGGCCGGAAAGGGTTCTTCGCCCAAATTTATACCCGGAATTCGGGATTTATTATTATTATTATTATTATTATTTTAACTCGTATGTTGGCAATTCGAGAAGTCATACAATTGAGCAGCAAATGCAAATCAACCAGGCGCGCTTTTGGTGCATGATGTCTCCTATATAGTGTGCCTTGTTAATTAGTTTCATTATTCTTATTCTTTTAATTATTTTATTTCATTATGTTTAGAAACAAAAAAGGAATTCGAAAAAGCGATGAAAAAAGAGCGGGATGCAGGATTTTCGTGAAAAAGGAGCGAAAATGCAGGATCAAGGCCCACCCCCACCCTACCCCATTTCCAGACCCTGAAAACATCCCATAAATTTATCATAGTATTTGATAGTATTAGTTATTTGCTTTAATATTGTTATTGATACCTATCATATCCTACAATTAGGTTAGTTTTCCCCAAAGAGGTGGTGAAGAAGGGGAATTAATAAGTGCGTCGCAGTGGGAACTTCTCAATCTTGACGTCGACACTATCCTAAAGATGCCTTCTGATGTACAGAAAAAATTAGATATGGAACATCAGACATTCATGGAGATTATGGGCCAATATCTTTACGAGTCAATTGGAGCACAAGAATTTGCTAGACGACACATGCTAACTCAGAGTGCCTGCGTTATCGTCCCAAGCACGGCGCACATTTCTCTAACTAAAGCAGTCACTATTCTTGGTCTCGGACGAGAGAGCCTGGTGACGGTAGCAGTTGACGAAGATGCCCGGATGGACCCAAAAGGTTGGTGAATTGACTTTATATACAATGCTACATCCCGTGACTTCAAAAGAGAATAAAAACCATCTTTGAAAGATTTAGCGACATCTTTGTGATGGTCATCCTCGGAGACCCAGGGGCAGATAAAGGGGGCGAGGAAAAGTCTAAACGGGCGGAAAAATATATACGGAACGAAAAAAAGTAAAGAATGGCGAGAAAAGCCCCTGGGGACAATGTCTTACCAGACTAGTTCCAAACGGTCGCCCCCGTTCTGGCTTCTGATTGGTGCCAGAAAACTTGTGTTTTTCTGGCACCAATCAGAAGCCAGAACGGCGGCCACCGTTTGGAACTGGTCTGGTAAGACATCGTCCCCAGGGGCTCTTCTCGCCGTTCTTTACTTTTCTTCGTGCCACATTTTTCCGCCCGTTTAGACTTTCCCTCGTCCCCACTATCTGCCCCTGGGTCTCCGAGGATGTGTGATGGTAGATGAAGAAGATTTTGTACTTCACTTACATAGCTCTTTGCGACTCGTAATAGAACTTTCCCTGGGTGATATAAAGGTGTGCATTATGTTTCAGATCTCAAGCGTGTTCTCGAAGAAAAATTGGAGCAAGAGATTCCAGTCATCACAGTGGTATCTGTGATGGGAACAACGGAAGAAAGCGCTGTGGATCCTTTGACAGAAATTCTTGATTTGAGGAAAAAATTTAGCAAAAAGGTTAGGTTTGATTTTTTACACTACTCTCCAAATAGCTAAAATTCGTGGTTAATTAAGACATAAATGCAAATGTCACTTGCGCTCATTTGTTTCTAGCCTCCAACGCAGACGTTGTTAGGGTTTGGACTCGCGTTCCTGTCCCACGAACGTCTGTTGAAACACGGACGATTAAAAACAGAGAACAATCACAGCCCAGTTCTAAAACTGCGGAGTGTACTTTGGATCTTGAACAATTAAACGCGAGACTCAAAGGTCAGAAAGGGTATTAATTTAGCGAAACCTAGTCGAATTCTTGGAGAGAACTCCTAAGTAAATAATTAAACTTTCACACTTCCCTGTGCTACAGGCCACCCTTTCCACAATTTCTTGACAAGCTCACATCCTGAAATGTACCTATTATTTTCTAAAGGGTCTCAACTTTTGCGTCCACGCGGATGGAGCCTGGGGTGGATATTTCTGCAGCATGTTGCGCGACCAGCCAAAATCCTCTACTGTCATAACACCAGAGGATGGATTTGTTCCCGAATTGTATTTAAGTACCTACGTCCATGAGCAGTTATCAGCGCTCCATCAATGTGATACTATCACCATAGATCCTCACAAATCTGGCTTCTGCCCATACCCCGCGGGAGCACTCTGTTACAGAGACAGCGACATGAACACATTTCTTCAAATAACAACTGCAGTTGCATATTACCACGGTGACGTAAATCTTGGAGACATTGGCATCGAAGGTTCCAAACCCGGGGCAGCGGCTGCTGGGGTTATGCTGGCAAACAGGGTAAAATTCAGTGACTACTATAATATCGTGTGAATGATTAATTTAAGTATAAATTATAATTTTAGTTGCTAGGCTAACGAAGAAAGTTAACATTTTCTCCAATGTCTCCGCCTCAATTCAGTGCAAAAATATATACTCTAATCTGACTGGCTAAAAATTGCCCTTGAATTTTGTCTTTCAAATTTCATACTACTTAGTTGCGGATACAAGAGCCGTTTTACCAATGAGCAAATGGCTTTGCCTACGGAGAAGCAACTTTTTGCCCGTGACCGATTTTCGCAAAGTGAAATAGCCTCAGTGAAATGTCATGGACACGTCAAAAAAATTAAAAGAATTACCCATGACAGTTCCCGAGGCAAGTTCCGTGGGCTGATAAGTAACCAAAGCGGGTCAAGCAATCACACGAGAGAAATGTTCTAAACAAGAGAAACCACGTGTCGTTTACGTGCTGTGTTCATGTTGGCGCCAATTCCTACTCCCAACTGGGTGCTTTGGAGAAAAGGTCTAATATGTCCCTTGTAAGCTGCAACCTACTATTTTAGCCATAAAATGAGCTCTGGCAGAAACGTAAATGAACAAACAGAACACCCTTTGGAGGTGAGTTCACTTAAAGGGGAGTACTAACAGACTGAAGCTAAGATAAGATGGCATAAAATAATGAGAAAAAGAAAATAAAACAAACAAACAATCACAAAAATGCCCAGAAACATAACTCCATGGAAAAGAAAGTAACAAACTATGGATTTTAAATTTTTCTCGGAAAAAAAGCAGACCATTTACCGATATATTTTACGTTTGATGAACTTTACTAATTGGTGTCGCTCATACTTACTCTAATTCCACTGTCTCAGGTTATAGGTCTCCACAAAAACGGCTACGGGCGTGTTCTGGCTGAATGCATGTTTACAGCAAAGATTATGTACTGCATGTGGATAACGCTAGCTGACAATGACGACAATTTTGTCATCGAGACAACGAAACCTCTACCCAAATTCAAGAACTGGACGGAAATGCAACAGAAGAAATTCATTAAGGAACGAATTCTTGGAAAGTCCAACGAGGAACTTGCACAGGTAACCCAAATTTCAGACTGTTTTACCGGCGGGCGATAGAGGAATAGCTCAGTTTGCAATGAATAATTCGCCCCATGTAAAGGAGTACGGATTCCAGAATCCGGGTAAATTTTGCTTATGGAATCCGAATCCGGAGCTTTGTAATCTGGACTACAGCTCAAGGATTCCAGGTATCCATTCACGATTGGAATCCAATATCCAAATTCCACCGACAAGACTGGAATTCAGTACCAGGAATTTGGAATCCGCGGGGTGGAATCAAGAATCCAGGACTGTCCTGGATTCCCGTACATAAGGCGAAATAATAACAAAACCTTGTTTTCCTGTGCATATGTCATATAGGATGAGTTAGCAATGGAGTACTTAAAAGAAGTTGGACCTGACACCATGATTCCGTGTTTCTCTGTAAACCTGAAAGGAAACAAGAGTGTTGATCTATGCAATAAAATCAACAATGCCATCTTCCAAGATCTTAGTCACTCGTCAAGCGAGCATACAGCACATCGCATTCCAATGATCGTCACCTCTTCAAGTTTGATTCCTCACAAGCACAGTTCTGCCGCATCACATTTCAAGAAGCGCTTGGGGGTAAGTCAACCTGTGATCGTACGTGGCATATAGCGAAGGACAATTTTCATGATAAAAAATGGGCAAAATAGATAGCTTTTAAAAAAAAAAAAACAAAAATAACTCTCTTTGTGCAGAAACGAACTCTAGGTCTAGGGGACTAACATGTGCAGGACACGGGAATGCTGGTCGTCTCGTTTGGAGTGTTAATTGCTGATTTTAGTCTTACTTAGAGGTATTCAGGACAAAAAGCCAACATTTTTACTCATACAGGGATAACTTGGTGTTGAGCGTAAAGAAGTAGCATCTCAATGAAACCAAACCAAGAGTTGTGATAAAGGTGCATCTTTAACAAAATTAAAGTCATTGTGGGTTTTTTTTATTTGATTGTCTGTTTCTGTACCAAATAGAGTCTGTCAGCTACGCCCTGCTCGGGGTTAAGTTCTACTTTTCCGACGAGAATCCCCGTTCCTTTTATACTTGGAACTTGGTTTCCGAGCGATTAGAGAGAGTTCGCTGTAGATCAATCTCGAGAAGCAATTGCAAATAAGGCGATTTTCGCTTGACCTTGAATAATCAGTCAATTGTCGAAATTAAAGATAGTTGATTGGTTCATCGGTCGATAATTAACGGTGCTCTTTTGATCTTAGCTTGATCCTGACAATGACAGCTCCGTGAAGTATATCATCACAACTTGCATGGATCCGTGGGCCACCTCCCTCGAGTTTATGGATGACATGGCTTCTCTCATGAGAAACAGCATTCTCTGTGCAATTGGAACGGTATGAGGAATCTTCATTGCTAGTTTTAGTTTAAAAGGGACCACTGATATTTGTCTAGTGAAGATCACCTGAAATTTAAACACCCAAGCAGTCTGGCTGATGAGCGCCAATGATCCAACCATGAAAGACACGCATCAATCCCTTAATTAATCATCCAGCGGCAGCAAAGGTTTCCTCTGACATTTTGACGATTTTCTATTCATTGGATTTTTTTTTTTTTACACATTCGGCGAAATTTGGTGACAATATTAAGTTTGCTATGCACGGTTAATGTTTGTAACAAAGTGATAAGAATGCCAGTCTTTTTTTTTGGGGGGGGGGGGGGGGGGGAGGGGGGCGCATTTCCTTTTTATGCCCCCAAAAAAGACCGTACCTTTTAGACCCTAAACACTTAAATGTCTAGATTTAGACAAAATTTGATTAAAATTGTACAATGAAATCCAGTCGACCAATTTTGATAAGTTAAGTTCCTCCTTGGCTGCGAGGCTTGGGGGAATACAACAAAAGAAGTCAGGTTCAGAAATGAATGATACATTTCTTTTGTTTTTGCCTCGGAGCCAAGTATGAATTTTGATATATCGAAATTGGTCTATTGACGGGGTATTAATAGGGTATTCTAAGGAGTTCCCAAAATGACACATATCATGATGATAATAGCTATGTCGATGTCGTTCTTGAGAGTTCAGTGTCCTTCCATTTTGACTCTGAAGCAATAACAATTTTACCACTATCTCACAAGCTGCATCATATAGCTACATCGACACTTTTTGCAGGTCACAGATTCTAACGTCCTTCACAACTTCGTCAGCACGGGAGTTGTTAATCAAGAAAATGAGGTGATCGCATATTACGTGGGAGACTTTAACGAAGTCCCCAAGCAGTACGACAACGTTGTGAAGCTCAAGTTCATGAATGACAAAGCCGCCGAAAAGTACATCAGCATGCAAACGAAGCTGATGCAATCAAGCACAGATCCTCAGCCTATAATTTTTAGAAGCAAAGGGAAGCAGAAACTCCATGATGTCTTCTTTGAAGAATCGGAATATGCTGGGGAGAAGGAAAAGTTTGATTGTTTTGTTGGTATGCCATCCGATGACGACAAGAATCCATTCATGAGCCCAAAGATGAAAATCATGGACGTGCCACGTTACGAGCACTTTGACAACGATGACTACCCAGAGTCTAGTTCCTACTTCATGTATGGTGACAAAAAGAACGTATTTTTGTTCCATATTCCGACCAAGAGCCCTGATTTCTTTCAGGTAAACTATGTAATGAAGTAGAGTTAAAATTGATAATTTCCATGCCATAAAAACGCAAAATTGTATAAAAAGCGGTATTAGTTTGAAAGTAATTTCACACTAAAATCTGGTCACCTTTTTCACTTATACACGCGACCAGTTTCATCGATTTAGAGAAACAAATTTCTCGCCCCAAATAAGTTAATCCGCATTCCGGAATCCGGCAAATTTTTGCTTGTGGAATACGGAATCCTGCAAATTCGGGCGAAGGAATCCGAAATCCCGCTTAAGATTGGAATCAGGAATCAAGGAATCTGGAATCCACAGTATTGCAATATGTTTCAGGATAAATATGGCTTTGGTTTACAATCAGTTTATACTGGGATAGGTTGTAAAGTTAACAGAGAGTGTGGGTCTAGAAAAAGGGAATCATGTTTCCAGTAAACTGATCAACTTGATTAGGATCTTATATTCTAGACTTAGGAAACCAGGGATAGATACTAAAAAAATTAACTCAGTAAAATAGCAAAGAAGGCGTCGAACTCAGCAGTTTCTGGAAAATACTGACTCAATAAAAGGTAGGGGGAATTTGGGGAGTTTAGTCTAGTATAGGGCCCGAAAATTCGGCTGATCTAGGTCTGGTAAAGACTTGGGATTCCGGGATCCCTACGGGCAACCCAGTACATATTAAATATATCCCCGGCCGGTGTTCGTGTTGCGGGTTCCACTGTATAAGATGTATAATTATGTTAACGAAAAGGGTTTTGTTCTTGTTTCATAAGGCTGTCCAGCTCGACGGACCGCCCGATGGCGTAGGCAACATTGTAGCCGATGATCTGCTGCTTAGGTACGGAACAGAAGTTGAGATTCCTGGCATTTCTGGTGCACCAGAGATTGTAGCCGGAGAAATCCAAGATCCTCTCAAGAAGAATAAATTCGACATCTCTTTTGTGGGAAACAACGGTGAAGAAGTGACCAGTAAAGTGAAGATCGCCAGGAAAATTTGGTTCTCTGGTTCTACCATGTAGTAGCCGCCAACTCCTCACTCTCTCTCTCTCCTTTCAAACTGGTTGACAACCTCTTCTTTGAGTGCACAAACTGCTAGTGAAAAATTGCACTGCCATCAACTGGACACGATCTAACGTCGTTATATAATGTAACTGACTATAGATGCATATCCATCATAATTATTGAAGCATTTTCATAGCATTCCCCTTTAAAACCCATCGTTTCGTAGAACATCTCCTAAGTATGGAAAGGAACGTAGACGCCATTCAGTGATTCTGTTTTTCCTGAAACTCTGTAAAATCGACCTTATGACTCTGGTTGATTAAACAAGGCTTTGCAGCAAAAATGTCCATTTTTTTGCTTTTCAAACTATTAAATAATTTTATGCTGGCAACAGAGGATATCCTCTCTTGATGCTGGTTAGCAGCCAGATAATAATGACAACGCGAATATTTATACAGGATAACCTATCAGTTCTAACACAAAGAACTGTTATCAAAAAGGTCCTGCAATTATCTCATAAATAACTAAAAAATAAAGAATAAAATCGAAAGAGGAAAATAAAATAAAATAACACTAAGAAATCTAAGATTCAAAAATCAAAATCTGTAAAAATTATTGACTTATAAGATTGAAAAGAGTTGTGAGTTATGAAATACTATTGAAAAAACTCTTCTAAATTAAAGAAACCTAGAATTTAAATTTCTTAAATGACGAGGTAGAATATTGTAAACTAGAGCCCCTTGAAAGGCAAAACGTCTCCGTCCCGTTCTAATTTGGCTTTGGGAAGTTTTAGTGAGCACCCATTGTTTCTAGTGTTAATGTGCTGGGCATTAGTTATTTCAACCAATCAGATTATCCGTAGTCCGCATGTTTGTGAGTCCATGCTTTACACCGACCGCTAGTAAATTAAAGACTGAAAAAAGCGACCCAACTGAATGGCAGTCGAAAACGACGAGCTTTAGACACTACTTGCAACAGAAACGGTGCTTTGTGCTCAGTTTGGACCAAAACGTACTATTGGACGAGTGTAGTTCTCCGTAAAGCTCGAATCTAGAGTGCAAAGGATTAATATCTAGCAATATTTTGAGACTCCGGCACCACTGACGACGTAATAAACTTTAACAGAGGGGGAAATGAAACTAGTTTAAGGGGGTATTTATGACCTCCTTAGATACAGAATTGGTAGGTGTTGCATTTCCCCAGTGTGTCTAGATAAAATGAACTTTTATGAATGTTACAATAGGCGCTCGACCTTTTCATAGAGAGATATCGGCACGTACGTCGCGGCTGAGCATACCCTTTCTAATAAGAGAGACCAATTTGACATCAATTTCTGGTTATGAATGATCTTCAAAACAAGACAATCGAGAAAACTTAGGAATCTAGCCCCGAACTTCAATGCTGCATCACCAGAGCCGGGCTCCTTCTTGACCACAAAACTGCCTTTAGTAAACAGGCTGAAAATATTCTGTCTAAACAAAAGAAGTGATATCTTCTTACGATGGGTAAATCAACTAGCTACAAAAAAGGGGGAATCCCTGCTCAAATGGTCTGAAATAAATCTGAGAGTCTTCATTGGGAGGCAAAGCTATTACACAAAAGAGCAGATAATAGACGTTCAACGTATAATTAAAAAAAAAAAAAAACTCCCTTTGTCGGGGTTGGGACTTGTCCCCTTAGGGATTTTGCAATTTACTGAATGTAGATGTTGATGTAGATGCCCAGTTCCGATTCTGGTATAGTGGGATATCAAACCTCGCAATGATAGTACCTGAAGTTGATTTCGTTTCCATGAGAATTCATCTGTGGTAAGTTTGGTTTACTTGTGATTGATCTACATAACGTTTTGGTCCCGGCCCGCTATACCCTTCTCGAGTAAACACATTGCAAAGTATTTCATCGAATAGTTGCTTTCGTTTTTCGTTCAGATCAGTTAGTCCTCTTCAAGGAATCCGGTAGTCTAAGGTTGCGTTGATCGAGGCTCGTAACTTTCATCCTGGATCAACTGCAAACTGAACGTCAAAGCTGGCATGGCAGCTAACCGTGGACCGCCCAACAGTTCGGCCAAGTATTTCTTTTTTTTTTCAGTTTCCCACAATGACGTCACCGGATCAAATGGAAACCTGGCGAAATCGTAACCATAACTGATTCAATATGCTTCGACAACGTTATATGAACATTTTTTTCCTATCTGAAAGGGTTTAGGATACACGCAAAAATAGTGTTAGTAATAAAAACACCAGTGATTAAAATATTTTGTCATTAGGGGCGTAGCCAGCCTCTTTACTAGTTGTAGGCCTGGCTGACTTTCATTTCCACATATCCTGAAAATTGCACACATGACTAATACGCGCGGACCTCACCAACACATTGAGTTCTTAAGCGTTTTAGCGCACCCCAACAACGCACAATTTATTACAAGCGGAAGGGTTATCAAATCAAAAATTTATAGGCCCGAGCCTACAGGTCTGTGGCCTGGCTATGTTCCTCAGGGTCATGTCCTCGACTTTCCTTGACTTGAATGTCAAATTAAATATTTTTGAAAAACTCCTACAGCCATAAAAATCGCCCAACATAGCTCATGCGGGACAGGAACCTATGTTAACTATGTTCAGATTAGATGGATCGCCTCGATGTTGTTGTAATAATCAAACTGTTTCCACAGATCGTCATAAGGAAGCCAGTCTATATATAGACTTCAGTTCTATCAAAACTGTTTCAATTGAGTTGCGATTGCCAAGATCGTCTGGGTATCTGATCATCTCGCAAGGCATCTTTAGTCTATAATAACGTAAATGTTATGTAAGGGGTTACTGCTAGTTACAAGTGATGCGGCAAGAGAAACACGTCATGGTTTATTCACCCAAGTCCAGTTCTTAGCTGGCGGAGCTTTGTGAACAAGCCGCCCCCCCCCCCCCCCCTCTTATTTTTAGACCAAACTGACGCCGAAAATTTGGGGGGGGGCGCCCCCTATCTTATCTAAGGGTCTGGATGATCCCCCCCCCCACCCCTCCTATCTCAAGGTCTGGATCCGGCACTGCAACCATCAGATTTTCATCAGTGTTCATGGTGACAGGAAATTTCCCTAAATCTACACATTTTTTTCTCCCCTGTGCGGATAGGACATCAATGTCGAATCATTGTTTTCGATTTTTTTTATAAGCACAAAAGGCAGCAAAAAGGATAAAATTAAACAACTTGAAAGGGACATTTATCAAAAGGCAAAATACTAATATGCTATATATTTTTTTCGTTATTTATTTCTTCGACGTCTTAGTTTAAAACTAAAATTTTCCCCCAAAAAAACTCTTGTACGAACCCACTTTCTCAGAAAGCTCTCCGCTCTGTTCATAACTTTAAGGAATAGCAAATCCAAAGCCACGGTTTGGTTTTGCATGTCTGGCGGAATAATTATAGTCAGTAGTCTTTACTTAAACAAATGTATTATGGACTTTGATCCCTTGTTCTTTTCTTATTCGTGTTCGTTGTCATGGCCACCTTCTCATAACTTGACTAGGGAGTGATGTTACAGTTAAGAGATAAGCCTAAACCTGTTTACTTACTATTCATTCTTTGTAGTATCAGTTCACAACAAAAGGACATTCCAACTTAACATCATGTACTGGCAATACACAAAGTTTTCTTGACTGATTCGCAGATGACGCTCCTCTAAGAGGCATGCAAGTAACTGAACTCCAAGCAGGTATGAGGGACTCCCAGATAAGTATATAGGTACGATTACTACGAGATTGAGTTGAGTGCGACTTTCAGTTTAAAAAAAAGAACATTAATGACTTAGAACTATCTTGTCTTCTGTTGTTGCTGACCAGAAAATAACGAGATCAACGGCAATCTGAGGCTCAGAACGGAAATCTTACACCCTCAATCTAAGACCAAAAATTCGTCCTCTACACAGTGTGGTATTATTAGCGCAAAGAAAGCCCATAATAGTTATTTCGATGCTTGGTTAACGGAGAGGGTAGTATACGAAGTAAAGTAATTATTGCCAACAAATTCTTGGTCGAAGGGGTGGACGGATTTCACCTTCCTCGTCGCTTTCATCGCCTCCTTCAGTCTCAAATTCAGCACTTGACTCGTCATCTTCGCCACATGCCTCCTCCCCGGTGGTACCAGTCTCCTCCTCGTCTTCGTTGTAATCCGTCTCTTCTTCCATAGCAGAAGATTGCTCCTGGAACTGCGATAAGGCGTGGATGCGCCTTGACTTTCGAGCAGCCATGATGCGTCGGAAGCCAAGCTCGAGGGCTCTAGTCGTTCTATCGAGAGCCCTATCGACGTTTGTCATTAGTCTGTTAATCTCCATGTTGTTGGCAGCCATATCAAGCCGTATTCTCAGCAGTTCAAGTAGCTGAGAATGGTTGCTTCGTGCAGGAGTTTCTTGCTCCTTAGATATTTGTCCTGTTGGGACAGATTTGTTTGATTCTTCACCATGACATACTGGATCGTTGAAGCTGTCGCAATGACTCGCCTCTACCACAGGCGGAGTTAATAATGAGGCGCTTGTTTCAGTGCCGGTTAAAGGTTTCTTGAGTCCTGTACACTGAGAAGATTCCTCTGAGGAATAATCGCTCGTGTTATTAGGCTGCACCCTAATAACTTGTGTATTTGATGCACGTGGCTCGAACTCAGTGGTAATCGGTGCTTCTAAAATCGGGATTGCACGGCCAATTACAGTTAAATCCACAGTTGATTGCGCTCTTTTGCTTAAGCTTGACTTGCTCTTTCTACAGGCACTGCTGCAAGATTTCACAGAAGTAAGGGAAAGTTTATCTTTTGCTTCAAAAGTTCGCAAGCTCTTTCTGGTTTTAGACGATTTTTCTTTCTTTTTCCTTCTCGTTCTCTTCTCCTTCGCCAGGGTCTCCTCTTGTGACGACGAGCATTCACGATCATTCGCTTTAGTACACGAAGAAAATAAAGTTCCCATGTTAAAGCCGTTTGCATACAAAATCTTTTGAAAGCTATAAATCTAATGTGATGACGTTCCGCTGCATCACAAACAAACAGATTCGAATCAGTATTCGAATTCGCAAATGCGCGCGCTGCTGTTTTTCTTGAAGGTGTGTTCGATTAATTGTATTCTCAATTAATATATATACTTAATTACTGTTCTTAAATGGACACAGCTTCAACGAAACGAAAACCAGAATAAATAGCGCCTCAAGCCTGATTTTCAGTTTAGAGCAGAGCAAGCGGAGAAAGTTATTCAAGCTGTTAGCAGTCGGGTGATTTCAAAAAGTCTTTAATATGGAAATTTAGCAAAGCTAAGAGAGGTTAATGGGACAGCAATATTTAAGTAAATATCAGCCATCAAAAACTGCGAAATTGCTGTGTGACAAACTAAAAAGTTAATGAGCGATACATTCTCTGTAAAATTTCGAGTTTTTGGAAGAGAATTTATCCGAAACCATTCGGTGTATTGTGCTCAAATTTTCAGAGATAACTGAAACTGTTATGCCCTTTCAATATTCAGCGTTTTTATTTTATTAGCGTCATCGGATAGTGATAAGCATAATTATGTTAATGAGGCAACATGTGTAAACAAAGATTCGCCTAGAAAGACCACGCGCGACTGCTTTCAAGCGAACAATGGAGAGTATGGTAATGAAGATTTTTTGAATTTTCTCTTGACAACACTAACTAAAAGTTTGCGGACCTCGCCGGAAACTAGGTTCCGATTGATTGCAAGCGTTTAATTGGTCTAACTTTGGTTAATTTCACATGCCTGA